>JBAPCB010000071.1:0-25000 GCA_039654105.1 Coreius guichenoti
ATGTTTAGGTTGCTTTGAAATATTATTGTAATATTACTGTCTGTGTAAATTATGTAACAACTTACATTTAGGTGGAATAGGTTTCGACACCTTTTTCTTCTTTGCAACTCTGCAATAATCTGAAATTAATGAATTTTTACATGTTTAAATAAAAGGCAAAGTTCACAAATGCCTTTAATTCCATAATTCAATCATGAAAGATAAAATGTAGTTGCAAAATCAAAGTTGTATTTACAAAAGAAAAACAACTGTGGTAGCTGCGAAAACTTACTATTATCATTTTATCAAAAAACAACAACAAAAGTCATCCCAAGCACAATTACTTTGTTTAGCCAATCTGAAATCTCAAGTTCAACCAATATATTCTTCAACTACAAACTTCTTATTCAGCAAATCATTAATTAGGGGGAATAAAAAGGTTGTTTGCAAGAAGACCAGCAGAGCTAAGATAACAAGTCAAGAATGCACATAGACCTCAACACTTTATATAAATAAATAAAATAATTTAATTAAAAAAAAAAAAAAACACAATTTGAACACCTACCATCTGAAGAAATTTCTGTTTCAGACTGAAATCTCTTTGGCATATTATGTGGCCTCTTTTTAGTTGTTGTGTCCTCTGCTTCAATATGAGATGTTTCGGTAACAAGCTGGCACTTCTGGGAGGCTTTGGCATAAGAGTCTGTAAAATATATGTCAAAAAATATATGATGGCGTTTATAAATTTTGGCAGTAATCAGAAAAGGTTTTAACAACATCACCTTCATGATTCAGGCAGCACATTTAAATCTTGAAATAGTATCACTATGCCTGTTCTTAACCAAATTTTTTTCAGCAAGAACCGCCTCCACTTTTGCTTGTCAGGAATCGCATTGTTTTTTACCAACTGCCTTGAGTTTGTGTAGGTCCAGAAACAGAATATTCCCTATTTCAAATAAATAAATACATAAGTATAATTACCATTTCACGCTGGATTTTCACATTGTAAGCGTGAGTGTAAGCGTAATGCTGTTTTAAAATTTAGTGAATAAAAGCATACTTCGGTCGTTTCCTCCAACCAAATGGTTGGGATAATTTCTACAGAATTATCATCTGCAAACTCGACCACTGCAAATTTCTTTGTCTCCATCTGTTGAGAAAAAAACCCCCCCAATGTTTTTATATCACAGACGCACAGCCTGTCAATATGCACAGCACAATCTCTGGTCCTGAATTAACACTGCTATTTGTCTATATGAGTTCACTCTACAGCAAGGGTCTTCAAATGGGGATCTGTGACCCCTAGGGGGTCCGTAGCGGTACTGCAGGGGGTCCCCAAATTAGTGTTTGATCACAAATAATTTTTGCTATAACATGGGTAAAAAAAACATCACAAAGTCAAACAGCTTCAAACCGCTAAGTACTGATGACCATCCATGCATGCTCCTCACCTTCAAACAAAAGGATGAACCGTCCTTCGGACTCTTTATCTCAAGAGATAAAGTGGGTAAGAGAGTTAAAACGTATGCAGTATGGCCAAAACATTTTTTTCCTGGTTATCTTCAATCATTATGGCAGTTTTTGTTAGCTGCTGTTCTGGGATTAGTGTCATTTTGTATTGTCTTGACTGCACTTTGAAACAACCAATCATCCGTGAGTCACATGGGTTTTTGAAAAGTGGTTGAGATTTCTCAAAAACCTTGCACAGTAACATTGGGGAGCCGGACTCATCCATCTCTTCCCTCTCTTCAATGGCCACGCAACACTTACCCTCCCCGAGAATGAAAGCATTGTTTGGTCTTGTGGTTTTGAACTTTGTGGTGACCACTGATTGAGTCTGTGGAAAATTTGACTTCTCCATCAGACGTTTGGCCACTTGAACAAGTGGATTCTTTCCTGACCTAACGAGTCTTTTAAGCTTTCCCAGAAAGTTTTCGAATGGGAAAGCGCTGCAAGCGTCAAGACAACCAAAATTCATCGCCTCTGCTGGTAGATGTATCATGGAATATATGTTGTATACCATGAAATGATCGCCATACAGTTCTTTCGTTTTTTCTACAAAGTATTTCATCAGCTGACTGCTGTAGTAGTTGTGGTCCACTGCCAAGTTTGGTGAAAGAAGAAGACCCAAGGCAACACTGAATGTCATAAAATGATCGTACAGCTGGTCGGTCAGAATTCCTTTTAGTACAATCTTGCCAGTGTACACGGCAAACTGCCGCAGTTCTGTGGCCTTCCACCTATCAATGTCGTCCAGACCCCTTGGTTTCCTGGCAAAACAGCTCGGAATGTCTTTTCTAAGTGCCAGCAGCCGTTGGGACACTTCACTGATTTGTCCAGCTGACATTCGCACATTCCGATTTCCTCTCATCCACTCTGTGATCATTTTTTTTGTGACCCCTCGACAGGCTTGGTGCATATAGTCTACTGGAAATTGGTTGATCATGTCCAAAGGGAGCCTCAAAAATGGGGACACTGAAATGGCATCATCTTTCTGCCGTCTTGCCATTTCAGCACGGTATGTCTCATTTGTGTGTAGAGTGAGGTTGTCTGCCTCTGGATATGTTACTCTCCCAGAAACCCACATGCCCCTCTGAGTGCATTTATCACACCCATAATATCCTGAGAACTGTTTTATCTTTTTGACCATTGCTCTCGCAGGTGCATCACAGACAACACATCGAATTTTAATTTGCATTCCCTCGAAACCATTGTCCAGAAGATCCTGAATGTCTTTAATGGCTTCATCAACGAAATCCAAATCTTTTTGTTTAGAAGGACCAAGTGTCAGTGTCACCGGAAAGACCCTGATAGGTGTCAGGTGAATGGCACAGAGGATGGGCCATAGATGTTGCTTTTGAAAATGGGCAGTCCATCTATATTGAAGGATAACTCCAGTGTTGTTATTCCATCTGTTACATCCCTTGGATAGTGCTGCAATTGCTCGCTAAGACTCTTTCTCAAGTTGAAATGAACACACTCCATCCCTGACTTCATCACTGTTTTAATATGTCTGGGAGTTTGCAGCAAGGTTCTTGCTGTTGAAGGCAGCTCTGGATGTCCATTTTTTCTAAGTCCCTTCAGAAGGTCATCAATGGCATTGTGTTTAATAAGGTGTTTTGTAGCCCAATCCTGCAAAAACGTTGCAAGTGAGGCTGGAGGCATTTGATCCACATCCTCAGGCCCTGAACTGCAGTTTTCTTCACTGACTCCTGTCTCTGCACATTTAAAAGCACCCTTGTCCTTGTCATTTCTTTCATCCACATTGACCTGATCTTGGCTATGTTGAGGTGTTACTGGAAGGCATTTTGATTGTTCTCCAATAATCCTTTTTTTAGTCAGTGACTTCCGGGCACATTTCCATTGCCTTGTGTACCTTTGCCTCCTGGATTTTGAGTCCATTCTAAATTCAGAATATTTGATTTCATGTCAAATGTAGTAAGTACCAGGAGAATACATTACATGGCCAAAAGTATTGAAAAGGGGGTCCACATAGTTTTTGTCATGTGTCATTTCTGAAATTATAATTTATGCAAATAAAATTGTAACAGAACAAGTATTTATTAGGATTGTTTTTCTTTCCAGCCAAAGGTTATTTTAAAAAAGTATTATGAAAGTTACAGTTGTCTCAATATATATAATTGTTTTAATTGTTTATGGGTGAAAGGGTTAAAGAAATTATGTAATAGGATTGGCCAAATAAATTATCCTTATTGACCAGTCTGGCAATTTTTTTATGTGTTTTCATCTGAAAAGTATTTGTATTGGTATGTGATGAATTTAATATCAAAATGATTAACACATGCATGCACACTTATCCATGAACTTGATAAATGTTGCAGATATGTTTTACTATACACGACCAGATGCCCTTCAACTTGCGTGTTTCATGGACTGTGTGCATGCATGTGTTAATTATTCTGATACTAAATTCTTCACATAGTATTGGACTGTGAATTGGGAAGCTTTGTGTAGTTTGATCCTGATGTTTATAAAAATGATTCCGTTAGATGGCGGTATAAACTAGCGGTGTGTCGTCCACCAATATATTACTAAAGAAGAAAATCCCGCCAACTAACTTCGGCGATCGAGATGCGACGGGAGATTCGTCGGGAGCCTTTTGCAGTGCTGTCCAAATTATATTAATATAATGGTAACTATACAAGATACGATTAAAAAAAGACCAAAGCAAATCAGGAAAATCCAAGTACGGAAGAAGAAGAACAAACGTCGGTCTTTTGACATGTGCAGCTCCTGCTTGCCGCGGATATTGGACTTAATATTTTGAAGCGCTAAGGTTGATACAGCTAAGCAATTTTACTATTTTCTTATTTTTTTTGAGGATGTTGTACTGTTTGTAGGGGCACCATGCAAAATCTCACCTCGTGGGGCATCATTGATCATGAGGAAGGTGAGGGATCAGCCCAAAACTACACGGCAGGACCTGGTCAATGACCTGAAGAGAGCTGGGACCACAGTCTCAAAGAAAACCATTAGTAACACACTACGCCGTCATGGATTAAAATCCTGCAGCGCACGCAAGGTCCCCCTGCTCAAGCCAGCGCATTTTACTATTTTCTTATTTTTTGAGGATGTTGTACTGTTTGTAGTGGTCTGATTTATCAGTAGTGTGTGAATTCAGCTACTTAACGGAAACAGTGCCCGTTAGAGATTCAACGCTTAACGTTAACTCTAGCTGCAAGGAAAAATAATGATATTCCTTTTATATGATCAATGTTTTAGGGAGGTTTATTCCGATTAAATTGCTGCCACTTAGCTGGCCGCTCAGTGTAACATTAGCAGAAAACAGCTAAAACGGTGTGTCAGCCGGAGGCAGGAGACAATATCAAAAAAATCACTTTCATGAGACGTTTCGCGACGCGTAGGAGGTTATATTAGGGTATTTTGTAAGATTTGTTTTATAATAATTTAGCTTGCATTAAGGCATTTAAATCTGTGCAATGTCTATGGAAATGTGCCATGTCAAATTAGCTAGTACTATTGCATAGTAGGCTACGGTGCCCAGCACATGACATGAGGACAAAATAAATAACATGGCAAACTAGAAACGAATTTAGTTTATAATTAAGTATTCATAATTGTTTTCATTTAACATCAATTAAATCGTGGTGGCTATGATTTACTAAAACGAGGGAATAAGTTGTGAGAGCGAATCTGCAATATAACTTTTTTTGTGTACAATATTTATATAATGAGCGAGTACATAAATCCATTTCCAAACCGTCTTTGTGTCTTATCCTGAATCACTACGGTACGACTATAATAGGTGTTTATATCATGGGAGTCGGAAGCAAAAAAAATCTGGGTGGGTCCTCTCCCAGAAAATGATTACTGGTGTAGATGCCATTTACATTAAGTACAAAAAAATATATATCACCTTGTTTTGTACGCGTCTGGTCGGGACAGACAAAGTTACGGAAAACACAAACTCTTATACAGCACCAATAGTGTAGGGGTAAGACGCATGACAGCAAGTTTTGACACAAATCGACTAAAGGTTCGAATCCGCCTTTTGCCGAACTTGCTCTACTCCCTTTTCCCATCACATATCAGGTTGGAAAGGCATTTATTTTTAATAAGAATTAAGAAAATATTAGAACAGTGAAAATAAAGCGTCTAACTTGTTTAATAATAAGTGTTTATCAGTTAGGGATAGGTAAACAGACGTGCTGAATTACAGACGATAAAAGTGAGTGGGTCCAATATCATTGGTCGTAAAAAGTGGGTGGGTCTTGTCCCACCCACATACAATGTTTCCGACGCCCATTTATATTCATACTATTTTAGACCAATCGGTTCGCCACCGCTGCGGAGTAGCACAGTACCTGTGTGACTCGTCATAGACATAAACAGAGAGAAGTAGCTCCGGTTGTTCTTCCGCGAGACACATGCAGGTTATGAGTTACGTTTTTGCGTGTTGCCAGGGCAAATAATAAGTAATCTGACTATACATTTTCTTTACATAAAGACTTTAGACCTACAGTACCGTTCAAAAGTTTTAGATCTGTATGTTTTTAAAAAAAATAAGTCTCTTCTGCTCACCAAGGCTGGATTTATTTGATCCAAAATAGTAAAAACAGTAAAAACATTTTCTATGTGAATACATGGTAAAGTGTAATTTATTCCTGTGATCAAAGCTGAATTTTCAGCATCATTACTCCAGTCTTCAGTGTCACATGATCCTTCAGAAATCATTCTAATATGATGATTTGATATATATGCTCAGCAAACATTTATGATTATTATCAGTGTTGAAAACAGTTGTGTAATTTTTCAGGATTCTTTAATATTAACGGAAAGTTCAAAAGAATAACATTTATCTGAAATAAAAAGATTTTGTAACATTATAAATGTCTTTTACTGTGTTTTTTTAACAAAATAAGGCATCTTTGTGAATAAAAGTATTAATTTCTTTCAAAAAACAAAACAGCAACAAAAAAACTAAGCTCTTACTCAGAATGGTAGTGTATAATGTTACAATAGATTTCTATTTCAGATAAATGCTGTTGTTTTGAACTTTCTATTTATCAAAGAATCCTGAAATAAATTGTACACAAATGTTTTCAACATTCATAATAATAAGAAATGTGTCTTGAGCAGAAAATCAGCATATTACAATAATTTCTGAAGGATTATGTGAAACTGAAGTAAATAAAATGGAATAAATTGCATTTTAAAAATATACCCAAACAGAAAACAATTATTTTAAATTATAAAAATACTTCGCAATATTACTGTTTTTGCTGTATTTTGGATCAAATAAATGCTGCCTTGTTAAGCAGAAGACATTTTTTTGAAAACATTAGAAAATCTAAAACTTTTGAATGGTAGTGTATTTACACATGAAACAACACATAGAGCAGTGGTAAAAAAATACAGCGCAAAAGTGCAAACAGGGACAGTGCAAGATGAACAAAAACTAATTAGTCTCTCTATTTGAGCGTGCTTGTCGCGCGTCTACATTTAAATTAACGAACTTGAGCGCGCAAAAGACGCAACATATGTGAACGGCCCCTTAGTCAGTGGTTACATCAGCGTAGCAGTCAATAAACAGGACATTTAGGCCCAATAAACGGGACGTCCCGGCTAATACGGGACAATTGGCAACCCTACTTTTATGTCATGCTGTGTTTAATATTATAGAGCATAAGATATTCCCATGTCGTACGTGTATCTTTATTTAGCATTGAAAGGTTGCCTACCTATTTCATATTTCATATGTTTCTGTTGATTTCACACATTTTAGTCTGGCAATAGTTCAACTAATAGCCTACAATGTGAAGTTTATGCAGCAATATCGCTAATATAAGTGAGAAGAAATTTTTTACCTTTAAAAATTCTCATAAATCACGTTCTGTTTCTTCTGAGGTAAATCCAAGGTAAACTCACAGCGTGTCTTCCAAACTCGATGAAAATCAGAAGAATGAAGAAGCTGATTCTATGTTTTGAGGTGATGGGGGGCGTTTACAGGTTCCTCGTGGACGATTTGCATGCGAATCGCTTTGCGCGCGCGTGGGTGTGGTCACATTAAAGATAATGAGGCTCCGCTTGAGGAACTCTACCTCTCGCTGTTTTTATACGGATTACATAAACAGAGAATATTTGTTTTTTTATATAAATGACTTAATTTAAAAGTATACATTCCAAGCTATATAAAGAGATATCTTTCGTGTCTGTGTGACAAGTATTCTCTGAGTTCTGAGTTTATTTTCAGACGCATTTCAGAGTAGACATCACAGGGAGACAGACGGGAGAACGCGCATCCTGTTTGTTTTCTTTATTTAGCACAACATTGTTTTTATTTTGAGTGTACATAAAAAAAGTAGACACTTTAAGCTTTGTAAAGACATATCGTTCATGTCTGTGAGGCCAAAAATGACGGAGTATGCCATAGTAAAGAGATGTGTTTTTAGTCTAGATTTAAACTGACAGAGTGTGTCTGCTTCCCGAACAATGCTAGGAAGTTTGTTCCAGAGTTTAGGTGCTAAATAGGAAAAGGATCGACCGCCTGCAGTTGATTTTGATATTCTAGGTATTAATCAACTGGCCAGAATTTTGAGAGCGCAATAGACGTGATGGAGTATAATGCATTAAGAGCTCGCTCAAGTACTGGGGAGCTAAACCATTTAGTGCTTTGCAAGTAATCAGCAAGATTTTAAAATGTATACGATGTTTAATAGGGAGCCAATGGAGTGTTGCCAGAACTGGGCTAATATGGTCATACTTCCTGGTTCTAGTAAGAACTCTAGCTGCTGCGTTTTGGACCAGCTGGAGTTTGTTTATTAAGCGAGCAGGGCAACCACCCAGTAGAGCATTACAATAATCTAGCCTTGAGGTCATGAACGCATGAACTAACTGTTCAGCATTTTGCATTGAAAGCATGTGCCGTAATTTAGATATATTTTTAAGATGGCAGAATGCAGTTTTACAGATGCTAGAAACGTGGCTTTCAAATGAGAGATTGGTATCAAAGAGCACACCCAGGTTCCTAACTGACGACGAGGACTTGACAGAGCAGCCGTCGAGTGTTAGACAGTATTCTAGGTTACTACTTGTGGAGTTTTTTTGTCCAATGATTAAAAATTCAGTTTTTTCTGAATTAAGTTGCAGGAAATTACTAGTCATCCAATTTTTTATATCAGCTATGCATTCTGTTAATCTTGTGAATTATTAAGTTTCGTCAGGGCGTGAAGAAATATAGAGCTGAGTATCGTCAGCATAACAATGAAAATTAACGCCATGCTTCCTAATAATATCTCCCAGTGGTAGCATGTACAGGGTGAAAAGCAACGGTCCTAGCACTGAGCCCTGCGGTACTCCATACTGAACTTGTGATCGGTGTGACATCTCTTCATTTACTGCTACAAACTGATAACGGTCAGATAAGTATGATTTAAACCATGCCAATGAAGTTCCACTAATGCCAACATCATTTTCGAGTCTATTCAAAAGAATGTTGTGGTCGATAGTATCGAATGCAGCGCTAAGATCGAGTAACACTAACAGAGAGATACAAACACGATCGGATGATAAGAGTAAATCATTTGTAACTCTAATGAGAGCAGTCTCAGTACTATGAAACGGTCTAAATCCTGACTGGAAATCCTCACAGATACCATTTCTTTCTAAAAAGGAGCATAATTGTGAGGACACTGCCTTTTCTAGTATTTTTGACAGAAAGGGTAGATTTGAGATTGGCCTGTAATTGACTAATTTTGTAGGATCAAGTTGCGGTTTTTTAATAAGTGGTTTAATAATAGCCAACTTAAACGTTTTCGGTACATATCCTAATGTCAAGGATGAATTAATGATATTAAGAAGAGGATCTATGACCTCTGGAAGCATCTCTTTTAGTAGTTTAGTCGGTATGGGGTCGAGCATACATGTTGTTGATTTTGATGATTTAACGAGTTTAGCCAATTCTTCTTCTCCTATAGCAGTGAATGAATGTAATTTCTCCTCAGACACTACAATGCACTGTCTGATGTGATACTGTAGTAGACGGCTGCATGGCCATAATTTTTTTCCTAATATTATCAATCTTACAAGTAAAGAAGTTCATAAAGTCATTACTGCTGTGCTGTTTACAAACATCAGAAGGTGAAGCTTTATCTTTGGTTAATTTAGCCACTGTATCGAATAAATACCTAGGGTTGTGTTTGTTTTCTTCTAAGAGAGTCGAGAAATAAGCAGATCTATTTTTAGGGCCTTTCTGTATGCAATCATGCTCTCTTTCCACGAAATGCGAAAAACTTCTAGTTTTGTTTTCTTCCAGCTGCGCTCCATTTTTCTGGCTGCTGTTTTAAGGGCCCGGGTGTGCTCGTTGTACCACGGCGTTGGACTATTTTCTTTAATCTTCTTTAAGCGCCGGGGAGCAACTGTGTCTAAAGTGCTGGAAAAGAGAGAGTCAATAGTTTCTGTTGCAACATCGAGTTCCTCTAGGCTATCTGGGATGCTGAGGAGATGAAACTGATGAGGAAGATTATTTACAAAGCAATCTTTAGCCGCAGCAGTGATAGTCCTGCCATATTTGAAGCGAGGGGACGGCTTTGCAGCCTTTGCTAAATTAAGTGTACATGATACTAGGTAATGATCTGAGATGTCATCGCTCTGCTGCAGAATTTCAATGGTATCAAGATTTATTCCATGTGACAATATTAGGTCTACAGTATGATTACGGCGATGAGTGGGTCCTGACACGTGTTGCCTTACTCCAATAGAGTTTAGAATGTCTCTAAATGCCAATCCCAATGCGTCTTTTTCATTGTCTACATGGATATTAAAATCACCAACAATTAGGACTTGATCTGCAGCCAGTACTAACTCTGATAGAAAATCAGCAAATTCTCTGGTAAAGTCTGTATGGTGCCCTGGAGGCCTGTATACAGTAGCCAGCACAAATGTCAAACGGGATTTATCAATTTCACTACATATCGTTACATAAAGCATCAAAACTTCAAAGGAATTATATTTGAAACTAGACTTCTGAGTAATACCGAAGATATTATTATAAATTACAGCAACACCTCCCCCTTTACCTTTAAGACGTGGCTCGTGTTTATAACAATAATCTTGGGGGGTGGACTCATTTAAAGTAATGTAATCGTCAGGTTTTAGCCAGGTTTCTGTCAAACACAGCACATCTAGGTTATGATCTGTAATCATATCATTAACAATAAGCGCTTTTGAGGAAAGGAATCGAATATTCAGCAGCCCGAGCTTTATCATTTGATCATCTGTATTATATCTGTTGTTTATTTGTTGGACATCAATTAAATTTTTACCGTTGAATGGTTTTGATGGTTTTTTGTATTTACTCATTCGTGGAACAGACACAGTCTCTATGTGATAATATCTAGGTGAAAGAGTCTCTATGTGCTGTGACGTGAGACAGCTAGCAGGCGGTCGGGTAAGCCAGTCCGTCTGCTTCCTGACCTGGGCCCCAGTTAGTCAATGTTTAGCTCTAAGACTATGTGCCAAATTACTAGAGAGAAGAGCGGCACCATCCCAGGAAGGATGAATACCATCTTTTTTCAACAGGTCAGGTCTGCCCCAAAAGCTTTTCCAATTGTCTATGAACCCTATGTTATTTTGCGGACACCACTTAGACAACCAGCCATTGAGTGATGATAGTCTGCTAAGTATCTCATCACTCCTTTTAACGGGGAGGGGACCAGAGCAAAAAACGTCATCTGCCATCATACTTGCGAGTTTACACACCTCTTTAATGTTAATTTTGGTGATCTCCGACTGGCAAAGTCGAACATCATTTGTGCCGACGTGAATAATAATCTTAGAGAATTTACGGTTAGCATTAGCCAGCACTTTTAAATTTGCTTTGCTTTGATGTCTCTGGCTCCCGGTAAACATGTGACTATGGTGGCTGGTGTCTCTATTTTCACGTTCCGTGTAATAGAATCGCCAATAACTAGGGCACTTTCAACAGGATTCTCAGTGGGTGCATCACTGAGTGGGGAGAACCTGTTTGATGTTCTAATCGGAACAGAAGAGTGTTTTTTTGATCCACGACTATGCCGTCTCACCGTCACCAAGTTGCCCTGCTGCACGTGCTCTACAGCCGGAACCGAACAATGTACAGAGTTCACTAAGCTATTCGCATCCAAAGCAGTGTCTAAAGCTGTTACATTCTCACTACTCTCAAATAAAGTCTGGATGCGTGTCTCTAATTCTGAAATCTTCTCCGTCAGCCTGACTATCTCCTTACATTTATCACATGTGGAGCCCTGTTCGCCAACGGAGAAAGATATACTAAACATGAAACATGCAGTGCAAGTGACAATGACAGAAGAAGAAGACAGGAGAAGAAGACATGGCTTACCGTATTTGTTGATTAATCCAACTTACCACAGTTGTTTGATGGAGTCTATTTACTAATCCAACTCACCACAGTTGTTTAATGAACTCAGAAAATAAGAGACCCGAGTGCAGAGATGGCAAGCTAACAGGCTAGCGAAATGCTAACGCGTGATAGTGATTTAGATTAAAAGCTAGCAGTGTCAGATTTAATGTGGTAGGCAATATTAGACAATATATGGTGATGGGTAAATTATATTTTGCAGTTTAAACAACAGGGAATGATATCAAATAAAGATTCAAAAGCAAGCAAAGCGCACACGCGAGCACAGCAGTCAGCAGGACAAACAGGAGGCAGACAGCTAATGTAATTTATATAAAAAAACACAAACTTATAGCATTAGCTAAACACACATTTTTTCTATCAAATGTTTTAAAGTGTAAACAGAACCCTGTTTAAGAACAAGTATAACACACCAATGATTATAAATTGCTTACTTACCGAAAATGCAGAGCTGGATGCAGCATTCAAAAGAGTGCATCATGTACAATCCCCCCGCTTTGGCGCCTACAGTGTGCAGTGTGTAGTGTGCAGTGTGTAGCGTGCTGTGTGTAGTGTACAGTGTATAGTGTACTGTGTGTAGTGTAGTGTGTAGTGTACAGTGTGTAGTGTGCTGTGTTTTGTCTGCTGTGTAGTGTACAGAATGTAGTGTGCAGTGTGTTGCGTGCTGTGTGTAGCGTACAGTGTATAGTGTACTGTGTGTAGTGTGCAGTGGTGTGTAGCGTGCTGTGTAGTGTACAGTGTGTAGTGTGCAGTGTGTTGCGTGCTGTGTGTAGCGTACAGTGTGTAGTATACAGTGTGTAGTGTGCAGCTAGTAGTGTACAGTGTGTAGTGTGCAGTTACTAGTGCACAGTGTGTAGCGTGCCAGCAAAAGTTGGGGGTTCCACTGAGCAGCAATCCACGAGAGAACTTTCTAGTGCCCCTTGATGGTCGTGTTTCGGGCATGGGCCTGGAGGAATCCTTCCACCCCGAATTTGAGCACGCTGGGTTTTTCACAAAAGTTATGTGTGTTCAGAGTAAGACAAAAAGGCCAAATGTCTTACTACTCATGTGAATAGAACTTTGGTAAAACACACATTATTTTTAACAAAAAAAAAAAAAAAAAAAAATCATTTGTAGCACTAATTCTTGCTTTGACTCCAATGAAACTCGCTCAGGGATGTAGTTCTTTGCCACGTCTCTTTCAACAATGGTAAGTGAATATGAATTTTCCCATAATGCACTTCTTTTCCTGGTTTTTCATAGTTTTGTGTAATTTTAATATAAAAACCATTATTTACATTGTTTTATTTAATATTTTTGTAAAAATTTCCATAAAATGTGTAAGTATATACCTGTTGGTAAGGGATGAAAAGGTTTGAAAAGTTTAAATTAACATCTTAATTTTTTTTTAAACGTTACCATAATCGTAACAAGCGTCTATTTTAGTTGGGTTTGTGTAGTGCTGCAGAAATCAGCTGTTAATGCTCTAATTCTATATTGTCTATATGGATAATTAGGATTGTTCATAACACCCAATAGATTCAGATATATTAAAGACCCCAGTAACTCATGGGTGTTAAGAGAATGCATGATACATACACAGTTCTTTCTTGCTTTGTTGTTTGTCTGCTTTCATTCTTTCTTGCTATCCAGTGCGTTTGCTTGTTAGCTACTTAGCTTGTTTGTTTTGTAGGGTGCATTTTTGTTTACTTGTTTGTAGTTGGCTTTTGATCTTGTGTATTTGATAATTGGTTTGGTTAGTTTCTCATGTGCCTGAGTACTCACTTACTTGTCAACTATATATTAAAGATCTATAAGAAAATGTCAATATGGTCATGAATTAATAAAGATCTATAAGAAAATGACAGTATGATAACATTTAAAAGTTATTTTACATTTTAATAATATTTCACAATATTACAGCTTTTTTGTATTTTTAATAACAAATCCTTTTACACACACACACACACACACACACACCTCTCCTTATGTTTTCACAGTGACAAAGATGGCCACATGTCTGCTGTGAGAGAAACCCCTGCTCATCTGTTCATCCTGGAGAGAGACAACTGATGCTAAACCAATCATTCAATTCACTAATTTGACAGACAGTCTGAGTCTAATCTGTGATTTCTTCTTCAATGCAGTTTCTACCACGTAAAGAATGCCCAGCAAAATTACCACCAAATGCAGTTTGCTTTAAAGAAGCCTCTTCATCTCTGAGGACAGCGAGAAGGCCAAACTGAGCGTAGGCAGTGATGAGGAGATATTTAGCCTGCAGTTGACAGGTAAAGAAAGATGCTCTCCAAGAGATCAAAATTTAAATCCACAAAATCACACTTCCCCTAAAGCCATGAAATCATGTTGATTCTTCCTCTTCCAGGAGGACCTCCACCACCACCACAGGGACATTGGGATTTGACTGAGGAAGGCACAACCGTGGATCTAGCTTCCAAGACATATTCACATCAAACACAACAAAGGTATTTAAATTGACAAATGTATTACATTACTCACTCTTTTGGCTTCAGATGCACTCTATTCATCTATTCTACTTGCTTTTCTTTATATATGAATATGCTTACACTGTCTCTTGATCTCTTACAGTGAGAAATGTCGCTACTGCTTGACAGTAAAGACACAGACAGCTTGTTGCATACAAAGCACAGTGCAACATTGCACTTCAGGCAGATGATATGAGTCTTGACTTTCTTTTCCTCCATTTTGCACATAATGCAAACTCTTCTTGCTTATAAAAAGCTGAAAAAGCTCAAGTGGAGAACACGTAGCATTCATTATCAGCTGAGGTGGTCGGTGGTCGTTTTGGAGCACATGAGAACAAAACCAGGTCCTCGTCTGCATCCGTTTCATTGTGCCAGCTTTCTTCATCAGAAGATGATGATGGCTGAGCACTCCTCCCTCTTTGAATGTACGTCAGTGTTTCAGATTGTGTCCCTTGCGTGATGGACAGTAGGACATCAAACCAATTTAATTATGTTACACGGACCATAATTTACAGTTTAGTCAGGATGAATGTTGAGAAAATGTTACTGACCCTAACACTAATGACTACATTACAATCAATAGAAAGACTTTATAAGCAGGCTTTGATAATACTGAATAAAAGGTATCATTTAAATCATCATTGTAACTAAATATGTTTTTTTATTATTATTATTAAACCCCCAGCTCTTGCTCTTGCTCTGCCTCTACCTCTTGTTTGTGCAGTGGGGGTTGTGTGCCCAGGTGTGCTCGAGGACGGCAAAGAGTGACGTGGCCTCTTTGCTTGACTTGGAGGAATCCACTCGTCATCAGATGAACTTACACTGTAACACAAACAAACACAGTTTATTCAAATGCTTTCATTTCAATGTGTTTTTGTTAGTAGATGTATATGTCATGTATAGTTTATTTTGAATTACAATTTATTTTACATATGTCTCTGTGTACTGGAAGCTTCTTCTTATGTAACCACAATAAATTCCTTGTATGTGTAAAGATACCTGGCAATAAAGCCATTTCTGATTCTGATTGGTTCTGACTGATATCATTTATATATTTATTCACATTTATTTATAGGGCATTTTATACAACACAGATTATTTCAAAGCAGATTTACAGTAATACAAGGAAAATCACCTATTATAGTCGAGATATATATATATATATATATATATATATATATATATATACTACCAGTCAAAAGTTTGAAAACTGTACTATTTTGATTGTTTTTGAAAGAAGTCTCTTCTGCTCACCAAGGCTGCATTTATTTGATCCAAAAAACAGCAAAAACAGTATATTGTGAAATATTTTTACAATTTAAAATAACTTTTTTCAATTTGAATATATTTTAAAATGCAATTTATTTCTGTGATTCAAAGCTGAATTTTCAACATCATTACTCCAGTCTTTAGAGTCACATGATCCTTCAGAAATCATTCTAATATGATGATTTACTGCTCAAGAAACATTTATTATTATTATCAATGTTGAAAACAGTTGAGCATGGTAGGCAATTACTGGAGTTTGCTGGAGGATGAAACCTGATTGGCTGTTTGACCTGGGGGCTGCAGAGGCCATCAACACCTGGCCAGGGTTTGCTGGAGGATGAAACCTGATTGGCTGTTTGACCTGGGGGCTGCAGAGGCCATCAACACCTGGCCAGGGTTTGCTGGAGGATGAAACCTGATTGGCTGTTTGACCTGGGGGCTGCAGAGGCCATCAACACCTGGCCAGGGTCTGCTGGAGGATGAAACCTGATTGGCTGTTTGACCTGGGGGCTGCAGAGGCCATCAACACCTGGGCAGGGTTTGCTGGAGGATGAAACCTGATTGGTTGGTTTGAATAAACTCAGGTTAATAGCCTGTCTGCTCTGAAATGTTTGCAACAATAGTTCTACAGTATCACATGGAGACCAACGTTGGCTTGTGATTCTGTGAATTTACAACAGTTATTTTTTGAGATTTATCTCTGCTTGTGACCATAAAATAATCTAATCTGGAGATCATCAGTTGCTTGTGATTGTGAAAAACTTCAAGTTATTTTTCAGTATCATCTGGAGATAATCTTTTGTTTGTGACCAGTCACTTCTGGTTTTTCAACTCAGCATTTAAAATGGCTTCGGAAGGGTAAGTACATTCTGTCTGCTTTATATATACACTACAAAGAAAGCTCATCTTACTTTTTTTTGTATTGTTTCTATTCCAACTTTCTGAAAATTCTTAAATCAAGAAGCATTTACTCGATACGTACAAAGTACACTGCAAAAAATGCCAATGGTGTAAAAACAAATAATCTTGTCTCTGTTTGAATGAAGATCGTTTTTCTTACCCCATTGGCAGATAATGCTTATTGTCAGTCTAGTCAACTCAATTTGTGTTGCATTTCACCAAGAATAGTCTTTGTGACTGAACAAAAAACAAAACAAAAACAAGTCTGTTGAGAGACTTGGGTTGAGGTTTTTAAAAGAAAAGCATTGTTTTCTGCCTTATTGAATATAATAGCATTTCATACTGGCTAGCAAGTCCAAACCTCTAGTATAACCTATTGGGAACAGTTCATGGTCTATCTATGTATATTCCTTTATTTAAAAAAGCTCTCTTAGCCAACATGTAACGCGACTTAATTTTTTTGGTGTAAAGTGCTGAATGAGGCAGGCTGCGCTGTGTGATCAGAGTGGCATTTGCATCTTGGCACTACAAAATTTTGATTTTTTTTTTCCAAAAAAAGTTGTACATCTTTACTACGCTGCAGACTAAGTGTTATAATGACATGTTGACTACATGCTATTTAACTTAACTATATGTATTACATAACCATTTTTGTGTTGTTTTTGTTCATACAGATCATTCCACAACAGGTTGTACTACCTCTGCCCTCACTGCAAGAAGACACCACGCACTCTTCCTGGGCATCTCAGGACGACTTGCATGCGTGACAGCACCGAGACAGAGATTCAGGCTACTGTTGTTGAAGCCAAGAAGGAGATGGCCGAATTCTCTCGCAAGGGACGGTTCTGGGAATACCAGCAGATTTGGGACATTTTGGGAGCTGCTGATCCTCTTGCCAGGTGTGTAGCGAACATTTATGCTTCACTGCTTTGTCATGTCCCTTTGCAGTACAATACTCAATATTTCATCAAATGTGTGAGTATTCACTGCTATTTTTCTCATATTGTTAGGTTGTTAGAGAAGATGCAAAAGAAGGGCTTGGTCGTAATGAACGTACCTCCAGTCCTCCCTGCCCCCACACTGCCTGTGCCCTCTTTACCTTCAACTGTTCCTCAAAGAAGTGGAGAAGGTGAGGATGAGCCATCGTCCGAGGAGAGCTCTGGCGAGTACTATCAGAGGTAAAGTTTCACATCATCATTCACAGCGGGCATATGCAGAGATTGGACATGATTTCACTTCAACATACACTACCAGTCAAAAGTTTGGAAACTGTACTATTTTGATTGTTTTTGAAAGAAGTCTCTTCTGCTCACCAAGGCTGCATTTATTTGATCCAAAATACAGCAAAAACAGTATTATTGTGAAATATTTTTACAATTTAAAATAAACTTTTTTTTTCTATTTGAATATATTTTAAAATGCAATTTATTCCTGTGATTCAAAGCTGAATTTTCAGCATCATTAATCCGGTCTTTAGAGTCACATGATCCTTCAGAAATCATTCTAATGTGATGATTTACTGCTCAAGAAACATTTATTATTATTATCAATGTTGAAAACAGTTGTGTAAAACATTTTTTCAGGATTATTTGATGAATAGAAAGTTGAAAAGAACAGTATTTATCTGAGATAGAAAGCTTTTGCAACATTATCAGTGTCTATACTGTCACTTGATGCACTTTTAATGCATCCTTGCTGAATAAATGTATTAATTTCTTTAAGTTCTTTCCCCCCCAAAAAAACGTAGTCTTACCAACCCAAAACTTTTGAACGGTAGTACAATGTTACAAAAGGTTTCTATTTCAGTTAAATACTGTTCTTTTGAACTTTCTATTCATCAAATAATCTTCAAAAAATGTTTTACACAACTGATTTCAACATTGATAATAATAATAAATGTTTCTTGAGCAGTAAATCATCATATTAGAATGATATCTGAAGGATCATGTGACTCTAAAGACTGGAGTAATGATGATAAATTCAGCTTTGAATCACAGGATATGAATTACATTTTAAAATAAATTCAAATAGAAAACAGTTATTTTACATTTTAATAATATTTCACAATATTACAGCTTTTTTGTATTTTTAATAGCATAAATGCAGCCTTGGTGAGCAGAAGAGACTTCTTTCAAAAACAATCAAAATAGTACAGTTTCCAAACTTTTGACTGGTAGTGTATGTACATTCATCTACTTATGTACACAAAATATGTATTACAACATATGTATTCATTTGACCCCATGATTTATTTCATCTCAGCACTGAGGGACCGAGGTGGACCGATGAAGTCCGGGTGGAGATGGCCAAAAAGGGCCTTTACGGGAAACACTCCATTGATCACCCCCTTCTTCGGGGATTTAATCGCTATTTACATGTTGTCTTGGGCAACAGGAAGAGCAAACAAGAGGTAAGTGAAAAGAAAGATACCTTTAAATGTCACACACACACACACACTTTCACACAGAAAAATAAAGAAATGTGAAGAAGATTTTTTTTTAATTTTTATTCTTATCCCTAAACTGTGTGTTGTGGTCACATGTTCACTTGTTTTATATTCAGTGCTGCAGATTTGAATGTGAAATGTATAATTACAGGTTGAATCAGTCTCCAGGTTCATGTGTTACGTGGACCCAAACGAGCCGAACCTGACTTTCCTACGGGAGGTGGAGAAAGTGCGGGAATACTTCAATGTCCTGGGGCAGACGAAGCTCTCGCAGCAGACGGTGCTGAACTACTGGAAAAGTCTCAAGAGGTTATTACTGTGTGACGTAACAAACATACAGTGTCATGTAAATGTCCACTAATAATTATCGGATAGGTTGTCTTCTGACTGTAAAAAACCCATTTCTTTTTCTCTCTTTAAGGTTCATGAAGTACACTATTACCTCTACCAGCATCCGTGCCAAAGATCCAAGTCTCTACGATGACTGTAAAAACTTCATGGATCCTCTGGATGGCATACGTGCTGGTATGTCCAAGAAGGTCAACAAGGAGCTGACACAAAAAAGGTAAGGGTTTTTCCTAATTGTCCTTTTTTTTGTTGTTGTTGATCTATTAATCGCAGGTGAGTTCATCATTAATATTTGTTTTCTCAGGTTCCATGGTTACGGCAAGGAGAAGCTGCCGGCACACTGCGTTACGATCTTGGATGTGGCTTATAAGGATTTCCTGGCTGTCATGGGCAAACTCCAGGGTCCAGGAGCTGTTTCAGGGGAGGCCCTCACCAAAAATGAATGCCTGCTCGTCCTCTATTATCTTGAGGCGATAATTATGCTCAAGCTCCTTCAGCGCCCTGGAGTCGTGACAAACATGACCGTAAGTGTATTTTAGTAATTTTTTTTTTTTTTTTTACGTACCAATGTGTATAACCGGCGATTAGGGTTAGTTAGGGTATAATATAATACCACAGTGGTATTTTCTATGTACCAAGGTACAGTATACCTTTTGAGTATTTGTGACGCCCGTCATTGAAAGTGCACAACTGTCTGTTTTTTGCAGGTTGAGGAATGGGAGAGGAGAACCCGCGGACCGAACGGAGCTTCTGTGGCGGTGAAAGAGCATAAAACGGCCGCATCCCAAGTTGCAGCGGTACCGCTGACGGATGACCAGGAACATGTAAGTTTATATTCAAAATTACATTATAACAGCAAATTTAATATATATTGTGGATAAAGTCATGCAAGACAACAGGGCCATGTGCATGTGTGTGTCTGTGTGTTTTTTACATTTATTAATTTCTTTTTCCCAGTGGTTTGGCCTATACTTCAACTATATTCGGCCAGTGATGCTTCAAGCTAACAAGTCGGGCGATGATGCAACGGGAGAGGACAGGTTTTTTGTTTCTAGCACTGGGAGGCCGATACATAGCCCCTGCAACGACCTGAAAAGACTCCATGCCAAGTGAGTGCCATTATACATATCTGCATATTTTTTTTTACAAAATCTAAAGCACACGAATTTGCTCATGGTCCTCTTGTTGTTTTGCATACTTATGTTGCTCTGTGTTCCAGATACAACATTGCCAAAGTGACCAGCGGCGACGCCCGGACAGCCTTTGAGATGGCTGCTAAAAACCTGCCGGAGGTGGAGAGAAATGCAGTGGCACGGCTCTTGGGACACACCCCGGAAACTGCAGAAAAGTATTACAGGAAGAAAACTCCGACAGATGCGTTCCTGGCCCAGGGCGTGATCGACCAGATTGCTGGAAAAACACGGTATGCAATCTGAAATCTAACGAACAAGATGATTATTATTCATGATGTTGCTACACAAAGCATTCATTGATTGCCACTTTCTTCATTATTTATTCATTGATCTTATAGACGTGGGTTTGGTGGGGCTTGCAGCCGAGAGCAAAGGATGGATGAACGCACGGCGTTTGACTCGCTGGTTCATTCTTGCCCAGTGACTCTTGACTGGCCTCCTCCGAAAAGGGCACGCCGACAGCAACTCTGTGCTGAACACGAGAGACACTGCTATGACCGCTGGCGTAGCGAGCAGCTGAAGCTGCGTCAGCAGCGTGTCCTTGGTGAGTATCCATATTCACGTTTCGCTACAAACATGTACTGTATGTAATGTCAGGGGTGCACAAATAGTGAAATCTCACAGAACACGTATGACTAATGACTAATGCTTCTCATGATTTGTTTTTATAGAACAGTTTGGTCGCCGTCAGCCGTCTGAGTCACGAGTCGCCGCCTGGATGGGGAAACAAGGGTGGACGTCTAATGTCCCACAAGCTTCCCTAATTCTGAATCAGTGGGAGCCCTACGGGACCGTTGACTCTGCCCTTGACAGCGGCTTTGTGAAAAAAATGGCCGACACACAGCGCTGGAAAGGACTGATTGTTCAGGACGTCCCAGGGAAAGGGCGTGGTGTCTTCACCGAAAGGTCCTTTAAACAGGGGGAGGTCGTCTCTGAATACCATGGACGGCAGGTCAGCCGAGAAGAGGGCATGAAGATCCATGCCTCGACCGCTGACATGAGACCTGGCTACATGTTCTTCTACAAGAACAAAGCGAGCAACGGCACGTGCGTTGATGCCCGTGAAGAAAGTTGCCACTGTCACCCCCTCAGAGTAACCTATGGGCGCCTGATCAAACACTCCTGTAAGAGTGCCAACATCCGGCCAAGGCTGTTCGTCCACAATGACAGAGATGTAACTCTCTTCATTGCATCCAGGGACATTCCAGCTGACGAGGAGCTCCTCTTTGATTACGGCCTAAAGAGAAAATCTTATGGTTCATTTTGAGTTGTGTAAGGAATAAGCTTAATGAATAAATATGTTTGAACAAACAACATTTATTTTTATTAAATTATTTGCTATGTTCTTAAGTAGTTTATTTCAGAAATGATATACTGTTCATGTCCTTACTCTAGTTTGACTCATCTCCATTCCTGGAGTTGAACACACACCTCCACGTGTTCTGATTTGACTGGGGCGAGAAGATAGTTTGAGCAGAGTCAATGTCTGTCTGTATTTGACCGTCACATCGCATAAGCCGATCCAACATTAGACAGTTGGCATGAAACCAATCAGGTCTCATCCTCCAGCAGACCCTGGCCAGAGACAACCCCCCACTCCTCTCATGGCCTGTAGATTTCTAGACCCAGAGCGCCACCCGAAGGAAATGCATAGTTTTGAAGGCACTGTTTGTTTTTCCACACGTCAAAGACACATTGTAACCTTAAAAAGCAATGCAATCATTTTATGCAACTTTAAAGTAAAATACGTAATACATCAGTAAAACATACGAGTAAGTTATAAATTATGATGATTTTAAAGCTTTATTACACATTTTGTGTGTGTGTATATATATATATATATATATGGCCTCGAGCCTTGAAACAGGCTCTTTTCTGTAATAATAATAAGCTTTAATTTGATATAAAACACATGAATGTAACTTATGGATTGGAAAGTTCATTATTCATGTAAGAATCCACAACTATTGGTGACATTCTGATAAGAATCACCAGTGGCCTTAAAACAGGCAGAATTTGACCTCTTCTCTTTCGATTTCTGAACGACATACAGCAATGTGCTTGGGCTCGTTGGAAACTGCAAATAATAAGCTTTAATTTGATTGTCATCTGTCATCCTTTGTTTCACCGTGTTGATCTACATTCACAACCTCGAACTCCCTTCATTGCCTGTAGATTTCTAGACCCAGAACGCCACCCGGAGGAAATGCATAGCTTTGCAGCCACTGTTTGTTTTTCCACTAATAAAAACACATTGTCACCTTAAAAAGAAAAGCAATGCAATCAGTTTATACAACTTTAAAGTAAATTACGTAATATATCAGTACATTTCAAAATCAAAAAATTTATTTTACACTAAAGATCTGTCTGATGAAAATTACGAAAATGTTAATCTGAACCCTTCTGTGATGAGGTCATATTTCCTAATTACAATGTTTTTATTAGGCAAAAGCAACACCATTATTGATGCATTTTGACCATTGTAAAGTTAACATCAAAACTGATTGGTATTCCGGTAATTCAGATGCAACATTTACTTATTTTTAATCTTGCAATGTGCTATTTTGCTTCAGCCTCTTCTCAAGATTTTCAATGCTTTAATGTTAGTAAAACTGTATGTTTTTATCAAAGTCTGCAAATAGAGATCCAGATCCAGATGTTATAGTAGCAGAAAGAGAATTACCAGTAGTCCATGTTAAATATTTAGGCATAATAATAATAGATTTGTTTAAAAAAACAAGTTGAAAAATTGTATTCACTCTGGTGAAACTCTGGCAGGGGGTGGGGGGAGTTAGAGTAGGGAATTAAATTTCATGAAGGCCTAAAATTAAACCTATTTGACCTTTTGCTCTCTCACTTTCTGAACGAGATACAACAAAGTCATTAGACTCATTGGAAACTGTAAATGAAATGTTTTAATTTGACATGAAACATATGTTATTGAATTTTATTTGGCCGAATGACAACAAATTTTGTACAGTTAATTTCACAGTGTAGCTTCCAGCCCTTAAACGATGGCGATTTGATATATGTTCAACAGTTCTGGAATGTTTAAGACAGCTGGTTGACACCCGTGATGTGTTGTAAACCCTCACATTTGACATATCCTTCAGTCTGTCAACAATTATACAATTCCTATTCCTGCATATTCATATCCATTACCAGATCTTTCATAAGTTATTATGCAGAAACAAGTCAATTGTGGGTGAAAAATCCCAAACATTGGTGTTGTTTCAAAGGTTTAGGTTAGGAGCAGGGTAGGCACACGCTGATCCGTCCATTGTGGCGCGCGTGCAGCTCCAGACATCTAAGAGAATCACAGAGCTCTATGGATGAGCACGAATTAATAAAGATCTGTAAGATAATAACAACATGATCACAAATTAATAAAAATCTGTAAGAAAATGACAGTATGGATGATCATGAATTAATAAAGATCTATAAGAAAAAGACAGTATGGATGATCATGGATTAATAAAGATCTATAAGAAAATGATAGTATGGATGAGCTGAACTGCATGAAAACACACGAAAATGTATGTTAAGAAAAAGTCAAGAAAAAAAAACCCTGTTTGCAGCACTTATTCCTGCTTTGATTCATATAAAACTCGCTCAGGGATGTAGTTCTTTGCCACGTCTGTTTCAACAATGGTAAGTTAATATGATTTTTCCCACAATGCACTTCTTTTCCAGGTTTTTCATAGTTTTGTGTAATTTTAATATAAAAACCATTATTTACATTGTTTTATTTAATATTTTTGTAAAAAATTTGATCAAATGTGTAAGTACATACCTGTTGATAAGGGATGAAAAGGTTTGAAAAGTTTAAATTAACATTTTTTTTTTTTTAAAGTTACCATAATCGTAACAAGCGTCTATTTTAGTTGGGTTTGTGCAGTGCTGCAGTAATTGGTTGTTAATACTCTAATCCCATAATAGTTGGGAATGTCGGTGACACCCAATAGGTTCAGATATGTTGGTGACTCCTATTAACAGTAAGTATATGGGTTCAAACGTGTGCTTGGTACATGCATATTTCTTTGTTGCTTGCTTGTTTTTTTGCTGTTTTGCTTATTTGTTTTATAGGGTGCATTTTTGTATAATTTGTTTTTTGTATGCTTGTGTGCTTATTTGCTTTTTCACATGTTTGTGTACTTGTCCGCTTGTCTGTCTGTTTATATATAATAAAGATCTATAAGAAAATGACAGTATGATAACATTTAACAGTTATTTTATATTTTAATAATATTTCACAATATTACAGATTTTTTTGTATTTTGGATCAAATAAATGCAGCCTTGGTGAGCAGAAGAGACTTCTTTCAAAAACAATCAAAACAGTACAGTTTCCAAACTTTTGACTGGTAGTATATATTTATATATATATATATATATATATACAGTGGGGAGAACAAGTATTTGATACACTGCCGATTTTGCAGGTTTTCCTACTTTCAAAGCATGTAGAAGTCTGTAATTTTTAT
>JBAPCB010000071.1:32500-42500 GCA_039654105.1 Coreius guichenoti
TTCGTGCCCGGGGCTCTGGTTCTCCGAGTCGGGTAAGGAGGGGTGGTGTGGTGGGGGTTCGTGCCCGGGGCTCTGGTTCTCCGAGTCGGGTAGGGAGGGGTGGTGTGGTGGGGGTTCGTGCCCGGGGCTCTGGTTCTCTTAGTCGGGTAGGGAGGGGTGGTGTGGTGGGGGTTCGTGCCCGGGGCTCTGGTTCTCCGAGTCGGGTAGGGAGGGGTGGTGTGGTGGGGGTTCGTGCCCGGGGCTCTGGTTCTCCGAGTCGGGTAGGGAGGGGTGGTGTGGTGGGGGTTCGTGCCCGGGGCTCTGGTTCTCTGAGTCGGGTAAGGAGGGGTGGTGTGGTGGGGGTTCGTGCCCGGGGCTCTGGTTCTCTTAGTCGGGTAGGGAGGGGTGGTGTGGTGGGGGTTCGTGCCCGGGGCTCTGGTTCTCCGAGTCGGGTAAGGAGGGGTGGTGTGGTGGGGGTTCGTGCCCGGGGCTCTGGTTCTCCGAGTCGGGTAGGGAGGGGTGGTGTGGTGGGGGTTCGTGCCCGGGGCTCTGGTTCTCTTAGTCGGGTAGGGAGGGGTGGTGTGGTGGGGGTTCGTGCCCGGGGCTCTGGTTCTCCGAGTCGGGTAGGGAGGGGTGGTGTGGTGGGGGTTCGTGCCCGGGGCTCTGGTTCTCCGAGTCGGGTAGGGAGGGGTGGTGTGGTGGGGGTTCGTGCCCGGGGCTCTGGTTCTCTGAGTCGGGTAGGGAGGGGTGGTATGGTGGGGGTGTGCGTCCGGGGCTCTGGTTCTCTGAGTCGGGTAGGGAGGGGTGGTGTGGTGGGGGTTCGTGCCCGGGGCTCTGGTTCTCTGAGTCGGGTAGGGAGGGGTGGTATGGTGGGGGTGTGCGTCCGGGGCTCTGGTTCTCTGAGTCGGGTAGGGAGGGGTGGTATGGTGGGGGTGTGCGTCCGGGGCTCTGGTTCTCTGAGTCGGGTAGGGAGGGGTGGTGTGGTGGGGGTGTGCGTCCGGGGCTCTGGTTCTCTGAGTCGGGTAGGGAGTGGTGGTGTGGTGGGGGTGTGCGGCCGGGGCTCTGGTTCTCTGAGTCGGGTAGGGAGGGGTGGTGTGGTGGGGGTGTGCGGCCGGGGCTCTGGTTCTCTGAGTCGGGTAGGGAGGGGTGGTGTGGTGGGGGTGTGCGTCCGGGGCTCTGGTTCTCTGAGTCGGGTAGGGAGGGGTGGTGTGGTGGGGGTGTGCGTCCGGGGCTCTGGTTCTCTGAGTCGGGTAGGGAGGGGTGGTGTGGTGGGGGTTCGTGCCCGGGCCTCTGGTTCTCCGAGTCGGGTAGGGAGGGGTGGTGTGGTGGGGGTTCGTGCCCGGGGCTCTGGTTCTCTGAGTCGGGTAGGGAGGGGTGGTGTGGTGGGGGTTCGTGCCCGGGGCTCTGGTTCTCTGAGTCGGGCAGGGAGGGGTGGTGTGGTGGGGGTGTGTGGCCGGGGCTGCGGTTCTCCGAGGCGGGTGCGGAGATCCTGGGCGGAGGGTCCTCCGCCTGGAAGTCCGGAAGCCCGCCAAAACCTAAGTCGATTAATTTTAGGTTACCAGTTGCGTGGCTCTCTGGAGGCCCGGGGTTGGCTGGGACGTTAATGCCCGGGCTTAAGAGTGGGACCCCCGGGTTCGGCTGGAGAACAGGTGCGGGTCCTCCGGAGGATGTGGCCGGGGCTCTGGTTCTCCGAGTCGGGAAGGGAGGGGTGGTGTGGTGGGGGTTCGTGCCCGGGGCTCTGGTTCTCTGAGTCGGGAAGGGAGGGGTGGTGTGGTGGGGGTTCGTGCCAGGGGCTCTGGTTCTCCGAGTCGGGTAGGGTAGGGAGGGGTGGTGTGGTGGGGGTTCGTGCCAGCGGCTCTGGTTCTCCGAGTCGGGTAGGGTAGGGAGGGGTGGTGTGGTGGGGGTTCGTGCCAGGGGCTCTGGTTCTCCGAGTCGGGTAGGGTAGGGAGGGGTGGTGTGGTGGGGGTTCGTGCCCGGGGCTCTGGTTCTCCGAGTCGGGTAGGGTAGGGAGGGGTGGTGTGGTGGGGGTTCGTGCAAGGGGCTCTGGTTCTCCGAGTCGGGTAGGGTAGGGAGGGGTGGTGTGGTGGGGGTTCGTGCCAGGGGCTCTGGTTCTCCGAGTCGGGTAGGGTAGGGAGGGGTGGTGTGGTGGGGGTTCGTGCCCGGGGCTCTGGTTCTCCGAGTCGGGTAGGGTAGGGTAGGGAGGGGTGGTGTGGTGGGGGTTCGTGCCCGGGGCTCTGGTTCTCCGAGTCGGGTAGGGTAGGGTAGGGAGGGGTGGTGTGGTGGGGGTTCGTGCCCGGGGCTCTGGTTCTCCGAGTCGGGTCGGGTAGGGTAGGGAGGGGTGGTGTGGTGGGGGTTCGTGCCAGGGGCTCTGGTTCTCTGAGTCGGGTAGGGAGGGGTGGTATGGTGGGGGTGTGCGTCCGGGGCTCTGGTTCTCTGAGTCGGGTAGGGAGGGGTGGTGTGGTGGGGGTGTGCGTCCGGGGCTCTGGTTCTCCGAGTCGGGTAGGGAGGGGTGGTATGGTGGTGGTGTGTGGCCGGGGCTCTGGTTCTCTGAGTCGGGTAGGGAGGGGTGGTATGGTGGGGGTTCGTGCCCGGGGCTCTGGTTCTCCGAGTCGGGTAGGGTAGGGTAGGGAGGGGTGGTGTGGTGGGGGTTCGTGCCCGGGGCTCTGGTTCTCCGAGTCGGGTCGGGTAGGGTAGGGAGGGGTGGTGTGGTGGGGGTTCGTGCCAGGGGCTCTGGTTCTCTGAGTCGGGTAGGGAGGGGTGGTATGGTGGGGGTGTGCGTCCGGGGCTCTGGTTCTCTGAGTCGGGTAGGGAGGGGTGGTGTGGTGGGGGTGTGCGTCCGGGGCTCTGGTTCTCCGAGTCGGGTAGGGAGGGGTGGTATGGTGGTGGTGTGTGGCCGGGGCTCTGGTTCTCTGAGTCGGGTAGGGAGGGGTGGTATGGTTGGGGGTTCGTGCCCGGGGCTCTGGTTCTCCGAGTCGGCTAGGTGGGTGTCCAGGCCGGGTGTCCTGGAGCTGTCTGTGGGTGGTGCGTAGGTTTTAGCGTTGGGGTTTCGGAGCTAATAACTCGGGAGTCAAGCCGAGTCGGGGCTCCATACTCTGGGGTCTCGGGGGGCCCGCGGGTACCTCCCCACGCCCGGAGTTTGGAGCTCCAACTCGGCTCGGTTTTCGAGATACACCCGGTCAAAGTCCCAACCTTGACCGGGCATAACTCCAAGGCCAAGCCGAGTCGGGGCTCCATACTCTGGGGTCTCGGGGGGCCCTCGGGTACCTCCCCACGCCCGGAGTTTGGAGCTCCAAGTCGGCTCGGTTTCCGAGATACGGCCGCTCGAAGCTGGACAGGAAGTGGCCGTATCTCGGAACCCGAAGGTCCCAGGAGCCGGGGACGGCGGGGTTCGAAGGGGCCCTCGGGGAGTTCTCCCAGCCCGGAGTTTGGAGCTCCGACTCGGCTCCGTTTCCGAGATACGGCCGCTCGAAGCTGGACCGGAAGTGGCCGTATCTCGGGATCCGAAGGTCCCAGGAGCCGGGGACGGCGGGATCAGAAGGGGCCCCGAGGCAGCTCTCCCGGCCCGGAGTTTGGAGCTCCGACTCGGCCCCGCTCCCGAGATACGCCCGGTTACGCGCGAGAGACTTTCGGACAAAGCTGCCCGTATCTCGGAAAGGACGAGTCCCAGCGGCTCGTCCTTCGGGGTGGCGAGGGGTCCCTCGGGGCCCTCTCGGACCCCGGAGTCCCGAGCCTCTGGGACCCTTCCTTCCGAAGCGCACCCTTTCCCTTCGGGCCCCGTATCTCGGCCCGCGGGGGCGCTAGAAGCTCGGGCCGGGGCTCGTCGGGGAGGGCCCCCGGAGCCCCTCCTTCGACCCGAGTTTGGTGCCTCTAGGCGGCTCGGTCGCGGAGTTACAGCCGTTCGAAGTTCGGAGCCTAGGGGAAGACCGAGTCCAAAAATCCGAACGGAGTCGGACCTCCGACCCCCTCCGCCGCTCTCGGCCAAGCCGGGGAAGGCTCACCCGTTCCCGTCCGCGGTCAGATTCGGCCCCCGCGACCCCCGGAGGTCGACCAGGGGAAATCGTTTCTCCGTTTTTCGCTTATATCTCCGGAAGGGAAAGGCGAAAAATTCCCAAACTCGGGCCGCGCGTAGCGCTCGGCGGGACGGGTCGAACGAGACCGGCCCCGCCCCGGAAGTCCTCGGGGTTCCCGAGTTACAGCCGGTCGAAGTCGAAACTTTAACCGGCCGTATCTCGGAGACGCGCCGGCGAAACCGTCTGTAATTCGGGTCGATCGTGGTGCCTGAGGAGGCCTTTCGAACGAGCCCACCCCCGCCCCGATCCTCGCGGGACAACGGGAGTTACGGCCGTTCAAAGTCGGGGGTCCCGCCGAGTAGCGATCCGCGAGGGGGCGTCCCGGAGCCCCGCGACGGTCGGGTTCGGGCAAGGGCCAGGAGGGGTCCTTCCACCCCGAGTTTGAGCGCGCTGGGTCTTTCCGTTCGCGAGATACGAGCGTTTTTCCGTCCTGGCCAATGGCGGCCGGCGGCGGCCATTTTAGCTCGCGGCCGGGGGAAAATCGCTTATAACTCGGCCGAAACGCGACGAAAACGCGCGAAATTCATACCGTGCACAGTACGTCTCGAGACGGTTCGAACGAGACCACCCACGGCCGGATCCGTGGAGATTTGGGTTTTTCGACTTTTCTCACCATGACTGAAACAACCAGGCCCTCAGCGCTGGTATGCCCAAGCCGGGGAGAGCTCTCCATTCCCGGCCAAAAGCGGATTCTCCCGCGGTGCTGGATCCCTCCCCCGTGCCCGGGGGGCCCGACGAGGTGAGGTGGGGGGGGCGGCCGTGGAGCCGTCCCCCCCCACCGCAGGCCACCTTCTCTGGGCTCGGGATTCAGATTCAGGCCACCGGAACCCTGAGCTCGGACGAGTTCCAGACCCCGTCTGGAGGTCCGAGCGCCTGGGGGTGCGTGTGCGTGCGACGGCTAGGCTTCTGGTGTCCCTGCCAAACACGCACACGTCCTCCACCCTCCGGGCAGGGGCTCCCTCCCTGCCAGCCTGGGTCCACCCCGGTGGGCCGAGGCGGCCGGGGGGAGCCTCTCCTGGAGGTCCGGTATGGGAAGTAGAATACACAAATACCCACCATCTAGGTGATGGGGAGGGGAAGGACACGGGCGACCGTGGACCGACCCTCTCTTCTGCCCGCGGCGAGGCCCGCTCAGATTCCCACTGGGCGGGCTGGGAACTCGCTTTCCACCGCGATGGAGCTCTGGAGGTGGGAAGCTCCAGGGTGTCCTTGGCAGGTACCCCAGGCCGACCGGGGTGAGCCCCGGCTGGGCAGAGGAGGCGGATGGACGGGGGGGGGGTGGTTCTCCAGAGCGATCCCCCACCCCCGAAATCCAAACACGCCTGGGAGCTCCATGCTCTCAGACCTCCTTGGCCAGCCCAGGGAGGGTGCCTCGTCCTGGGCACGGCCAGATCGCGGGTGGGCCTCTCCGGAGGGCGGTCGCGAGCAAAGACGGACTCAAAACGTGCCGTCGGGCTTTTGTCAAGAGGGTCGGAAAACACGGACCAAACACGCCTGGGGAGCTCCATGCTCTCAGACCTCCCTGGCCAGCCCGGGGAGGGTGCCTCGTCCTGGGCACGGTCAGATCGCGGGTGGGCCTCTCCGGAGGGCGGTCGCGAGCAAAGACGGACTCAAAACGAGCCGTCGGGCTTTTGTCAAGAGGGTTGGAAAACACGGACCAGACAAACAGTGGCGCTCAAGGCACTGACCCAAGCCCAGGGGAGGCCACGCTGGTCGGTCAGACAAAGGTGGATGTCCCCTCTGGAGGAGAGGGAACCGGTGCTGGCGATCAAGGCAGTCACCCAAGCCCAAGGGAGGCCACGCTGGTCGGTCAGACAAAGGTGGATGTCCCCTCTGGAGGAGAGGGAACCGGTGCTGGCGATCAAGTCAGTCACCCAAGCCCAGGGGAGGCCACGCTGGTCGGTCAGACAAAGGTGGATGTCCCCTCTGGAGGAGAGGGAACCGGTGCTGGCGGTCAAGGCAGTCACCCAAGCCCAGAAGAGGCTAAGAAAGTCGGTCAGACAAAGGTGGATGTCCCCTCTGGAGGAGAGGGAACCGGTGCTGGCGGTCAAGGCAGTCACCCAAGCCCAGAAGAGGCTACGAAAGTCGGTCAGACAAAGGTGGATGTCCCCTCTGGAGGAGAGGGAACCGGTGCTGGCGGTCAAGGCAGTCACCCAAGCCCAGAAGAGGCTACGAAAGTCGGTCAGACAAAGGTGGATGTCCCCTCTGGAGGAGAGGGAACCGGTGCTGGCGGTCAAGGCAGTCACCCAAGCCCAGAAGAGGCTACGAAAGTCGGTCAGACAAAGGTGGATGTCCCCTCTGGAGGAGAGGGAACCGGTGCTGGCGGTCAAGGCAGTCACCCAAGCCCAGAAGAGGCTACGAAAGTCGGTCAGACAAAGGTGGATGTCCCCTCTGGAGGAGAGGGAACCGGTGCTGTCGGTCAAGGCAGTCACCCAAGCCCAGAAGAGGCTACGAAAGTCGGTCAGACAAAGGTGGATGTCCCCTCTGGAGGAGAGGGAACCGGTGCTGGCGGTCAAGGCAGTCACCCAAGCCCAGAAGAGGCTACGAAAGTCGGTCAGACAAAGGTGGATGTCCCCTCTGGAGGAGAGGGAACCGGTGCTGGCGGTCACCCAAGCCCAGGAGAGGCCACGCTAGTCGGTCAGGCAAAGGTGGATGGGCCCTCTGGAGGACCAAGGCAGTGAAATAAACCAAGTCCCAAAATCCAAACACGCCTGGGAGCTCCATGCTATCAGACCTCCCTGGCCAGCCCAGGGAGGGTGCCTCGTCCTGGGCACGGCCAGATCGCGGGTGGGCCTCTCCGGAGGGCGGTCGCGAGCAAAGACGGACTCAAAACGTGCCGTCGGGCTTTTGTCAAGAGGGTTGGAAAACACGGACCAAACACGCCTGGGGAGCTCCATGCTATCAGACCTCCCTGGCCAGCCCAGGGAGGGTGCCTCGTCCTGGGCACGGCCAGATCGCGGGTGGGCCTCTCCGGAGGGCGGTCGCGAGCAAAGACGGACTCAAAACGAGCCGTCGGGCTTTTGTCAGGAGGGTTGGAAAACACGGACCAGACAAACAGTGGCGCTCAAGGCACTGAACCAAGCCCAGGAGAGGCCACGCTGGTCGGTCAGACAAAGGTGGATCTCCCCTCTGGAGGAGAGGGAACCGGTGCTGGCGGTCAAGGCAGTCACCCAAGCCCAGAAGAGGCTACGAAAGTCGGTCAGACAAAGGTGGATGTCCCCTCTGGAGGAGAGGGAACCGGTGCTGGCGATCAAGGCAGTCACCCAAGCCCAGAAGAGGCCACGCTGGTCGGTCAGACAAAGGTGGATGTCCCCTCTGGAGGAGAGGGAACCGGTGCTGGCGATCAAGGCAGTCACCCAAGCCCAGAAGAGGCCACGCTGGTCGGTCAGACAAAGGTGGATGTCCCCTCTGGAGGAGAGGGAACCGGTGCTGGCGGTCAAGGCAGTCACCCAAGCCCAGAAGAGGCTACGCAAGTCGGTCAGACAAAGGTGGATCTCCCCTCTGGAGGAGAGGGAACCGGTGCTGGCGGTCAAGGCAGTCACCCAAGCCCAGAAGAGGCTACGCAAGTCGGTCAGACAAAGGTGGATGTCCCCTCTGGAGGAGAGGGAACCGGTGCTGGCGGTCACCCAAGCCCAGAACAGGCCACGCTAGTCGGTCAGGTAAAGGTGGATGGGCCCTCTGGAGGACCCAAGGCGGTGAAAGAAACTAAGTCGCAAAATCCAAACATGCCTGGGGAGCTCCATGCTCACAGACCTCCCTGGCCAGCCCGGGGAGGGTGCCTCGTCCTGGGCACGGTCAGATCGCGGGTGGGCCTCTCCGGAGGGCGGTCGCGAGCAAAGACGGACTCAAAACGAGCCGTCAGGCTTTTGTCAGGAGGGTTGGAAAACACGGACCAGGCAAACAGTGGCGCTCAAGGCACTGACCCAAGCCCAGGAGAGGCCACGCTGGTCGGTCAGACAGACAAAGGTGGATGTCACCTCTGGAGGAGAGGGAACCGGTGCTGGCGGTCAAGGCGGTCACCCATGCCCAGAAGAGGCTACGCTGGTCGGTCAGACAAGGTTGGACGTCCCCTCTGGAGGAGAGGGAACCGGTGCTGGCGGTCAAGGCAGTCACCCAAGCCCAGAAGAGGCTACGCAAGTCGGTCAGACAAAGTGTGTTTGTCCCCTCTGGAGGAGAGGGAACCGGTGCTGGCGGTCACCCAAGCCCAGAACAGGCCACGCTAGTCGGTCAGGTAAAGGTGGATGGGCCCTCTGGAGGACCCAAGGCGGTGAAAGAAACTAAGTCACAAAATCCAAACATGCCTGGTGAGCTCCATGCTCACAGACCTCCCTGGCCAGCCCGGGGAGGGTGCCTCGTCCTGGGCACGGTCAGATCGCGGGTGGGCCTCTCCGGAGGGCGGTCGCGAGCAAAGACGGACTCAAAACGAGCCGTCGGGCTTTTGTCAGGAGGGTTGGAAAACACGGACCAGACAAACAGTGGCACTCAAGGCACTGACCCAAGCCCAGGAGAGGCCACGCTGGTCAGTCAGACAAAGGTTGGATGTCCCCTCTGGAGGAGAGGGAACCGGTGCTGGCGGTCACCCAAGCCCAGAAGAGGCTACGCAAGTCGGTCAGACAAAGGTGGATGTCCCCTCTGGAGGAGAGGGAACCGGTGCTGGCGGTCACCCAAGCCCAGAAGAGGCTACGCAAGTCGGTCAGACAAAGGTGGATGTCCCCTCTGGAGGAGAGGGAACCGGTGCTGGCGGTCACCCAAGCCCAGAACAGGTCAGGCCCTCCCCACCCCACGGGGAGGATCGGGGCACGAATCAAAGCTCAAGAAGCCCCCGGAGGTGAACCCTCCGTAAAAACAAAAAAGGGACAAAGTCAAACACAAAGGGCTCCATGCTATCAGAGCTCCCTGGCCAGCCCAGGGAGGGTGCCTCGGTTCCGGGCACGGTCGGTATCGGAGGGCGCTGGCGATGCATAAAAAAAGACGGACTCGAAACGGGCCGTCCGGGTCTTGTCGAGGCGGGTACGACAACCCCCGAAGTCGTAACACGGACAAAAAAGGGTCGAGGCCCGGCGGATGCGCACCCCCGCCGCCGGGCCCTTCTGCGGGGTGCGGTTTGTTATTTTCATCGGGTCGAACGGAACTTGAGACGCGCCAGGGGCAGGCCATTGCCCGGTTCGACGAGAACCGCTATGGGCAAAGTGTACCTCCCCGCTCAGCGCATCGAATATCAGACGCCGCCCCGGCCCTCCGGGGACACCGGGGCGAGCGCCGACCGCGGGAGACTCAGACGGTCCGTCAGAAACGAAGGTTCGGAGCTGCGTCGGCGCGCGCGGCGGAGGGAGGCTCAGACGCCGGGGGGCTCTGCTGGTCGCAACCCCCCGGCGGAGAGCGGACCCTCTGCCCCGCGCTCTCGCAAAGAAAAGCACCCTTTCCCGGTTACGGCCTCGACCCAGAGGCCAACCCCCTCTCTCTCTCTCTCGCCCCCACCGGAGGAGGGTTCCGCACGCGCCCTATGAGCGGCCGCGCCGTCTCTCGCCCTCGGGCGTGAGCGGAGCGAGACCCGTGTGTAGGAAGCCAGCGCGTCGTGGTTCTCCGTCCCCGGGGTGGTGCTGCCCGGTCGATCCCTGCCCGGTTGTCGCACACATACGTATATGCTTGTCGCAAAGACAGAAATCGAATGGCGATCTCATCCAAGGAAGGCATGCAAAGACGGTGGCGGAATCTCCCCCCGGGGAGGACAAGGGCGAAAATAAATAAATCAAAAACGGCAAAGTCAAACACAAAGGGCTCCATGCTATCAGAGCTCCCTGGCCAGCCCAGGGAGGGTGCCTCGGTTCCGGGCACGGTCGGTATCGGAGGGCGGTGGCGATGCAAAAAAGAGACGGACTCGAAACGGGCCGTCCGGGTCTTGTCGAGGCGGGTACGACAACCCCCGAAGTCGTAACACGGACAAAAAAAGG
>JBAPCB010000071.1:52500-66598 GCA_039654105.1 Coreius guichenoti
ACCAGTTGCGTGGCTCTCTGGAGGCCCGGGGTTGGCTGGGACATTAATGCCCGGGCTTAAGAGTGGGACCCCCGGGTTCGGCTGGAGAACAGGTGCGGGTCCTCCGGAGGATGTGGCCGGGGCTCTGGTTCTCCGAGTCGGGTAGGGAGGGGTGGTGTGGTGGGGGTGTGCGGCCGGGGCTCTGGTTCTCTGAGTCGGGTAGGGAGGGGTGGTGTGGTGGGGGTGTGCGTCCGGGGCTCTGGTTCTCTGAGTCGGGTAGGGAGTGGTGGTGTGGTGGGGGTGTGCGTCCGGGGCTCTGGTTCTCCGAGTCGGGTAGGGAGTGGTGGTATGGTGGGGGTTCGTGCCCGGGGCTCTGGTTCTCCGAGGCGGGTGCGGAGAGCCGGGGCGGAGGGTCCTCCGCCTGGAAGTCCGGAAGCCCGCCAAAACCTAAGTCGATTAATTTTAGGTTACCAGTTGCGTGGCTCTCTGGAGGCCCGGGTTCGGCTGGGACATTAATGCCCGGGCTTAAGAGTGGGACCCCCGGGTTCGGCTGGAGAACAGGTGCGGGTCCTCCGGAGGATGTGGCCGGGGCTCTGGTTCTCCGAGTCGGGTAGGGAGGGGTGGTGTGGTGGGGGTGCGTGTCCGGGGCTCTGGTTCTCCGAGTCGGGTAGGGAGGGGTGGTATGGTGGGGGTTCGTGCCCGGGGCTCTGGTTCTCCGAGTCGGGTAGGGAGGGGTGGTGTGGTGGGGGTGCGTGTCCGGGGCTCTGGTTCTCCGAGTCGGGTAGGGAGGGGTGGTATGGTGGGGGTTCGTGCCCGGGGCTCTGGTTCTCCGAGTCGGGTAGGGAGGGGTGGTGTGGTGGGGGTTCGTGCCCGGGGCTCTGGTTCTCTGAGTCGGGTAGGGAGTGGTGGTGTGGTGGGGGTGTGTGGCCGGGGCTCTGGTTCTCTGAGTCGGGTAGGGAGGGGTGGTGTGGTGGGGGTGTGCGGCCGGGGCTCTGGTTCTCTGAGTCGGGTAGGGAGGGGTGGCTAGGTGGGTGTCCAGGCCGGGTGTCCTGGAGCTGTCTGTGGGTGGTGTGTAGGTTTTAGTGGTGGGGTGTGGAGCTACCACACCACACCCTCCCCCCCCCCGGGGCTCCATACTCTGGGGTCACGGGGGTCCCACGGGTACCACGCCCGGAGTTTGGAGCTCCAAGTCGTCTCGGTTTCCGAGACACACCCGGTCAAAGTCCCATCCTTGACCGGGCATAACTCCAAGGCCAAGCCGAGTCGGGGCTCCATACTCTGGGGTCGCGGGGGGCCCGCGGGTACCTAACCACGCCCGGAGTTTGGAGCTCCAAGTCGGCTCGGTTTCCGAGATACACCCGGTCAAAGTCCCATGCTTGATCGGGCATAACTCCAAGGCCAAGCCGAGTCGGGGCTCCATACTCTGGGGTCGAGGGGGGCCCGCGGGTACCTCCCCACGCCCGGAGTTTGGAGCTCCAAGTCGGCTCGGTTTCCGAGATACGGCCGCTCGAAGCTGGACCGGAAGTGGCCGTATCTCGGAACCCGAAGGTCCCAGGAGCCGGGGACGGCGGGGTCAGAAGGGGCCCCGAGGGAGCTCTCCATGCCCGGAGTTTGGAGCTCCGACTCGGCCCCGCTCCCGAGATACGCCCGGTTACGCGCGAGAGACTTTCGGACAAAGCTGCCCGTATCTCGGAAAGGACGAGTCCCAGCGGCTCGTCCTTCGGGGTGGCGAGGGGTCCCTCGGGGCCCTCTCGGACCCCGGAGTCCCGAGCCTCTGGGACCCTTCCTTCCGAAGCGCACCCTTTCCCTTCGGGCCCCGTATCTCGGCCCGCGGGGGTGCTAGAAGCTCGGGCCGGGGCGCGTCGGGGAGGGCCCCCGGAGCCCCTCCTTCGACCCGAGTTTGGTGCCTCTAGGCGGCTCGGTCGCGGAGTTACAGCCGTTCGAAGTTCGGGGAGCCTACGGAAGACAGAGTCCAAAAATCCGAACAGAGTCCGACTTCCAGCCCCCTCCGCTGGGGGTGTGCGGCCGGGGCTCTGGTTCTCCGAGTCGGGTAGGGAGGGGTGGTGTGGTGGGGGTTCGTGCCCGGGGCTCTGGTTCTCCGAGTCGGGTAGGGAGGGGTGGTGTGGTGGGGGTTCGTGCCCGGGGCTCTGGTTCTCTGAGTCGGGTAGGGAGGGGTGGTGTGGTGGGGGTTCGTGCCCGGGGCTCTGGTTCTCTTAGTCGGGTAGGGAGGGGTGGTGTGGTGGGGGTTCGTGCCCGGGGCTCTGGTTCTCCGAGTCGGGTAAGGAGGGGTGGTGTGGTGGGGGTTCGTGCCCGGGGCTCTGGTTCTCCGAGTCGGGTAGGGAGGGGTGGTGTGGTGGGGGTTCGTGCCCGGGGCTCTGGTTCTCTTAGTCGGGTAGGGAGGGGTGGTGTGGTGGGGGTTCGTGCCCGGGGCTCTGGTTCTCCGAGTCGGGTAGGGAGGGGTGGTGTGGTGGGGGTTCGTGCCCGGGGCTCTGGTTCTCCGAGTCGGGTAGGGAGGGGTGGTGTGGTGGGGGTTCGTGCCCGGGGCTCTGGTTCTCTGAGTCGGGTAAGGAGGGGTGGTGTGGTGGGGGTTCGTGCCCGGGGCTCTGGTTCTCTTAGTCGGGTAGGGAGGGGTGGTGTGGTGGGGGTTCGTGCCCGGGGCTCTGGTTCTCCGAGTCGGGTAAGGAGGGGTGGTGTGGTGGGGGTTCGTGCCCGGGGCTCTGGTTCTCCGAGTCGGGTAGGGAGGGGTGGTGTGGTGGGGGTTCGTGCCCGGGGCTCTGGTTCTCTTAGTCGGGTAGGGAGGGGTGGTGTGGTGGGGGTTCGTGCCCGGGGCTCTGGTTCTCCGAGTCGGGTAGGGAGGGGTGGTGTGGTGGGGGTTCGTGCCCGGGGCTCTGGTTCTCCGAGTCGGGTAGGGAGGGGTGGTGTGGTGGGGGTTCGTGCCCGGGGCTCTGGTTCTCTGAGTCGGGTAGGGAGGGGTGGTATGGTGGGGGTGTGCGTCCGGGGCTCTGGTTCTCTGAGTCGGGTAGGGAGGGGTGGTGTGGTGGGGGTTCGTGCCCGGGGCTCTGGTTCTCTGAGTCGGGTAGGGAGGGGTGGTATGGTGGGGGTGTGCGTCCGGGGCTCTGGTTCTCTGAGTCGGGTAGGGAGGGGTGGTATGGTGGGGGTGTGCGTCCGGGGCTCTGGTTCTCTGAGTCGGGTAGGGAGGGGTGGTGTGGTGGGGGTGTGCGTCCGGGGCTCTGGTTCTCTGAGTCGGGTAGGGAGTGGTGGTGTGGTGGGGGTGTGCGGCCGGGGCTCTGGTTCTCTGAGTCGGGTAGGGAGGGGTGGTGTGGTGGGGGTGTGCGGCCGGGGCTCTGGTTCTCTGAGTCGGGTAGGGAGGGGTGGTGTGGTGGGGGTGTGCGTCCGGGGCTCTGGTTCTCTGAGTCGGGTAGGGAGGGGTGGTGTGGTGGGGGTGTGCGTCCGGGGCTCTGGTTCTCTGAGTCGGGTAGGGAGGGGTGGTGTGGTGGGGGTTCGTGCCCGGGCCTCTGGTTCTCCGAGTCGGGTAGGGAGGGGTGGTGTGGTGGGGGTTCGTGCCCGGGGCTCTGGTTCTCTGAGTCGGGTAGGGAGGGGTGGTGTGGTGGGGGTTCGTGCCCGGGGCTCTGGTTCTCTGAGTCGGGCAGGGAGGGGTGGTGTGGTGGGGGTGTGTGGCCGGGGCTGCGGTTCTCCGAGGCGGGTGCGGAGATCCTGGGCGGAGGGTCCTCCGCCTGGAAGTCCGGAAGCCCGCCAAAACCTAAGTCGATTAATTTTAGGTTACCAGTTGCGTGGCTCTCTGGAGGCCCGGGGTTGGCTGGGACGTTAATGCCCGGGCTTAAGAGTGGGACCCCCGGGTTCGGCTGGAGAACAGGTGCGGGTCCTCCGGAGGATGTGGCCGGGGCTCTGGTTCTCCGAGTCGGGAAGGGAGGGGTGGTGTGGTGGGGGTTCGTGCCCGGGGCTCTGGTTCTCTGAGTCGGGAAGGGAGGGGTGGTGTGGTGGGGGTTCGTGCCAGGGGCTCTGGTTCTCCGAGTCGGGTAGGGTAGGGAGGGGTGGTGTGGTGGGGGTTCGTGCCAGCGGCTCTGGTTCTCCGAGTCGGGTAGGGTAGGGAGGGGTGGTGTGGTGGGGGTTCGTGCCAGGGGCTCTGGTTCTCCGAGTCGGGTAGGGTAGGGAGGGGTGGTGTGGTGGGGGTTCGTGCCCGGGGCTCTGGTTCTCCGAGTCGGGTAGGGTAGGGAGGGGTGGTGTGGTGGGGGTTCGTGCAAGGGGCTCTGGTTCTCCGAGTCGGGTAGGGTAGGGAGGGGTGGTGTGGTGGGGGTTCGTGCCAGGGGCTCTGGTTCTCCGAGTCGGGTAGGGTAGGGAGGGGTGGTGTGGTGGGGGTTCGTGCCCGGGGCTCTGGTTCTCCGAGTCGGGTAGGGTAGGGTAGGGAGGGGTGGTGTGGTGGGGGTTCGTGCCCGGGGCTCTGGTTCTCCGAGTCGGGTAGGGTAGGGTAGGGAGGGGTGGTGTGGTGGGGGTTCGTGCCCGGGGCTCTGGTTCTCCGAGTCGGGTCGGGTAGGGTAGGGAGGGGTGGTGTGGTGGGGGTTCGTGCCAGGGGCTCTGGTTCTCTGAGTCGGGTAGGGAGGGGTGGTATGGTGGGGGTGTGCGTCCGGGGCTCTGGTTCTCTGAGTCGGGTAGGGAGGGGTGGTGTGGTGGGGGTGTGCGTCCGGGGCTCTGGTTCTCCGAGTCGGGTAGGGAGGGGTGGTATGGTGGTGGTGTGTGGCCGGGGCTCTGGTTCTCTGAGTCGGGTAGGGAGGGGTGGTATGGTGGGGGTTCGTGCCCGGGGCTCTGGTTCTCCGAGTCGGGTAGGGTAGGGTAGGGAGGGGTGGTGTGGTGGGGGTTCGTGCCCGGGGCTCTGGTTCTCCGAGTCGGGTCGGGTAGGGTAGGGAGGGGTGGTGTGGTGGGGGTTCGTGCCAGGGGCTCTGGTTCTCTGAGTCGGGTAGGGAGGGGTGGTATGGTGGGGGTGTGCGTCCGGGGCTCTGGTTCTCTGAGTCGGGTAGGGAGGGGTGGTGTGGTGGGGGTGTGCGTCCGGGGCTCTGGTTCTCCGAGTCGGGTAGGGAGGGGTGGTATGGTGGTGGTGTGTGGCCGGGGCTCTGGTTCTCTGAGTCGGGTAGGGAGGGGTGGTATGGTTGGGGGTTCGTGCCCGGGGCTCTGGTTCTCCGAGTCGGCTAGGTGGGTGTCCAGGCCGGGTGTCCTGGAGCTGTCTGTGGGTGGTGCGTAGGTTTTAGCGTTGGGGTTTCGGAGCTAATAACTCGGGAGTCAAGCCGAGTCGGGGCTCCATACTCTGGGGTCTCGGGGGGCCCGCGGGTACCTCCCCACGCCCGGAGTTTGGAGCTCCAACTCGGCTCGGTTTTCGAGATACACCCGGTCAAAGTCCCAACCTTGACCGGGCATAACTCCAAGGCCAAGCCGAGTCGGGGCTCCATACTCTGGGGTCTCGGGGGGCCCTCGGGTACCTCCCCACGCCCGGAGTTTGGAGCTCCAAGTCGGCTCGGTTTCCGAGATACGGCCGCTCGAAGCTGGACAGGAAGTGGCCGTATCTCGGAACCCGAAGGTCCCAGGAGCCGGGGACGGCGGGGTTCGAAGGGGCCCTCGGGGAGTTCTCCCAGCCCGGAGTTTGGAGCTCCGACTCGGCTCCGTTTCCGAGATACGGCCGCTCGAAGCTGGACCGGAAGTGGCCGTATCTCGGGATCCGAAGGTCCCAGGAGCCGGGGACGGCGGGATCAGAAGGGGCCCCGAGGCAGCTCTCCCGGCCCGGAGTTTGGAGCTCCGACTCGGCCCCGCTCCCGAGATACGCCCGGTTACGCGCGAGAGACTTTCGGACAAAGCTGCCCGTATCTCGGAAAGGACGAGTCCCAGCGGCTCGTCCTTCGGGGTGGCGAGGGGTCCCTCGGGGCCCTCTCGGACCCCGGAGTCCCGAGCCTCTGGGACCCTTCCTTCCGAAGCGCACCCTTTCCCTTCGGGCCCCGTATCTCGGCCCGCGGGGGCGCTAGAAGCTCGGGCCGGGGCTCGTCGGGGAGGGCCCCCGGAGCCCCTCCTTCGACCCGAGTTTGGTGCCTCTAGGCGGCTCGGTCGCGGAGTTACAGCCGTTCGAAGTTCGGAGCCTAGGGGAAGACCGAGTCCAAAAATCCGAACGGAGTCGGACCTCCGACCCCCTCCGCCGCTCTCGGCCAAGCCGGGGAAGGCTCACCCGTTCCCGTCCGCGGTCAGATTCGGCCCCCGCGACCCCCGGAGGTCGACCAGGGGAAATCGTTTCTCCGTTTTTCGCTTATATCTCCGGAAGGGAAAGGCGAAAAATTCCCAAACTCGGGCCGCGCGTAGCGCTCGGCGGGACGGGTCGAACGAGACCGGCCCCGCCCCGGAAGTCCTCGGGGTTCCCGAGTTACAGCCGGTCGAAGTCGAAACTTTAACCGGCCGTATCTCGGAGACGCGCCGGCGAAACCGTCTGTAATTCGGGTCGATCGTGGTGCCTGAGGAGGCCTTTCGAACGAGCCCACCCCCGCCCCGATCCTCGCGGGACAACGGGAGTTACGGCCGTTCAAAGTCGGGGGTCCCGCCGAGTAGCGATCCGCGAGGGGGCGTCCCGGAGCCCCGCGACGGTCGGGTTCGGGCAAGGGCCAGGAGGGGTCCTTCCACCCCGAGTTTGAGCGCGCTGGGTCTTTCCGTTCGCGAGATACGAGCGTTTTTCCGTCCTGGCCAATGGCGGCCGGCGGCGGCCATTTTAGCTCGCGGCCGGGGGAAAATCGCTTATAACTCGGCCGAAACGCGACGAAAACGCGCGAAATTCATACCGTGCACAGTACGTCTCGAGACGGTTCGAACGAGACCACCCACGGCCGGATCCGTGGAGATTTGGGTTTTTCGACTTTTCTCACCATGACTGAAACAACCAGGCCCTCAGCGCTGGTATGCCCAAGCCGGGGAGAGCTCTCCATTCCCGGCCAAAAGCGGATTCTCCCGCGGTGCTGGATCCCTCCCCCGTGCCCGGGGGGCCCGACGAGGTGAGGTGGGGGGGGCGGCCGTGGAGCCGTCCCCCCCCACCGCAGGCCACCTTCTCTGGGCTCGGGATTCAGATTCAGGCCACCGGAACCCTGAGCTCGGACGAGTTCCAGACCCCGTCTGGAGGTCCGAGCGCCTGGGGGTGCGTGTGCGTGCGACGGCTAGGCTTCTGGTGTCCCTGCCAAACACGCACACGTCCTCCACCCTCCGGGCAGGGGCTCCCTCCCTGCCAGCCTGGGTCCACCCCGGTGGGCCGAGGCGGCCGGGGGGAGCCTCTCCTGGAGGTCCGGTATGGGAAGTAGAATACACAAATACCCACCATCTAGGTGATGGGGAGGGGAAGGACACGGGCGACCGTGGACCGACCCTCTCTTCTGCCCGCGGCGAGGCCCGCTCAGATTCCCACTGGGCGGGCTGGGAACTCGCTTTCCACCGCGATGGAGCTCTGGAGGTGGGAAGCTCCAGGGTGTCCTTGGCAGGTACCCCAGGCCGACCGGGGTGAGCCCCGGCTGGGCAGAGGAGGCGGATGGACGGGGGGGGGGTGGTTCTCCAGAGCGATCCCCCACCCCCGAAATCCAAACACGCCTGGGAGCTCCATGCTCTCAGACCTCCTTGGCCAGCCCAGGGAGGGTGCCTCGTCCTGGGCACGGCCAGATCGCGGGTGGGCCTCTCCGGAGGGCGGTCGCGAGCAAAGACGGACTCAAAACGTGCCGTCGGGCTTTTGTCAAGAGGGTCGGAAAACACGGACCAAACACGCCTGGGGAGCTCCATGCTCTCAGACCTCCCTGGCCAGCCCGGGGAGGGTGCCTCGTCCTGGGCACGGTCAGATCGCGGGTGGGCCTCTCCGGAGGGCGGTCGCGAGCAAAGACGGACTCAAAACGAGCCGTCGGGCTTTTGTCAAGAGGGTTGGAAAACACGGACCAGACAAACAGTGGCGCTCAAGGCACTGACCCAAGCCCAGGGGAGGCCACGCTGGTCGGTCAGACAAAGGTGGATGTCCCCTCTGGAGGAGAGGGAACCGGTGCTGGCGATCAAGGCAGTCACCCAAGCCCAAGGGAGGCCACGCTGGTCGGTCAGACAAAGGTGGATGTCCCCTCTGGAGGAGAGGGAACCGGTGCTGGCGATCAAGTCAGTCACCCAAGCCCAGGGGAGGCCACGCTGGTCGGTCAGACAAAGGTGGATGTCCCCTCTGGAGGAGAGGGAACCGGTGCTGGCGGTCAAGGCAGTCACCCAAGCCCAGAAGAGGCTAAGAAAGTCGGTCAGACAAAGGTGGATGTCCCCTCTGGAGGAGAGGGAACCGGTGCTGGCGGTCAAGGCAGTCACCCAAGCCCAGAAGAGGCTACGAAAGTCGGTCAGACAAAGGTGGATGTCCCCTCTGGAGGAGAGGGAACCGGTGCTGGCGGTCAAGGCAGTCACCCAAGCCCAGAAGAGGCTACGAAAGTCGGTCAGACAAAGGTGGATGTCCCCTCTGGAGGAGAGGGAACCGGTGCTGGCGGTCAAGGCAGTCACCCAAGCCCAGAAGAGGCTACGAAAGTCGGTCAGACAAAGGTGGATGTCCCCTCTGGAGGAGAGGGAACCGGTGCTGGCGGTCAAGGCAGTCACCCAAGCCCAGAAGAGGCTACGAAAGTCGGTCAGACAAAGGTGGATGTCCCCTCTGGAGGAGAGGGAACCGGTGCTGTCGGTCAAGGCAGTCACCCAAGCCCAGAAGAGGCTACGAAAGTCGGTCAGACAAAGGTGGATGTCCCCTCTGGAGGAGAGGGAACCGGTGCTGGCGGTCAAGGCAGTCACCCAAGCCCAGAAGAGGCTACGAAAGTCGGTCAGACAAAGGTGGATGTCCCCTCTGGAGGAGAGGGAACCGGTGCTGGCGGTCACCCAAGCCCAGGAGAGGCCACGCTAGTCGGTCAGGCAAAGGTGGATGGGCCCTCTGGAGGACCAAGGCAGTGAAATAAACCAAGTCCCAAAATCCAAACACGCCTGGGAGCTCCATGCTATCAGACCTCCCTGGCCAGCCCAGGGAGGGTGCCTCGTCCTGGGCACGGCCAGATCGCGGGTGGGCCTCTCCGGAGGGCGGTCGCGAGCAAAGACGGACTCAAAACGTGCCGTCGGGCTTTTGTCAAGAGGGTTGGAAAACACGGACCAAACACGCCTGGGGAGCTCCATGCTATCAGACCTCCCTGGCCAGCCCAGGGAGGGTGCCTCGTCCTGGGCACGGCCAGATCGCGGGTGGGCCTCTCCGGAGGGCGGTCGCGAGCAAAGACGGACTCAAAACGAGCCGTCGGGCTTTTGTCAGGAGGGTTGGAAAACACGGACCAGACAAACAGTGGCGCTCAAGGCACTGAACCAAGCCCAGGAGAGGCCACGCTGGTCGGTCAGACAAAGGTGGATCTCCCCTCTGGAGGAGAGGGAACCGGTGCTGGCGGTCAAGGCAGTCACCCAAGCCCAGAAGAGGCTACGAAAGTCGGTCAGACAAAGGTGGATGTCCCCTCTGGAGGAGAGGGAACCGGTGCTGGCGATCAAGGCAGTCACCCAAGCCCAGAAGAGGCCACGCTGGTCGGTCAGACAAAGGTGGATGTCCCCTCTGGAGGAGAGGGAACCGGTGCTGGCGATCAAGGCAGTCACCCAAGCCCAGAAGAGGCCACGCTGGTCGGTCAGACAAAGGTGGATGTCCCCTCTGGAGGAGAGGGAACCGGTGCTGGCGGTCAAGGCAGTCACCCAAGCCCAGAAGAGGCTACGCAAGTCGGTCAGACAAAGGTGGATCTCCCCTCTGGAGGAGAGGGAACCGGTGCTGGCGGTCAAGGCAGTCACCCAAGCCCAGAAGAGGCTACGCAAGTCGGTCAGACAAAGGTGGATGTCCCCTCTGGAGGAGAGGGAACCGGTGCTGGCGGTCACCCAAGCCCAGAACAGGCCACGCTAGTCGGTCAGGTAAAGGTGGATGGGCCCTCTGGAGGACCCAAGGCGGTGAAAGAAACTAAGTCGCAAAATCCAAACATGCCTGGGGAGCTCCATGCTCACAGACCTCCCTGGCCAGCCCGGGGAGGGTGCCTCGTCCTGGGCACGGTCAGATCGCGGGTGGGCCTCTCCGGAGGGCGGTCGCGAGCAAAGACGGACTCAAAACGAGCCGTCAGGCTTTTGTCAGGAGGGTTGGAAAACACGGACCAGGCAAACAGTGGCGCTCAAGGCACTGACCCAAGCCCAGGAGAGGCCACGCTGGTCGGTCAGACAGACAAAGGTGGATGTCACCTCTGGAGGAGAGGGAACCGGTGCTGGCGGTCAAGGCGGTCACCCATGCCCAGAAGAGGCTACGCTGGTCGGTCAGACAAGGTTGGACGTCCCCTCTGGAGGAGAGGGAACCGGTGCTGGCGGTCAAGGCAGTCACCCAAGCCCAGAAGAGGCTACGCAAGTCGGTCAGACAAAGTGTGTTTGTCCCCTCTGGAGGAGAGGGAACCGGTGCTGGCGGTCACCCAAGCCCAGAACAGGCCACGCTAGTCGGTCAGGTAAAGGTGGATGGGCCCTCTGGAGGACCCAAGGCGGTGAAAGAAACTAAGTCACAAAATCCAAACATGCCTGGTGAGCTCCATGCTCACAGACCTCCCTGGCCAGCCCGGGGAGGGTGCCTCGTCCTGGGCACGGTCAGATCGCGGGTGGGCCTCTCCGGAGGGCGGTCGCGAGCAAAGACGGACTCAAAACGAGCCGTCGGGCTTTTGTCAGGAGGGTTGGAAAACACGGACCAGACAAACAGTGGCACTCAAGGCACTGACCCAAGCCCAGGAGAGGCCACGCTGGTCAGTCAGACAAAGGTTGGATGTCCCCTCTGGAGGAGAGGGAACCGGTGCTGGCGGTCACCCAAGCCCAGAAGAGGCTACGCAAGTCGGTCAGACAAAGGTGGATGTCCCCTCTGGAGGAGAGGGAACCGGTGCTGGCGGTCACCCAAGCCCAGAAGAGGCTACGCAAGTCGGTCAGACAAAGGTGGATGTCCCCTCTGGAGGAGAGGGAACCGGTGCTGGCGGTCACCCAAGCCCAGAACAGGTCAGGCCCTCCCCACCCCACGGGGAGGATCGGGGCACGAATCAAAGCTCAAGAAGCCCCCGGAGGTGAACCCTCCGTAAAAACAAAAAAGGGACAAAGTCAAACACAAAGGGCTCCATGCTATCAGAGCTCCCTGGCCAGCCCAGGGAGGGTGCCTCGGTTCCGGGCACGGTCGGTATCGGAGGGCGCTGGCGATGCATAAAAAAAGACGGACTCGAAACGGGCCGTCCGGGTCTTGTCGAGGCGGGTACGACAACCCCCGAAGTCGTAACACGGACAAAAAAGGGTCGAGGCCCGGCGGATGCGCACCCCCGCCGCCGGGCCCTTCTGCGGGGTGCGGTTTGTTATTTTCATCGGGTCGAACGGAACTTGAGACGCGCCAGGGGCAGGCCATTGCCCGGTTCGACGAGAACCGCTATGGGCAAAGTGTACCTCCCCGCTCAGCGCATCGAATATCAGACGCCGCCCCGGCCCTCCGGGGACACCGGGGCGAGCGCCGACCGCGGGAGACTCAGACGGTCCGTCAGAAACGAAGGTTCGGAGCTGCGTCGGCGCGCGCGGCGGAGGGAGGCTCAGACGCCGGGGGGCTCTGCTGGTCGCAACCCCCCGGCGGAGAGCGGACCCTCTGCCCCGCGCTCTCGCAAAGAAAAGCACCCTTTCCCGGTTACGGCCTCGACCCAGAGGCCAACCCCCTCTCTCTCTCTCTCGCCCCCACCGGAGGAGGGTTCCGCACGCGCCCTATGAGCGGCCGCGCCGTCTCTCGCCCTCGGGCGTGAGCGGAGCGAGACCCGTGTGTAGGAAGCCAGCGCGTCGTGGTTCTCCGTCCCCGGGGTGGTGCTGCCCGGTCGATCCCTGCCCGGTTGTCGCACACATACGTATATGCTTGTCGCAAAGACAGAAATCGAATGGCGATCTCATCCAAGGAAGGCATGCAAAGACGGTGGCGGAATCTCCCCCCGGGGAGGACAAGGGCGAAAATAAATAAATCAAAAACGGCAAAGTCAAACACAAAGGGCTCCATGCTATCAGAGCTCCCTGGCCAGCCCAGGGAGGGTGCCTCGGTTCCGGGCACGGTCGGTATCGGAGGGCGGTGGCGATGCAAAAAAGAGACGGACTCGAAACGGGCCGTCCGGGTCTTGTCGAGGCGGGTACGACAACCCCCGAAGTCGTAACACGGACAAAAAAAGGGTCGAGGCCCGGCGGATGCGCACCCCCGCCGCCGGGCCCTTCTGCGGGGTGCGGTTTGTTATTTTCATCGGGTCGAACGGAACTTGAGACGCGCCAGGGGCAGGCCATTGCCCGGTTCGACGAGAACCGCTATGGGCAAAGTGTACCTCCCCGCTCAGCGCATCGAATATCAGACGCCGCCCCGGCCCTCCGGGGACACCGGGGCGAGCGCCGACCGCGGGAGACTCAGACGGTCCGTCAGAAACGAAGGTTCGGAGCTGCGTCGGCGCGTGCGGCGGAGGGAGGCTCAGACGCCGGGGGGCTCTGCTGGTCGCAACCCCCCGGCGGAGAGCGGACCCTCTGCCCCGCGCCCTCGCAAAGAAAAGCACCCTTTCCCGGTTACGGCCTCGACCCAGAGGCCAACTCTCTCTCTCTCTCGCCCCACCGGAGGAGGGTTCCGCACGCGCCCTATGAGCGGCCGCGCCGTCTCTCGCCCTCGGGCGTGAGCGGAGCGAGACCCGTGTGTAGGAAGCCAGCGTGTCGCGGTTCTCCGTCCCCGGGGTGGGGCTGCCCGGTCGATCCCTGCCCGGTCGTCGCACACATACGTATATGCTTGTCGCAAAGACAGAAATCGAATGGCGGTCTCATCCAAGGAAGGCATGCAAAGACGGGGGCGAGAATCAAAGCTCAGACGCCCCCGGAGGTGAACCCTCGGTAAAAAAACGGACAAAGTCCGAAAAACCAAACACAAAGGCTCCATGCTTATCAGACCTCCCCGGCCAGCCCGGGGAGGGTGCCTCTGTCCCGGGCACGGTCGGTATCGGTGGGCCCTCTCGGAGGGCGCCGGCGAGCAAAGACGGACTCAAAACGGGCCGTCTCGGTTTTGTCGAGGAGAGGGGCGAAACTCGACGGCGAAACACGCACCCGAGAAACGGACCGATGGAATGGTCTGCCGAAAGCCCGTAAAACAAGAGGTGCGTTGTGAGGTTGGGCTTGAGAGACTTCCAGGAACGACCTGCCGAATGTGGAGCAGGTCAGGCTCTCCCCCCCCCCGCGGGGAGGATAAGGGGCGATAATCAAAGCTCAGGCGCCCCTGGAGGTGAACCCTCCGTAAAAACGGTCAAAGTCCGAAAAACCAAACTCAAAGGCTCCATGCTTATCAGACCTCCCCGGCCAGCCCGGGGAGGGTGCCTCGGTCCCGGGCACGGTCGGTACCGGTGGGCCCTCTCGGAGGGCGCCGGCGAGCAAAGACGGACTCAAAACGGGCCGTCTCGGTTTTGTCGAGGAGAGGGGCGAAACTCGACGGCGAAACACGCACCCGAGAAACGGACCGAGGGAATGGTCTGCCGAAAGCCCGTAAAACAAGAGGTGCGTTGTGAGGTTGGGCTTGAGAGACTTCCAGGAACGACCTGCCGAATGTGGAGCAGGTCAGGCTCTCCCCCCCCCCCGGGGGGAGGATAAGGGGCGATAATCAAAGCTCAGGCGCCCCTGGAGGTGAACCCTCCGTAAAAACGGTCAAAGTCCGAAAAACCAAACACAAAGGCTCCGTGCTTATCAGACCTCCCCGGCCAGCCCGGGGAGGGTGCCTCGGTCCCGGGCACGGTCGGTATCGGTGGGCCCTCTCGGAGGGCGCCGGCGAGCAAAGACGGACTCAAAACGGGCCGTCTCGGTTTTGTCGAGGAGAGGGGCGACACTCGACGGCGAAACACGCACCCGAGAAACGGACCGATGGAATGGTCTGCCGAAAGCCCGTAAAACGAGAGGTGCGTTGTGAGGTTGGGCTTGAGAGACTTCCAGGAACGACCTGCCGAATGTGGTGCAGGTCAGGCTCTCCCCCCCCGCGGGGAGGATAAGGGGCGATAATCAATGCTCAGGCGCCCCTGGAGGTGAACCC
>JBAPCB010000072.1:0-7500 GCA_039654105.1 Coreius guichenoti
CGCCCGGAGTTTGGAGCTCCAAGTCGGCTCGGTTTCCGAGATACGGCCGCTCGAAGCTGGACCGGAAGTGGCCGTATCTCGGAACCCGAAGGTCCCAGGAGCCGGGGACGGCGGGGTCAGAAGGGGCCCCGAGGGAGCTCTCCATGCCCGGAGTTTGGAGCTCCGACTCGGCCCCGCTCCCGAGATACGCCCAGTTACGCGCGAGAGACTTTCGGACAAAGCTGCCCGTATCTCGGAAAGGACGAGTCCCAGCGGCTCGTCCTTCGGGGTGGCGAGGGGTCCCTCGGGGCCCTCTCGGACCCCGGAGTCCCGAGCCTCTGGGACCCTTCCTTCCGAAGCGCACCCTTTCCCTTCGGGCCCCGTATCTCGGAGCCCCAGGAGCCCCTCCTTCGACCCGAGTTTGGTGCCTCTAGGCGGCTCGGTCGCGGAGTTACAGCCGTTCGAAGTTCGGGAGCCTACGGAAGACAGAGTCCAAAAATCCGAACAGAGTCCGACTTCCAGCCCCCTCCGCTGGGGGTGTGCGGCCGGGGCTCTGGTTCTCTGAGTCGGGTAGGGAGGGGTGGTGTGGTGGGGGTGCGCGGCCGGGGCTCTGGTTCTCCGAGTCGGGTAGGGAGGGGTGGTATGGCTGGGGTTCGTGCCCGTGGCTCTGGTTCTCTGAGTCGGGTAGGGAGTGGTGGTATGGTGGGGGTGTGCGTCCGGGGCTCTGGTTCTCTGAGTCGGGTAGGGAGGGGGTGGTATGGCTGGGGTTCGTGCCCGTGGCTCTGGTTCTCTGAGTCGGGTAGGGAGTGGTGGTATGGTGGGGGTGTGCGTCCGGTGCTCTGGTTCTCTGAGTCGGGTAGGGAGGGGTGGTATGGTGGGGGTGTGCGTCCGGTGCTCTGGTTCTCTGAGTCGGGTAGGGAGGGGTGGTGTGGTGGGGGTGTGTGGCCGGGGCTCTGGTTCTCCGAGTCGGGTAGGGAGGGGTGGTGTGGTGGGGGTTCGTGCCAGGGGCTCTGGTTCTCTGAGTCGGGATGGGAGGGGTGGTGTGGTGGGGGTGTGTGGCCGGGGCTCTGGTTCTCCGAGTCGGGTAGGGAGGGGTGGTGTGGTGGGGGTGTGTGGCCGGGGCTCTGGTTCTCCGAGTCGGGTAGGGAGGGGTGGTGTGGTGGGGGTTCGTGCCAGGGGCTCTGGTTCTCTGAGTCGGGATGGGAGGGGTGGTGTGGTGGGGGTTCGTGCCAGGGGCTCTGGTTCTCTGAGTCGGGATGGGAGGGGTGGTGTGGTGGGGGTGTGTGGCCGGGGCTCTGGTTCTCCGAGTCGGGTAGGGAGTTGTGGTGTGGTGGTGGTTCGTGCCAGGGGCTCTGGTTCTCTGAGTCGGGTTGGGAGGGGTGGTGTGGTGTGGTGGGGGTTCGTGCCCGGGGCTCTGGTTCTCTGAGTCGGGTAGGGAGGGGTGGTGTGGTGGGGGTTCGTGCCCGGGGCTCTGGTTCTCTGAGTCGGGTAGGGAGGGGTGGTATGGTGCCCGGGGGGCCCGACGAGGTGAGCTGGGGGGGCGGCCGTGGAGCCGTCCCCCCCACCGCAGGCCACCTTCTCTGGGCTCGGGATTCAGATTCAGGCCACCGGAACCCTGAGCTCGGACGAGTTCCAGACCCCGTCTGGAAGTCCGAGCGCCTGGGGGTGGGTGTGCGTGCGACGGCTAGGCTTCTGGGGTCCCTGCCAAACACGCACACGTCCTCCAACCTCCGGGCAGGGGCTCCCTTCCTGCCAGCCTGGGTCCACCCCGGTGGGCCGAGGCGGCCGGGGGGAGCCTCTCCTGGAGGTCCGGTATGGGAAGTAGAATACACAAATACCCACCATCTAGGTGATGGGGAGGGGAAGGACACGGGCGACCGTGGACCGACCCTCTCTTCTGCCCGCGGCGAGGCCCGCTCAGATTCCCACTGGGCGGGCTGGGAACTCGCTTTCCACCGCGATGGAGCTCTGGAGGTGGGAAGCTCCAGGGTGTCCTTGGCAGGTAACCCAGGCCGACCGGGGTGAGCCCCGGCTGGGCAGAGGAGGCGGATGGACGGGGGGGGTTCTCCAGAGCGATCCCCCCCCGAAATCCAAACACGCCTGGGAGCTCCATGCTCTCAGACCTCCCTGGCCAGCCCAGGGAGGGTGCCTCGTCCTGGGCACGTCCAGATCGCGGGTGGGCCTCTCCGGAGGGCGGTCGCGAGCAAAGACGGACTCAAAACGGGCCGTCGGGCTTTTGTCAAGAGGGTTGGAAAACACGGACCCGATAAACAGTGGCGCTCAAGGCACTGACCCAAGCCCAGGGGAGGCCACGCTGGTCGGTCAGACAAAGGTGGATGTCCCCTCTGGAGGAGAGGGAACCGGTGCTGGCGATCAAGGCAGTCACCCAAGCCCAGAAGAGGCCACGCTGGTCGGTCAGACAAAGGTGGATGTCCCCTCTGGAGGAGAGGGAACCGGTGCTGGCGATCAAGGCAGTCACCCAAGCCCAGAAGAGGCCACGCTGGTCGGTCAGACAAACGTGGACGTCCCCTCTGGAGGAGAGGGAACCGGTGCTGGCGTTCAAGGCAGTCACCCAAAGCCCAGAAGAGGCCACACTGGTCGGTCAGACAAAGGTGGATGGGCCCTCTGGAGGACCAAGGCAGTAAAATAAACCAAGTCCCAAAATCCAAACACGCCTGGGAGCTCCATGTTCTCAGACCTCCTTGGCCAGCCCAGGGAGGGTGCCTCGTCCTGGGCACGGTCAGATCGTGGGTGGGCCCTCTGGAGGGTGGTCGCGAGCAAAGACGGACTCAAAACGGGCCGTCAGGCTTTTGACAAGAGAGTTGGAAAACACTCTGTGTCCAAACACGGTCCGGACAACCAGTGGCGCTCAAGGGACTGACCCAAGCCCAGAAGAGGCCACACTAGTCGGTCAGACAAAGGTGGATGTTCCCTCTGGAGGAGAGGGAACCGGTGTGGCGTTCAAGGCAGTCACCCAAGCCCAGAAGAGGCCACACTAGTCGGTCAGACAAAGGTGGATGTTCCTTCTGGAGGAGAGGGAACCGGTGTGGCGTTCAAGGCAGTCACCCAAGCCCAGAAGAGGCCACACTAGTCGGTCAGACAAAGGTGGATGTCCCCTCTGGAGGAGAGGGAACCGGTGTGGCGTTCAAGGCAGTCACCCAAGCCCAGAAGAGGCCACACTAGTCGGTCAGACAAAGGTGGATGGGCCCTCTGGAGGACCAAGGCAGTAAAATAAACCAAGTCCCAAAATCCAAACACGCCTGGGAGCTCCATGCTCTCAGACCTCCTTGGCCAGCCCAGGGAGGGTGCCTCGTCCTGGGCACGGTCAGATCGTGGCTGGGCCCTCTGGAGGGTGGTCGCGAGCAAAGACGGACTCAAAATGGGCCGTCAGGCTTTTGACAAGAGAGTTGGAAAACACTCTGTGTCCAAACACGGTCCGGACAACCAGTGGCGCTCAAGGGACTGACCCAAGCCCAGAAGAGGCCACACTAGTCGGTCAGACAAAGGTGGATGGGCCCTCTGGAGGAGAGGGAACCGTTGTGGCGTTCAAGGCAGTCACCCAAGCCCAGAAGAGGCCACACTAGTCGGTCAGACAAAGGTGGATGTTCCTTCTGGAGGAGAGGGAACCGGTGTGGCGTTCAAGGCAGTCACCCAAGCCCAGAAGAGGCCACACTAGTCGGTCAGACAAAGGTGGATGTCCCCTCTGGAGGAGAGGGAACCGGTGTGGCGTTCAAGGCAGTCACCCAAGCCCAGAAGAGGCCACACTAGTCGGTCAGACAAAGGTGGATGGGCCCTCTGGAGGACCAAGGCAGTAAAATAAACCAAGTCCCAAAATCCAAACACGCCTGGGAGCTCCATGCTCTCAGACCTCCTTGGCCAGCCCAGGGAGGGTGCCTCGTCCTGGACACGGTCAGATCGTGGCTGGGCCCTCTGGAGGGTGGTCGCGAGCAAAGACGGACTCAAAACGGGCCGTCAGGCTTTTGACAAGAGAGTTGGAAAACACTCTGTGTCCAAACACGGTCCGGACAACCAGTGGCGCTCAAGGGACTGACCCAAGCCCAGAAGAGGCCACACTAGTCGGTCAGACAAAGGTGGATGTTCTCTCTGGAGGAGAGGGAACCGGTGTGGCGTTCAAGGCAGTCACCCAAGCCCAGAAGAGGCCACACTAGTCGGTCAGACAAAGGTGGATGGGCCCTCTGGAGGACCAAGGCAGTAAAATAAACCAAGTCCCAAAATCCAAACACGCCTGGGAGCTCCATGCTCTCAGACCTCCTTGGCCAGCCCAGGGAGGGTGCCTCGTCCTGGGCACGGTCAGATCGTGGCTGGGCCCTCTGGAGGGTGGTCGCGAGCAAAGACGGACTCAAAACGGGCCGTCAGGCTTTTGACAAGAGAGTTGGAAAACACTCTGTGTCCAAACACGGTCCGGACAACCAGTGGCGCTCAAGGGACTGACCCAAGCCCAGAAGAGGCCACACTAGTCGGTCAGACAAAGGTGGATGGGCCCTCTGGAGGAGAGGGAACCGGTGTGGCGTTCAAGGCAGTCACCCAAGCCCAGAAGAGGCCACACTAGTCGGTCAGACAAAGGTGGATGTTCCTTCTGGAGGAGAGGGAACCGGTGTGGCGTTCAAGGCAGTCACCCAAGCCCAGAAGAGGCCACACTAGTCGGTCAGACAAAGGTGGATGTTCCCTCTGGAGGAGAGGGAACCGGTGTGGCGTTCAAGGCAGTCACCCAAGCCCAGAAGAGGCCACACTAGTCGGTCAGACAAAGGTGGATGTTCCTTCTGGAGGAGAGGGAACCGGTGTGGCGTTCAAGGCAGTCACCCAAGCCCAGAAGAGGCCACACTAGTCGGTCAGACAAAGGTGGATGTCCCCTCTGGAGGAGAGGGAACCGGTGTGGCGTTCAAGGCAGTCACCCAAGCCCAGAAGAGGCCACACTAGTCGGTCAGACAAAGGTGGATGGGCCCTCTGGAGGACCAAGGCAGTAAAATAAACCAAGTCCCAAAATCCAAACACGCCTGGGGAGCTCCATGCTCTCAGACCTCCTTGGCCAGCCCAGGGAGGGTGCCTCGTCCTGGGCACGGTCAGATCGTGGCTGGGCCCTCTGGAGGGTGGTCGCGAGCAAAGACGGACTCAAAACGGGCCGTCAGGCTTTTGACAAGAGAGTTGGAAAACACTCTGTGTCCAAACACGGTCCGGGCAACCAGTGGCGCTCAAGGGACTGACCCAAGCCCAGAAGAGGCCACACTAGTCGGTCAGACAAAGGTGGATGGGCCCTCTGGAGGAGAGGGAACCGGTGTGGCGTTCAAGGCAGTCACCCAAGCCCAGAAGAGGCCACACTAGTCGGTCAGACAAAGGTGGATGTTCCTTCTGGAGGAGAGGGAACCGGTGTGGCGTTCAAGGCAGTCACCCAAGCCCAGAAGAGGCCACACTAGTCGGTCAGACAAAGGTGGATGTCCCCTCTGGAGGAGAGGGAACCGGTGTGGCGTTCAAGGCAGTCACCCAAGCCCAGAAGAGGCCACACTAGTCGGTCAGACAAAGGTGGATGGGCCCTCTGGAGGACCAAGGCAGTAAAATAAACCAAGTCCCAAAATCCAAACACGCCTGGGAGCTCCATGCTCTCAGACCTCCTTGGCCAGCCCAGGGAGGGTGCCTCGTCCTGGGCACGGTCAGATCGTGGCTGGGCCCTCTGGAGGGTGGTCGCGAGCAAAGACGGACTCAAAACGGGCCGTCAGGCTTTTGACAAGAGAGTTGGAAAACACTCTGTGTCCAAACACGGTCCGGACAACCAGTGGCGCTCAAGGGACTGACCCAAGCCCAGAAGAGGCCACACTAGTCGGTCAGACAAAGGTGGATGGGCCCTCTGGAGGAGAGGGAACCGGTGTGGCGTTCAAGGCAGTCACCCAAGCCCAGAAGAGGCCACACTAGTCGGTCAGACAAAGGTGGATGTTCCTTCTGGAGGAGAGGGAACCGGTGTGGCGTTCAAGGCAGTCACCCAAGCCCAGAAGAGGCCACACTAGTCGGTCAGACAAAGGTGGATGTCCCCTCTGGAGGAGAGGGAACCGGTGTGGCGTTCAAGGCAGTCACCCAAGCCCAGAAGAGGCCACACTAGTCGGTCAGACAAAGGTGGATGGGCCCTCTGGAGGACCAAGGCAGTAAAATAAACCAAGTCCCAAAATCCAAACACGCCTGGGAGCTCCATGCTCTCAGACCTCCTTGGCCAGCCCAGGGAGGGTGCCTCGTCCTGGGCACGGTCAGATCGTGGCTGGGCCCTCTGGAGGGTGGTCGCGAGCAAAGACGGACTCAAAACGGGCCGTCAGGCTTTTGACAAGAGAGTTGGAAAACACTCTGTGTCCAAACACGGTCCGGACAACCAGTGGCGCTCAAGGGACTGACCCAAGCCCAGAAGAGGCCACACTAGTCGGTCAGACAAAGGTGGATGGGCCCTCTGGAGGACCAAGGCAGTAAAATAAACCAAGTCCCAAAATCCAAACACGCCTGGGAGCTCCATGCTCTCAGACCTCCTTGGCCAGCCCAGGGAGGGTGCCTCGTCCTGGGCACGGTCAGATCGTGGCTGGGCCCTCTGGAGGGTGGTCGCGAGCAAAGACGGACTCAAAACGGGCCGTCAGGCTTTTGACAAGAGAGTTGGAAAACACTCTGTGTCCAAACACGGTCCGGACAACCAGTGGCGCTCAAGGGACTGACCCAAGCCCAGAAGAGGCCACACTAGTCGGTCAGACAAAGGTGGATGTTCTCTCTGGAGGAGAGGGAACCGGTGTGGCGTTCAAGGCAGTCACCCAAGCCCAGAAGAGGCCACACTAGTCGGTCAGACAAAGGTGGATGGGCCCTCTGGAGGACCAAGGCAGTAAAATAAACCAAGTCCCAAAATCCAAACACGCCTGGGGAGCTCCATGCTCTCAGACCTCCCTGGCCAGCCCAGGGAGGGTGCCTCGTCCTGGGCACTGTCAGACCCCACCGCCCTTCTCTGGAGGTAGGTCGGCGATCAAAGATGGACTCAAAACGGGCCGTCCCGGTGATGTCAAAGAGTGGAGGAAGGTGGCAACCACTCTATACAGACCGTCGTGGGGGCCCTGGCCCTTTTTCCAGGGATACATACTCACAGACCAGGGCGCGGGCATCCCGGAGAAGATGCACCGCCCTGGTCACTGCTAGGGGCGAAAGGCACCCCGGAGGAAAATCCTCCTGAAACGTGAGCTAAGTCCAAACACGCCCGGGCAGCTCCATGCGCTCAGACCTCCCTGGCCAGCCCAGGGAGGGTGCCTCGTCCTGGGCACGGTCAGACCCCTCCGCCCTTCTCTGGAGGTAGGTCGGCGAGCAAAGACGGACTCAAAACGGGCCGTACGGGTTTTGTCGAGGAAAGGGGCGAAACTCGACAGCGAAACACGCACCCGAGAACCAGACCAAGGGAATGGTCTGCCGAAAGCTCAGACACCCCTGGAGGGAAACCCTCCGTAAAAACGGACAAAGTCCGAAAAGCCAAACACGGCCAAAAAGGCTCCATGA
>JBAPCB010000072.1:17500-27500 GCA_039654105.1 Coreius guichenoti
CGGCTCGGTTTCCGAGATACGGCCGCTCGAAGCTGGACCGGAAGTGGCCGTATCTCGGAACCCGAAGGTCCCAGGAGCCGGGGACGGCGGGGTCAGAAGGGGCCCCGAGGGAGCTCTCCATGCCCGGAGTTTGGAGCTCCGACTCGGCCCCGCTCCCGAGATACGCCCGGTTACGCGCGAGAGACTTTCGGACAAAGCTGCCCGTATCTCGGAAAGGACGAGTCCCAGCGGCTCGTCCTTCGGGGTGGCGAGGGGTCCCTCGGGGCCCTCTCGGACCCCGGAGTCCCGAGCCTCTGGGACCCTTCCTTCCGAAGCGCACCCTTTCCCTTCGGGCCCCGTATCTCGGCCCGCGGGGGTGCTAGAAGCTCGGGCCGGGGCGCGTCGGGGAGGGCCCCAGGAGCCCCTCCTTCGACCCGAGTTTGGTGCCTCTAGGCGGCTCGGTCGCGGAGTTACAGCCGTTCGAAGTTCGGGAGCCTACGGAAGACAGAGTCCAAAAATCCGAACAGAGTCCGACTTCCAGCCCCCTCCGCTGGGGGTGTGCGGCCGGGGCTCTGGTTCTCTGAGTCGGGTAGGGAGGGGTGGTGTGGTGGGGGTGCGCGGCCGGGGCTCTGGTTCTCCGAGTCGGGTAGGGAGGGGTGGTGTGGTGGGGGTTCGTGCCCGGGGCTCTGGTTCTCTGAGTCGGGTAGGGAGGGGTGGTGTGGTGGGGGTTCGAGGCCGGGGCTCTGGTTCTCTGAGTCGGGTAGGGAGTGGTGGTATGGTGGGGGTGTGCGTCCGGGGCTCTGGTTCTCTGAGTCGGGTAGGGAGTGGTGGTATGGTGGGGGTGTGCGGCCAGGGCTCTGGTTCTCTGAGTCGGGTAGGGAGTGGTGGTATGGTGGGGGTGTGCGTCCGGGGCTCTGGTTCTCTGAGTCGGGTAGGGAGGGGGTGGTATGGCTGGGGTTCGTGCCCGTGGCTCTGGTTCTCTGAGTCGGGTAGGGAGTGGTGGTATGGTGGGGGTGTGCGTCCGGTGCTCTGGTTCTCTGAGTCGGGTAGGGAGGGGTGGTATGGTGGGGGTGTGCGTCCGGTGCTCTGGTTCTCTGAGTCGGGTAGGGAGGGGTGGTGTGGTGGGGGTTCGTGCCCGAGGCTCTGGTTCTCCGAGTCGGGTAGGGAGGGGTGGTGTGGTGGGGGTGTGTGGCCGGGGCTCTGGTTCTCCGAGTCGGGTAGGGAGGGGTGGTGTGGTGGGGGTTCGTGCCAGGGGCTCTGGTTCTCTGAGTCGGGATGGGAGGGGTGGTGTGGTGGGGGTGTGTGGCCGGGGCTCTGGTTCTCCGAGTCGGGTAGGGAGTTGTGGTGTGGTGGTGGTTCGTGCCAGGGGCTCTGGTTCTCTGAGTCGGGTTGGGAGGGGTGGTGTGGTGTGGTGGGGGTTCGTGCCCGGGGCTCTGGTTCTCTGAGTCGGGTAGGGAGGGGTGGTGTGGTGGGGGTTCGTGCCCGGGGCTCTGGTTCTCTGAGTCGGGTAGGGAGGGGTGGTATGGTGGGGGTTCGCGTCCGGGGCTCTGGTTCTCTGAGTCGGGTAGGGAGTGGTGGTATGGTGGGGGTGTGCGTCCGGGGCTCTGGTTCTCTGAGTCGGGTAGGGAGGGGTGGCTAGGTGGGTGTCCAGGCCGGGTGTCCTGGAGCTGTCTCTGGGTGGTGTGTAGGTTTTAGCGGTGGGGTTTGGAGCTAGTAACTCGGGAGTCAAGCCGAGTCGGGGCTCCTAGATACGGTCTCTCGAAGCTGGACCGGAAGTGGCCGTATCTCGGAACCCGAAGGTCCCAGGAGCCGGGGACGGCGGGATCAGAAGGGGCCCCGAGGCAGCTCTCCCGGCCCGGAGTTTGGAGCTCCGACTCGGCCCCGCCCCCGAGATACGCCCGGTTACGCGCGACAGACTTTCGGACAAAGCTGCCCGTATCTCGGAAAGGACGAGTCCCAGCGGCTCGTCCTTCGGGGTGGCGAGGGGTCCCTCGGGGCCCTCTCGTACCCCGGAGTCCCGAGCCTCTGGGACCCTTCCTTCAGAAGCACACCCTTTCCCTTCGGGCCCCGTATCTCGGCCCGCGGGGGCGCTAGAAGCTCGGGCCGGGGCCCGTCGGGGAGGGCCCCCGGAGACCCTCCTTTGACCCGAGTTTGGTGCCTCTAGGCGGCTCGGTCGCGGAGTTACAGCCGTTCGAAGTTCGGAGCCTAGGGGAAGACCGAGTCCGAAAATCCGAACGGAGTCGGACCTCCGACCCCCTCCGCCGCTCTCGGCCAAGCCGGGGAAGGCTCACCCGTTCCCGTCCGCGGTCAGATTCGGCCCCCGCGGCCCCCGCGACCCCCGGAGGTCGACCCGGGGAAATCGTTTTTCCGTTTTTCGCTTATATCTCCGGAAGGGAAAGGCGAAAAATTCCCAAACTCGGGCCGCTCGTAGCGCTCGGCGGGACGGGTCGAACGAGACCGGCCCCGCCCCGGAAGTCCTCGGGGTTCCCGAGTTACAGCCGGTCGAAGTCGAAACTTTAACCGGCCGTATCTCGGAGACGCGCCGGCGAAACCGTCTGTAATTCGGGTCGATCGTAGTGCCGGACGAGGCCTTTCGAACGAGCCCACCCCCGCCCCGGTCCTCGCGGGAAAACGGGAGTTACGGCCGTTCAAAGTCGGGGGTCCCGCCGAGTAGCGATCCGCGAGGGGGCGTCCCGGAGCCCCGCGACGGTCGGGTTCGGGCAAGGGCCAGGAGGGGTCCTTCCACCCCGAGTTTGAGCGCGCTGGGTCTTTCCGTTCGCGAGATACGAGCGTTTTTCCGGCCTGGCCAATGGCGGCCGGCGGCGGCCATTTTAGCTCGCGGCCGGGGGAAAATCGCTTATAACTCGGCCGAAACGCGACGAAAACGCGCGAAATTCATACCGTGCATAGTACGTCTCGAGACGGTTCGAACGAGACCACCCACGGCCGGATCCGTGGAGATTTGGGTTTTTTGACTTTTCTCACCATGACTGAAACAACCAGGCCCTCAGCGCTGGGGTCCCTGCCAAACACGCACACGTCCTCCAACCTCCGGGCAGGGGCTCCCTTCCTGCCAGCCTGGGTCCACCCCGGTGGGCCGAGGCGGCCAGGGGGAGCCTCTCCTGGAGGTCCGGTATGGGAAGTAGAATACACAAATACCCACCATCTAGGTGATGGGGAGGGGAAGGACACGGGCGACCGTGGACCGACCCTCTCTTCTGCCCGCGGCGAGGCCCGCTCAGATTCCCACTGGGCGGGCTGGGAACTCGCTTTCCACCGCGATGGAGCTCTGGAGGTGGGAAGCTCCAGGGTGTCCTTGGCAGGTAACCCAGGCCGACCGGGATGAGCCCCGGCTGGGCAGAGGAGGCGGATGGACGGGGGGGGTTCTCCAGAGCGATCCCCCCCCGAAATCCAAACACGCCTGGGAGCTCCATGCTCTCAGACCTCCCTGGCCAGCCCAGGGAGGGTGCCTCGTCCTGGGCACGGTCAGATCGCGGGTGGGCCTCTCCGGAGGGCGGTCGCGAGCAAAGACGGACTCAAAACGGGCCGTCGGGCTTTTGTCAAGAGGGTTGGAAAACACGGACCAGACAAACAGTGGCGGTCGAGGCAGTGACCCAAGCCCAGGAGAGGCCACGCTAGTCGGTCAGGCAAAGGTGGATGGGCCCTCTGGAGGACCAAGGCAGTGAAAGAAACCAAGTCCCAAAATCCAAACACGCCTGGGAGCTCCATGCTCTCAGACCTCCCTGGCCAGCCCAGGGAGGGTGCCTCGTCCTGGGCACGGTCAGATCGCGGGTGGGCCTCTCCGGAGGGCGGTCGCAAGCAAAGACGGACTCAAAACGGGCCGTCGGGCTTTTGTCAAGAGGGTTGGAAAACACGGTCCAAACACGCCTGGGGAGCTCCATGCTCTCAGACCTCCCTGGCCAGCCCAGGGAGGGTGCCTCGTCCTGGGCACGTCCAGATCGCGGGTGGGCCTCTCCGGAGGGCGGTCGCGAGCAAAGACGGACTCAAAACGGGCCGTCGGGCTTTTGTCAAGAGGGTTGGAAAACACGGACCCGATAAACAGTGGCGCTCAAGGCACTGACCCAAGCCCAGGGGAGGCCACGCTGGTCGGTCAGACAAAGGTGGATGTCCCCTCTGGAGGAGAGGGAACCGGTGCTGGCGATCAAGGCAGTCACCCAAGCCCAGAAGAGGCCACGCTGGTCGGTCAGACAAAGGTGGACGTCCCCTCTGGAGGAGAGGGAACCGGTGCTGGCGTTCAAGGCAGTCACCCAAAGCCCAGAAGAGGCCACACTGGTCGGTCAGACAAAGGTGGATGGGCCCTCTGGAGGACCAAGGCAGTAAAATAAACCAAGTCCCAAAATCCAAACACGTCTGGGAGCTCCATGTTCTCAGACCTCCTTGGCCAGCCCAGGGAGGGTGCCTCGTCCTGGGCACGGTCAGATCGTGGGTGGGCCCTCTGGAGGGTGGTCGCGAGCAAAGACGGACTCAAAACGGGCCGTCAGGCTTTTGACAAGAGAGTTGGAAAACACTCTGTGTCCAAACACGGTCCGGACAACCAGTGGCGCTCAAGGGACTGACCCAAGCCCAGAAGAGGCCACACTAGTCGGTCAGACAAAGGTGGATGTTCCCTCTGGAGGAGAGGGAACCGGTGTGGCGTTCAAGGCAGTCACCCAAGCCCAGAAGAGGCCACACTAGTCGGTCAGACAAAGGTGGATGTTCCTTCTGGAGGAGAGGGAACCGGTGTGGCGTTCAAAGCAGTCACCCAAGCCCAGAAGAGGCCACACTAGTCGGTCAGACAAAGGTGGATGTCCCCTCTGGAGGAGAGGGAACCGGTGTGGCGTTCAAGGCAGTCACCCAAGCCCAGAAGAGGCCACACTAGTCGGTCAGACAAAGGTGGATGGGCCCTCTGGAGGACCAAGGCAGTAAAATAAACCAAGTCCCAAAATCCAAACACGCCTGGGAGCTCCATGCTCTCAGACCTCCTTGGCCAGCCCAGGGAGGGTGCCTCGTCCTGGGCACGGTCAGATCGTGGCTGGGCCCTCTGGAGGGTGGTCGCGAGCAAAGACGGACTCAAAACGGGCCGTCAGGCTTTTGACAAGAGAGTTGGAAAACACTCTGTGTCCAAACACGGTCCGGACAACCAGTGGCGCTCAAGGGACTGACCCAAGCCCAGAATAGGCCACACTAGTCGGTCAGACAAAGGTGGATGGGCCCTCTGGAGGAGAGGGAACCGGTGTGGCGTTCAAGGCAGTCACCCAAGCCCAGAAGAGGCCACACTAGTCGGTCAGACAAAGGTGGATGTTCCTTCTGGAGGAGAGGGAACCGGTGTGGCGTTCAAGGCAGTCACCCAAGCCCAGAAGAGGCCACACTAGTCGGTCAGACAAAGGTGGATGTCCCCTCTGGAGGAGAGGGAACCGGTGTGGCGTTCAAGGCAGTCACCCAAGCCCAGAAGAGGCCACACTAGTCGGTCAGACAAAGGTGGATGGGCCCTCTGGAGGACCAAGGCAGTAAAATAAACCAAGTCCCAAAATCCAAACACGCCTGGGAGCTCCATGCTCTCAGACCTCCTTGGCCAGCCCAGGGAGGGTGCCTCGTCCTGGGCACGGTCAGATCGTGGCTGGGCCCTCTGGAGGGTGGTCGCGAGCAAAGACGGACTCAAAACGGGCCGTCAGGCTTTTGACAAGAGAGTTGGAAAACACTCTGTGTCCAAACACGGTCCGGACAACCAGTGGCGCTCAAGGGACTGACCCAAGCCCAGAAGAGGCCACACTAGTCGGTCAGACAAAGGTGGATGGGCCCTCTGGAGGACCAAGGCAGTAAAATAAACCAAGTCCCAAAATCCAAACACGCCTGGGAGCTCCATGCTCTCAGACCTCCTTGGCCAGCCCAGGGAGGGTGCCTCGTCCTGGGCACGGTCAGATCGTGGCTGGGCCCTCTGGAGGGTGGTCGCGAGCAAAGACGGACTCAAAACGGGCCGTCAGGCTTTTGACAAGAGAGTTGGAAAACACTCTGTGTCCAAACACGGTCCGGACAACCAGTGGCGCTCAAGGGACTGACCCAAGCCCAGAAGAGGCCACACTAGTCGGTCAGACAAAGGTGGATGTTCTCTCTGGAGGAGAGGGAACCGGTGTGGCGTTCAAGGCAGTCACCCAAGCCCAGAAGAGGCCACACTAGTCGGTCAGACAAAGGTGGATGTTCCTTCTGGAGGAGAGGGAACCGGTGTGGCGTTCAAGGCAGTCACCCAAGCCCAGAAGAGGCCACACTAGTCGGTCAGACAAAGGTGGATGTCCCCTCTGGAGGAGAGGGAACCGGTGTGGCGTTCAAGGCAGTCACCCAAGCCCAGAAGAGGCCACACTAGTCGGTCAGACAAAGGTGGATGGGCCCTCTGGAGGACCAAGGCAGTAAAATAAACCAAGTCCCAAAATCCAAACACGCCTGGGAGCTCCATGCTCTCAGACCTCCTTGGCCAGCCCAGGGAGGGTGCCTCGTCCTGGGCACGGTCAGATCGTGGCTGGGCCCTCTGGAGGGTGGTCGCGAGCAAAGACGGACTCAAAACGGGCCGTCAGGCTTTTGACAAGAGAGTTGGAAAACACTCTGTGTCCAAACACGGTCCGGACAACCAGTGGCGCTCAAGGGACTGACCCAAGCCCAGAAGAGGCCACACTAGTCGGTCAGACAAAGGTGGATGGGCCCTCTGGAGGACCAAGGCAGTAAAATAAACCAAGTCCCAAAATCCAAACACGCCTGGGAGCTCCATGCTCTCAGACCTCCTTGGCCAGCCCAGGGAGGGTGCCTCGTCCTGGGCACGGTCAGATCGTGGCTGGGCCCTCTGGAGGGTGGTCGCGAGCAAAGACGGACTCAAAACGGGCCGTCAGGCTTTTGACAAGAGAGTTGGAAAACACTCTGTGTCCAAACACGGTCCGGACAACCAGTGGCGCTCAAGGGACTGACCCAAGCCCAGAAGAGGCCACACTAGTCGGTCAGACAAAGGTGGATGGGCCCTCTGGAGGAGAGGGAAACGGTGTGGCGTTCAAGGCAGTCACCCAAGCCCAGAAGAGGCCACACTAGTCGGTCAGACAAAGGTGGATGTTCCTTCTGGAGGAGAGGGAACCGGTGTGGCGTTCAAGGCAGTCACCCAAGCCCAGAAGAGGCCACACTAGTCGGTCAGACAAAGGTGGATGTCCCCTCTGGAGGAGAGGGAACCGGTGTGGCGTTCAAGGCAGTCACCCAAGCCCAGAAGAGGCCACACTAGTCGGTCAGACAAAGGTGGATGGGCCCTCTGGAGGACCAAGGCAGTAAAATAAACCAAGTCCCAAAATCCAAACACGCCTGGGGAGCTCCATGCTCTCAGACCTCCCTGGCCAGCCCAGGGAGGGTGCCTCGTCCTGGGCACTGTCAGACCCCACCGCCCTTCTCTGGAGGTAGGTCGGCGATCAAAGATGGACTCAAAACGGGCCGTCCCGGTGATGTCAAAGAGTGGAGGAAGGTGGCAACCACTCTATACAGACCGTCGTGGGGGCCCTGGCCCTTTTTCCAGGGATACATACTCACAGACCAGGGCGCGGGCATCCCGGAGAAGATGCACCGCCCTGGTCACTGCTAGGGGCGAAAGGCACCCCGGAGGAAAATCCTCCTGAAACGTGAGCTAAGTCCAAACACGCCCGGGCAGCTCCATGCGCTCAGACCTCCCTGGCCAGCCCAGGGAGGGTGCCTCGTCCTGGGCACGGTCAGACCCCTCCGCCCTTCTCTGGAGGTAGGTCGGCGAGCAAAGACGGACTCAAAACGGGCCGTACGGGTTTTGTCGAGGAAAGGGGCGAAACTCGACAGCGAAACACGCACCCGAGAACCAGACCAAGGGAATGGTCTGCCGAAAGCTCAGACACCCCTGGAGGGAAACCCTCCGTAAAAACGGACAAAGTCCGAAAAGCCAAACACGGCCAAAAAGGCTCCATGATATCAGACCTCCCTGGCCAGCCCAGGGAGGGTGCCTCGGTCCCGGGCACGGTCAGGTCGGTGGGCCCTCTCGGAGGGCGGTGGCGAGCAAAGACGGACTCAAAACGGGCCGTCTCGGTTTTGTCGAGGAAAGGGGCGAAACTCGACAGCGAAACACGCACCCGAGAACCAGACCAAGGGAACGGTCTGCCGAAAGCTCAGACACCCCTGGAGGGAAACCCTCCGTAAAAACGGACAAAGTCCGAAAAGCCAAACACGGCCAAAAAGGCTCCATGATATCAGACCTCCCTGGCCAGCCCAGGGAGGGTGCCTCGGTCCCGGGCACGGTCAGGTCGGTGGGCCCTCTCGGAGGGCGGTGGCGAGCAAAGACGGACTCAAAACGGGCCGTCTCGGTTTTGTCGAGGAAAGGGGCGAAACTCGACAGCGAAACACGCACCCGAGAACCAGACCAAGGGAACGGTCTGCCGAAAGCTCAGACACCCCTGGAGGGAAACCCTCCGTAAAAACGGACAAAGTCCGAAAAGCCAAACACGGCCAAAAAGGCTCCATGCTATCAGACCTCCCTGGCCAGCCCAGGGAGGGTGCCTCGGTCCCGGGCACGGTCAGGTCGGTGGGCCCTCTCGGAGGGCGGTGGCGAGCAAAGACGGACTCAAAACGGGCCGTCTCGGTTTTGTCGAGGAGAGGGGCGAAACTCGACGGCGAAACACGCACCCGAGAACCAGACCGAGGGAATGGTCTGCCGAAAGCCCGTAAAAAATAAAATAAAAAGAGGTGCGCTGTGAGGTCGGGCTTGAGAGACTTCCAGGAACGACCTGCCGAATGTGGAGCAGGTCAGGCCCTCCCCCCGGGGAGGATAGGGGTGAGAATCAAAGCTCAGACACCCCTGGAGGGAAACCCTCCGTAAAAACGGACAAAGTCCGAAAAGCCAAACACGGCCAAAAAGGCTCCATGCTATCAGACCTCCCTGGCCAGCCCAGGGAGGGTGCCTCGGTCCCGGGCACAGTCGGATCGGTGGGCCCTCTCGGAGGGCGGTGGCGAGCAAAGACGGACTCAAAACGGGCCGTCTCGGTTTTGTCGAGGAGAGGGGCGAAACTCGACGGCGAAACACGCACCCGAGAAACAGTCCGAGGGAATGGTCTGCCGAAAGCCCGTAAAAATAAAACAAAAGAGGTGCGCTGTGAGGTTGGGCTTGAGAGACTTCCAGGAACGTGTTGTCGAGGCGGGTATGACAGCCCGAAGTTGAAACACAGACAAGGGTCGAGGCCCGGCGGATGCGCACCCCTGCCGCCGGGCCCTTTTGCGGGGTGCAGTTTGTTATTTTCATCTGGGCGAATGGAACTTGAGACGCGCCAGGGGCAGGCCATTGCTCGGTTCGACGAGAACCGCTATGGGCAAAGTGTACCTCCCCACTCAGCGCATCGAATATCAGGCGCCGCCCGGGGACACCGGGGCGAGCGCCGACCGTGGGAGACTCAGACGGTCCGTCAGAAACGAAGGTTCGGAGCTGCGTCGGCGCGCGCGGCGGAGGGAGGCTCGGACGCCGGTGGGGCTCTGCTCGTCGCAACCCCCCCCGGCCGAGAGCGGACCTCGGCCCGCGCCCTCGCAAAGAAAAGCACCCTTTCCCGGTTACGGCCTCGATCCAGCGGCCAACCCACCCTACCCCACCAGAGGAGGGTTCCGCACGCGCCCTATGAGCGGCCGCGCCGTCTCTCGCCCTCGGGCCCGAGCGGAGCGTGACCCGTGTGTAGGAAGCCAGCGCGTCGTGGTTCTCCGTCCCCGGGGGCTACCTGGTTGATCCTGCCAGTAGCATATGCTTGTCTCAAAGATTAAGCCATGCAGGTCTAAGTGCACACGGTCGGTACAGCGAAACTGCGAATGGCTCATTAAATCAGTTATGGTTCCTTTGATCGCTCCAACCGCTACTTGGATAACTGTGGCAATTCCAGAGCTAATACATGCAAACGAGCGCCGACCCGGCCCTTCCGGGGGTCGGGGACGCGTGCATTTATCAGATCCAAAACCCATCCGGGTGCGTCCGGGCGGCTTCGGCCGTCCGGTTCCCCCGGCC
>JBAPCB010000073.1:0-2500 GCA_039654105.1 Coreius guichenoti
TGTGGCCTCTTCTGGGCTTGGGTCAGTCCCTTGAGCGCCACTGGTTGTCCGGACCGTGTTTGGACACAGAGTGTTTTCCAACTCTCTTGTCAAAAGCCTGACGGCCCGTTTTGAGTCCGTCTTTGCTCGCGACCACCCTCCAGAGGGCCCAGCCACGATCTGACCGTGCCCAGGACGAGGCACCCTCCCTGGGCTGGCCAAGGAGGTCTGAGAGCATGGAGCTCCCAGGCGTGTTTGGATTTTGGGACTTGGTTTATTTTACTGCCTTGGTCCTCCAGAGGGCCCATCCACCTTTGTCTGACCGACTAGTGTGGCCTCTTCTGGGCTTGGGTGACTGCCTTGAACGCCACACCGGTTCCCTCTCCTCCAGAGGGGACATCCACCTTTGTCTGACCGACTAGTGTGGCCTCTTCTGGGCTTGGGTGACTGCTTTGAACGCCACACCGGTTCCCTCTCCTCCAGAAGGAACATCCACCTTTGTCTGACCGACTAGTGTGGCCTCTTCTGGGCTTGGGTGACTGCCTTGAACGCCACACCGGTTCCCTCTCCTCCAGAGGGAACATCCACCTTTGTCTGACCGACTAGTGTGGCCTCTTCTGGGCTTGGGTCAGTCCCTTGAGCGCCACTGGTTGTCCGGACCGTGTTTGGACACAGAGTGTTTTCCAACTCTCTTGTCAAAAGCCTGACGGCCCGTTTTGAGTCCGTCTTTGCTCGCGACCACCCTCCAGAGGGCCCACCCACGATCTGACCGTGCCCAGGACGAGGCACCCTCCCTGGGCTGGCCAAGGAGGTCTGAGAACATGGAGCTCCCAGACGTGTTTGGATTTTGGGACTTGGTTTATTTTACTGCCTTGGTCCTCCAGAGGGCCCATCCACCTTTGTCTGACCGACCAGTGTGGCCTCTTCTGGGCTTTGGGTGACTGCCTTGAACGCCAGCACCGGTTCCCTCTCCTCCAGAGGGGACGTCCACCTTTGTCTGACCGACCAGCGTGGCCTCTTCTGGGCTTGGGTGACTGCCTTGATCGCCAGCACCGGTTCCCTCTCCTCCAGAGGGGACATCCACCTTTGTCTGACCGACCAGCGTGGCCTCCCCTGGGCTTGGGTCAGTGCCTTGAGCGCCACTGTTTATCGGGTCCGTGTTTTCCAACCCTCTTGACAAAAGCCCGACGGCCCGTTTTGAGTCCGTCTTTGCTCGCGACCGCCCTCCGGAGAGGCCCACCCGCGATCTGGACGTGCCCAGGACGAGGCACCCTCCCTGGGCTGGCCAGGGAGGTCTGAGAGCATGGAGCTCCCCAGGCGTGTTTGGACCGTGTTTTCCAACCCTCTTGACAAAAGCCCGACGGCCCGTTTTGAGTCCGTCTTTGCTTGCGACCGCCCTCCGGAGAGGCCCACCCGCGATCTGACCGTGCCCAGGACGAGGCACCCTCCCTGGGCTGGCCAGGGAGGTCTGAGAGCATGGAGCTCCCAGGCGTGTTTGGATTTTGGGACTTGGTTTCTTTCACTGCCTTGGTCCTCCAGAGGGCCCATCCACCTTTGCCTGACCGACTAGCGTGGCCTCTCCTGGGCTTGGGTCACTGCCTCGACCGCCACTGTTTGTCTGGTCCGTGTTTTCGGACCTACCCGACTCGGAGAACCAGAGCCCCGGCCACACACCCCCACCACACCACCCCTCCCTACCCGACTCGGAGAACCAGAGCCCCGGGCACGAACCCCCACCACACCACCCCTCCCTACCCGACTCAGAGAACCAGAGCACCGGACGCACACCCCCACCATACCACCCCTCCCTACCCGACTCAGAGAACCAGAGCACCGGACGCACACCCCCACCATACCACCACTCCCTACCCGACTCAGAGAACCAGAGCCACGGGCACGAACCCCAGCCATACCACCCCCTCCCTACCCGACTCAGAGAACCAGAGCCCCGGACGCACACCCCCACCATACCACCACTCCCTACCCGACTCAGAGAACCAGAGCCCTGGCCGCACACCCCCACCATACCACCACTCCCTACCCGACTCAGAGAACCAGAGCCCCGGACGCACACCCCCACCATACCACCACTCCCTACCCGACTCAGAGAACCAGAGCCCCGGCCTCGAACCCCCACCACACCACCCCTCCCTACCCGACTCAGAGAACCAGAGCCCCGGGCACGAACCCCCACCACACCACCCCTCCCTACCCGACTCGGAGAACCAGAGCCCCGGCCGCGCACCCCCACCACACCACCCCTCCCTACCCGACTCAGAGAACCAGAGCCCCGGCCGCACACCCCCAGCGGAGGGGGCTGGAAGTCGGACTCTGTTCGGATTTTTGGACTCTGTCTTCCGTAGGCTCCCGAACTTCGAACGGCTGTAACTCCGCGACCGAGCCGCCTAGAGGCACCAAACTCGGGTCGAAGGAGGGGCTCCTGGGGCCCTCCCCGACGCGCCCCGGCCCGAGCTTCTAGCACCCCCGCGGGCCGAGATACGGTGCCCGAAGGGAAAGGGTG
>JBAPCB010000073.1:12500-17500 GCA_039654105.1 Coreius guichenoti
CCGGGACCGAGGCACCCTCCCTGGGCTGGCCAGGGAGGTCTGATAGCATGGAGCCTTTTTGGCCGTGTTTGGCTTTTCGGACTTTGTCCGTTTTTACGGAGGGTTTCCCTCCAGGGGTGTCTGAGCTTTCGGCAGACCGTTCCCTTGGTCTGGTTCTCGGGTGCGTGTTTCGCTGTCGAGTTTCGCCCCTTTCCTCGACAAAACCGAGACGGCCCGTTTTGAGTCCGTCTTTGCTCGCCACCGCCCTCCGAGAGGGCCCACCGACCTGACCGTGCCCGGGACCGAGGCACCCTCCCTGGGCTGGCCAGGGAGGTCTGATATCATGGAGCCTTTTTGGCCGTGTTTGGCTTTTCGGACTTTGTCCGTTTTTACGGAGGGTTTCCCTCCAGGGGTGTCTGAGCTTTCGGCAGACCATTCCCTTGGTCTGGTTCTCGGGTGCGTGTTTCGCTGTCGAGTTTCGCCCCTTTCCTCGACAAAACCCGTACGGCCCGTTTTGAGTCCGTCTTTGCTCGCCGACCTACCTCCAGAGAAGGGCGGAGGGGTCTGACCGTGCCCAGGACGAGGCACCCTCCCTGGGCTGGCCAGGGAGGTCTGAGCGCATGGAGCTGCCCGGGCGTGTTTGGACTTAGCTCACGTTTCAGGAGGATTTTCCTCCGGGGTGCCTTTCGCCCCTAGCAGTGACCAGGGCGGTGCATCTTCTCCGGGATGCCCGCGCCCTGGTCTGTGAGTATGTATCCCTGGAAAAAGGGCCAGGGCCCCCACGACGGTCTGTATAGAGTGGTTGCCACCTTCCTCCACTCTTTGACATCACCGGGACGGCCCGTTTTGAGTCCATCTTTGATCGCCGACCTACCTCCAGAGAAGGGCGGTGGGGTCTGACAGTGCCCAGGACGAGGCACCCTCCCTGGGCTGGCCAGGGAGGTCTGAGAGCATGGAGCTCCCCAGGCGTGTTTGGATTTTGGGACTTGGTTTATTTTACTGCCTTGGTCCTCCAGAGGGCCCATCCACCTTTGTCTGACCGACTAGTGTGGCCTCTTCTGGGCTTGGGTGACTGCCTTGAACGCCACACCGGTTCCCTCTCCTCCAGAGAGAACATCCACCTTTGTCTGACCGACTAGTGTGGCCTCTTCTGGGCTTGGGTCAGTCCCTTGAGCGCCACTGGTTGTCCGGACCGTGTTTGGACACAGAGTGTTTTCCAACTCTCTTGTCAAAAGCCTGACGGCCCGTTTTGAGTCCGTCTTTGCTCGCGACCACCCTCCAGAGGGCCCAGCCACGATCTGACCGTGCCCAGGACGAGGCACCCTCCCTGGGCTGGCCAAGGAGGTCTGAGAGCATGGAGCTCCCAGGCGTGTTTGGATTTTGGGACTTGGTTTATTTTACTGCCTTGGTCCTCCAGAGGGCCCATCCACCTTTGTCTGACCGACTAGTGTGGCCTCTTCTGGGCTTGGGTCAGTCCCTTGAGCGCCACTGGTTGTCCGGACCGTGTTTGGACACAGAGTGTTTTCCAACTCTCTTGTCAAAAGCCTGACGGCCCGTTTTGAGTCCGTCTTTGCTCGCGACCACCCTCCAGAGGGCCCAGCCACGATCTGACCGTGCCCAGGACGAGGCACCCTCCCTGGGCTGGCCAAGGAGGTCTGAGAGCATGGAGCTCCCAGGCGTGTTTGGATTTTGGGACTTGGTTTATTTTACTGCCTTGGTCCTCCAGAGGGCCCATCCACCTTTGTCTGACCGACTAGTGTGGCCTCTTCTGGGCTTGGGTGACTGCCTTGAACGCCACACCGGTTCCCTCTCCTCCAGAGGGGACATCCACCTTTGTCTGACCGACTAGTGTGGCCTCTTCTGGGCTTGGGTGACTGCCTTGAACGCCACACCGGTTCCCTCTCCTCCAGAAGGAACATCCACCTTTGTCTGACCGACTAGTGTGGCCTCTTCTGGGCTTGGGTGACTGCCTTGAACGCCACACCGGTTCCCTCTCCTCCAGAGAGAACATCCACCTTTGTCTGACCGACTAGTGTGGCCTCTTCTGGGCTTGGGTCAGTCCCTTGAGCGCCACTGGTTGTCCGGACCGTGTTTGGACACAGAGTGTTTTCCAACTCTCTTGTCAAAAGCCTGACGGCCCGTTTTGAGTCCGTCTTTGCTCGCGACCACCCTCCAGAGGGCCCAGCCACGATCTGACCGTGCCCAGGACGAGGCACCCTCCCTGGGCTGGCCAAGGAGGTCTGAGAGCATGGAGCTCCCAGGCGTGTTTGGATTTTGGGACTTGGTTTATTTTACTGCCTTGGTCCTCCAGAGGGCCCATCCACCTTTGTCTGACCGACTAGTGTGGCCTCTTCTGGGCTTGGGTCAGTCCCTTGAGCGCCACTGGTTGTCCGGACCGTGTTTGGACACAGAGTGTTTTCCAACTCTCTTGTCAAAAGCCTGACGGCCCGTTTTGAGTCCGTCTTTGCTCGCGACCACCCTCCAGAGGGCCCAGCCACGATCTGACCGTGCCCAGGACGAGGCACCCTCCCTGGGCTGGCCAAGGAGGTCTGAGAGCATGGAGCTCCCAGGCGTGTTTGGATTTTGGGACTTGGTTTATTTTACTGCCTTGGTCCTCCAGAGGGCCCATCCACCTTTGTCTGACCGACTAGTGTGGCCTCTTCTGGGCTTGGGTGACTGCCTTGAACGCCACACCGGTTCCCTCTCCTCCAGAGGGGACATCCACCTTTGTCTGACCGACTAGTGTGGCCTCTTCTGGGCTTGGGTGACTGCCTTGAACGCCACACCGGTTCCCTCTCCTCCAGAAGGAACATCCACCTTTGTCTGACCGACTAGTGTGGCCTCTTCTGGGCTTGGGTGACTGCCTTGAACGCCACACCGGTTCCCTCTCCTCCAGAGGGCCCATCCACCTTTGTCTGACCGACTAGTGTGGCCTCTTCTGGGCTTGGGTCAGTCCCTTGAGCGCCACTGGTTGTCCGGACCGTGTTTGGACACAGAGTGTTTTCCAACTCTCTTGTCAAAAGCCTGACGGCCCGTTTTGAGTCCGTCTTTGCTCGCGACCACCCTCCAGAGGGCCCAGCCACGATCTGACCGTGCCCAGGACGAGGCACCCTCCCTGGGCTGGCCAAGGAGGTCTGAGAGCATGGAGCTCCCAGGCGTGTTTGGATTTTGGGACTTGGTTTATTTTACTGCCTTGGTCCTCCAGAGGGCCCATCCACCTTTGTCTGACCGACTAGTGTGGCCTCTTCTGGGCTTGGGTGACTGCCTTGAACGCCACACCGGTTCCCTCTCCTCCAGAGGGGACATCCACCTTTGTCTGACCGACTAGTGTGGCCTCTTCTGGGCTTGGGTGACTGCTTTGAACGCCACACCGGTTCCCTCTCCTCCAGAAGGAACATCCACCTTTGTCTGACCGACTAGTGTGGCCTCTTCTGGGCTTGGGTGACTGCCTTGAACGCCACACCGGTTCCCTCTCCTCCAGAGGGAACATCCACCTTTGTCTGACCGACTAGTGTGGCCTCTTCTGGGCTTGGGTCAGTCCCTTGAGCGCCACTGGTTGTCCGGACCGTGTTTGGACACAGAGTGTTTTCCAACTCTCTTGTCAAAAGCCTGACGGCCCGTTTTGAGTCCGTCTTTGCTCGCGACCACCCTCCAGAGGGCCCACCCACGATCTGACCGTGCCCAGGACGAGGCACCCTCCCTGGGCTGGCCAAGGAGGTCTGAGAACATGGAGCTCCCAGACGTGTTTGGATTTTGGGACTTGGTTTATTTTACTGCCTTGGTCCTCCAGAGGGCCCATCCACCTTTGTCTGACCGACCAGTGTGGCCTCTTCTGGGCTTTGGGTGACTGCCTTGAACGCCAGCACCGGTTCCCTCTCCTCCAGAGGGGACGTCCACCTTTGTCTGACCGACCAGCGTGGCCTCTTCTGGGCTTGGGTGACTGCCTTGATCGCCAGCACCGGTTCCCTCTCCTCCAGAGGGGACATCCACCTTTGTCTGACCGACCAGCGTGGCCTCCCCTGGGCTTGGGTCAGTGCCTTGAGCGCCACTGTTTATCGGGTCCGTGTTTTCCAACCCTCTTGACAAAAGCCCGACGGCCCGTTTTGAGTCCGTCTTTGCTCGCGACCGCCCTCCGGAGAGGCCCACCCGCGATCTGGACGTGCCCAGGACGAGGCACCCTCCCTGGGCTGGCCAGGGAGGTCTGAGAGCATGGAGCTCCCCAGGCGTGTTTGGACCGTGTTTTCCAACCCTCTTGACAAAAGCCCGACGGCCCGTTTTGAGTCCGTCTTTGCTTGCGACCGCCCTCCGGAGAGGCCCACCCGCGATCTGACCGTGCCCAGGACGAGGCACCCTCCCTGGGCTGGCCAGGGAGGTCTGAGAGCATGGAGCTCCCAGGCGTGTTTGGATTTTGGGACTTGGTTTCTTTCACTGCCTTGGTCCTCCAGAGGGCCCATCCACCTTTGCCTGACCGACTAGCGTGGCCTCTCCTGGGCTTGGGTCACTGCCTCGACCGCCACTGTTTGTCTGGTCCGTGTTTTCGGACCTACCCGACTCGGAGAACCAGAGCCCCGGCCACACACCCCCACCACACCACCCCTCCCTACCCGACTCGGAGAACCAGAGCCCCGGGCACGAACCCCCACCACACCACCCCTCCCTACCCGACTCAGAGAACCAGAGCACCGGACGCACACCCCCACCATACCACCCCTCCCTACCCGACTCAGAGAACCAGAGCACCGGACGCACACCCCCACCATACCACCACTCCCTACCCGACTCAGAGAACCAGAGCCACGGGCACGAACCCCAGCCATACCACCCCCTCCCTACCCGACTCAGAGAACCAGAGCCCCGGACGCACACCCCCACCATACCACCACTCCCTACCCGACTCAGAGAACCAGAGCCCTGGCCGCACACCCCCACCATACCACCACTCCCTACCCGACTCAGAGAACCAGAGCCCCGGACGCACACCCCCACCATACCACCACTCCCTACCCGACTCAGAGAACCAG
>JBAPCB010000073.1:27500-32500 GCA_039654105.1 Coreius guichenoti
TGTGCCCGGGACCGAGGCACCCTCCCTGGGCTGGCCAGGGAGGTCTGATAGCATGGAGCCTTTTTGGCCGTGTTTGGCTTTTCGGACTTTGTCCGTTTTTACGGAGGGTTTCCCTCCAGGGGTGTCTGAGCTTTGATTCTCACCCCTATCCTCCCCGGGGGGAGGGCCTGACCTGCTCCACATTCGGCAGGTCGTTCCTGGAAGTCTCTCAAGCCCGACCTCACAGCGCACCTCTTTTTATTTTATTTTTTACGGGCTTTCGGCAGACCATTCCCTCGGTCTGGTTCTCGGGTGCGTGTTTCGCCGTCGAGTTTCGCCCCTCTCCTCGACAAAACCGAGACGGCCCGTTTTGAGTCCGTCTTTGCTCGCCACCGCCCTCCGAGAGGGCCCACCGACCTGATCGTGCCCGGGACCGAGGCACCCTCCCTGGGCTGGCCAGGGAGGTCTGATAGCATGGAGCCTTTTTGGCCGTGTTTGGCTTTTCGGACTTTGTCCGTTTTTACGGAGGGTTTCCCTCCAGGGGTGTCTGAGCTTTCGGCAGACCGTTCCCTTGGTCTGGTTCTCGGGTGCGTGTTTCGCTGTCGAGTTTCGCCCCTTTCCTCGACAAAACCGAGACGGCCCGTTTTGAGTCCGTCTTTGCTCGCCACCGCCCTCCGAGAGGGCCCACCGACCTGACCGTGCCCGGGACCGAGGCACCCTCCCTGGGCTGGCCAGGGAGGTCTGATATCATGGAGCCTTTTTGGCCGTGTTTGGCTTTTCGGACTTTGTCCGTTTTTACGGAGGGTTTCCCTCCAGGGGTGTCTGAGCTTTCGGCAGACCATTCCCTTGGTCTGGTTCTCGGGTGCGTGTTTCGCTGTCGAGTTTCGCCCCTTTCCTCGACAAAACCCGTACGGCCCGTTTTGAGTCCGTCTTTGCTCGCCGACCTACCTCCAGAGAAGGGCGGAGGGGTCTGACCGTGCCCAGGACGAGGCACCCTCCCTGGGCTGGCCAGGGAGGTCTGAGCGCATGGAGCTGCCCGGGCGTGTTTGGACTTAGCTCACGTTTCAGGAGGATTTTCCTCCGGGGTGCCTTTCGCCCCTAGCAGTGACCAGGGCGGTGCATCTTCTCCGGGATGCCCGCGCCCTGGTCTGTGAGTATGTATCCCTGGAAAAAGGGCCAGGGCCCCCACGACGGTCTGTATAGAGTGGTTGCCACCTTCCTCCACTCTTTGACATCACCGGGACGGCCCGTTTTGAGTCCATCTTTGATCGCCGACCTACCTCCAGAGAAGGGCGGTGGGGTCTGACAGTGCCCAGGACGAGGCACCCTCCCTGGGCTGGCCAGGGAGGTCTGAGAGCATGGAGCTCCCCAGGCGTGTTTGGATTTTGGGACTTGGTTTATTTTACTGCCTTGGTCCTCCAGAGGGCCCATCCACCTTTGTCTGACCGACTAGTGTGGCCTCTTCTGGGCTTGGGTGACTGCCTTGAACGCCACACCGGTTCCCTCTCCTCCAGAGAGAACATCCACCTTTGTCTGACCGACTAGTGTGGCCTCTTCTGGGCTTGGGTCAGTCCCTTGAGCGCCACTGGTTGTCCGGACCGTGTTTGGACACAGAGTGTTTTCCAACTCTCTTGTCAAAAGCCTGACGGCCCGTTTTGAGTCCGTCTTTGCTCGCGACCACCCTCCAGAGGGCCCAGCCACGATCTGACCGTGCCCAGGACGAGGCACCCTCCCTGGGCTGGCCAAGGAGGTCTGAGAGCATGGAGCTCCCAGGCGTGTTTGGATTTTGGGACTTGGTTTATTTTACTGCCTTGGTCCTCCAGAGGGCCCATCCACCTTTGTCTGACCGACTAGTGTGGCCTCTTCTGGGCTTGGGTCAGTCCCTTGAGCGCCACTGGTTGTCCGGACCGTGTTTGGACACAGAGTGTTTTCCAACTCTCTTGTCAAAAGCCTGACGGCCCGTTTTGAGTCCGTCTTTGCTCGCGACCACCCTCCAGAGGGCCCAGCCACGATCTGACCGTGCCCAGGACGAGGCACCCTCCCTGGGCTGGCCAAGGAGGTCTGAGAGCATGGAGCTCCCAGGCGTGTTTGGATTTTGGGACTTGGTTTATTTTACTGCCTTGGTCCTCCAGAGGGCCCATCCACCTTTGTCTGACCGACTAGTGTGGCCTCTTCTGGGCTTGGGTGACTGCCTTGAACGCCACACCGGTTCCCTCTCCTCCAGAGGGGACATCCACCTTTGTCTGACCGACTAGTGTGGCCTCTTCTGGGCTTGGGTGACTGCCTTGAACGCCACACCGGTTCCCTCTCCTCCAGAAGGAACATCCACCTTTGTCTGACCGACTAGTGTGGCCTCTTCTGGGCTTGGGTGACTGCCTTGAACGCCACACCGGTTCCCTCTCCTCCAGAGGGCCCATCCACCTTTGTCTGACCGACTAGTGTGGCCTCTTCTGGGCTTGGGTCAGTCCCTTGAGCGCCACTGGTTGTCCGGACCGTGTTTGGACACAGAGTGTTTTCCAACTCTCTTGTCAAAAGCCTGACGGCCCGTTTTGAGTCCGTCTTTGCTCGCGACCACCCTCCAGAGGGCCCAGCCACGATCTGACCGTGCCCAGGACGAGGCACCCTCCCTGGGCTGGCCAAGGAGGTCTGAGAGCATGGAGCTCCCAGGCGTGTTTGGATTTTGGGACTTGGTTTATTTTACTGCCTTGGTCCTCCAGAGGGCCCATCCACCTTTGTCTGACCGACTAGTGTGGCCTCTTCTGGGCTTGGGTGACTGCCTTGAACGCCACACCGGTTCCCTCTCCTCCAGAGGGGACATCCACCTTTGTCTGACCGACTAGTGTGGCCTCTTCTGGGCTTGGGTGACTGCTTTGAACGCCACACCGGTTCCCTCTCCTCCAGAAGGAACATCCACCTTTGTCTGACCGACTAGTGTGGCCTCTTCTGGGCTTGGGTGACTGCCTTGAACGCCACACCGGTTCCCTCTCCTCCAGAGGGAACATCCACCTTTGTCTGACCGACTAGTGTGGCCTCTTCTGGGCTTGGGTCAGTCCCTTGAGCGCCACTGGTTGTCCGGACCGTGTTTGGACACAGAGTGTTTTCCAACTCTCTTGTCAAAAGCCTGACGGCCCGTTTTGAGTCCGTCTTTGCTCGCGACCACCCTCCAGAGGGCCCACCCACGATCTGACCGTGCCCAGGACGAGGCACCCTCCCTGGGCTGGCCAAGGAGGTCTGAGAACATGGAGCTCCCAGACGTGTTTGGATTTTGGGACTTGGTTTATTTTACTGCCTTGGTCCTCCAGAGGGCCCATCCACCTTTGTCTGACCGACCAGTGTGGCCTCTTCTGGGCTTTGGGTGACTGCCTTGAACGCCAGCACCGGTTCCCTCTCCTCCAGAGGGGACGTCCACCTTTGTCTGACCGACCAGCGTGGCCTCTTCTGGGCTTGGGTGACTGCCTTGATCGCCAGCACCGGTTCCCTCTCCTCCAGAGGGGACATCCACCTTTGTCTGACCGACCAGCGTGGCCTCCCCTGGGCTTGGGTCAGTGCCTTGAGCGCCACTGTTTATCGGGTCCGTGTTTTCCAACCCTCTTGACAAAAGCCCGACGGCCCGTTTTGAGTCCGTCTTTGCTCGCGACCGCCCTCCGGAGAGGCCCACCCGCGATCTGGACGTGCCCAGGACGAGGCACCCTCCCTGGGCTGGCCAGGGAGGTCTGAGAGCATGGAGCTCCCCAGGCGTGTTTGGACCGTGTTTTCCAACCCTCTTGACAAAAGCCCGACGGCCCGTTTTGAGTCCGTCTTTGCTTGCGACCGCCCTCCGGAGAGGCCCACCCGCGATCTGACCGTGCCCAGGACGAGGCACCCTCCCTGGGCTGGCCAGGGAGGTCTGAGAGCATGGAGCTCCCAGGCGTGTTTGGATTTTGGGACTTGGTTTCTTTCACTGCCTTGGTCCTCCAGAGGGCCCATCCACCTTTGCCTGACCGACTAGCGTGGCCTCTCCTGGGCTTGGGTCACTGCCTCGACCGCCACTGTTTGTCTGGTCCGTGTTTTCGGACCTACCCGACTCGGAGAACCAGAGCCCCGGCCACACACCCCCACCACACCACCCCTCCCTACCCGACTCGGAGAACCAGAGCCCCGGGCACGAACCCCCACCACACCACCCCTCCCTACCCGACTCAGAGAACCAGAGCACCGGACGCACACCCCCACCATACCACCCCTCCCTACCCGACTCAGAGAACCAGAGCACCGGACGCACACCCCCACCATACCACCCCTCCCTACCCGACTCAGAGAACCAGAGCACCGGACGCACACCCCCACCATACCACCACTCCCTACCCGACTCAGAGAACCAGAGCCACGGGCACGAACCCCAGCCATACCACCCCCTCCCTACCCGACTCAGAGAACCAGAGCCCCGGACGCACACCCCCACCATACCACCACTCCCTACCCGACTCAGAGAACCAGAGCCCTGGCCGCACACCCCCACCATACCACCACTCCCTACCCGACTCAGAGAACCAGAGCCCCGGACGCACACCCCCACCATACCACCACTCCCTACCCGACTCAGAGAACCAGAGCCCCGGCCTCGAACCCCCACCACACCACCCCTCCCTACCCGACTCAGAGAACCAGAGCCCCGGGCACGAACCCCCACCACACCACCCCTCCCTACCCGACTCGGAGAACCAGAGCCCCGGCCGCGCACCCCCACCACACCACCCCTCCCTACCCGACTCAGAGAACCAGAGCCCCGGCCGCACACCCCCAGCGGAGGGGGCTGGAAGTCGGACTCTGTTCGGATTTTTGGACTCTGTCTTCCGTAGGCTCCCGAACTTCGAACGGCTGTAACTCCGCGACCGAGCCGCCTAGAGGCACCAAACTCGGGTCGAAGGAGGGGCTCCTGGGGCCCTCCCCGACGCGCCCCGGCCCGAGCTTCTAGCACCCCCGCGGGCCGAGATACGGTGCCCGAAGGGAAAGGGTGCGCTTCGGAAGGAAGGGTCCCAGAG
>JBAPCB010000073.1:42500-45966 GCA_039654105.1 Coreius guichenoti
CTGGCCAGGGAGGTCTGATAGCATGGAGCCTTTTTGGCCGTGTTTGGCTTTTCGGACTTTGTCCGTTTTTACGGAGGGTTTCCCTCCAGGGGTGTCTGAGCTTTCGGCAGACCGTTCCCTTGGTCTGGTTCTCGGGTGCGTGTTTCGCTGTCGAGTTTCGCCCCTTTCCTCGACAAAACCGAGACGGCCCGTTTTGAGTCCGTCTTTGCTCGCCACCGCCCTCCGAGAGGGCCCACCGACCTGACCGTGCCCGGGACCGAGGCACCCTCCCTGGGCTGGCCAGGGAGGTCTGATATCATGGAGCCTTTTTGGCCGTGTTTGGCTTTTCGGACTTTGTCCGTTTTTACGGAGGGTTTCCCTCCAGGGGTGTCTGAGCTTTCGGCAGACCATTCCCTTGGTCTGGTTCTCGGGTGCGTGTTTCGCTGTCGAGTTTCGCCCCTTTCCTCGACAAAACCCGTACGGCCCGTTTTGAGTCCGTCTTTGCTCGCCGACCTACCTCCAGAGAAGGGCGGAGGGGTCTGACCGTGCCCAGGACGAGGCACCCTCCCTGGGCTGGCCAGGGAGGTCTGAGCGCATGGAGCTGCCCGGGCGTGTTTGGACTTAGCTCACGTTTCAGGAGGATTTTCCTCCGGGGTGCCTTTCGCCCCTAGCAGTGACCAGGGCGGTGCATCTTCTCCGGGATGCCCGCGCCCTGGTCTGTGAGTATGTATCCCTGGAAAAAGGGCCAGGGCCCCCACGACGGTCTGTATAGAGTGGTTGCCACCTTCCTCCACTCTTTGACATCACCGGGACGGCCCGTTTTGAGTCCATCTTTGATCGCCGACCTACCTCCAGAGAAGGGCGGTGGGGTCTGACAGTGCCCAGGACGAGGCACCCTCCCTGGGCTGGCCAGGGAGGTCTGAGAGCATGGAGCTCCCCAGGCGTGTTTGGATTTTGGGACTTGGTTTATTTTACTGCCTTGGTCCTCCAGAGGGCCCATCCACCTTTGTCTGACCGACTAGTGTGGCCTCTTCTGGGCTTGGGTGACTGCCTTGAACGCCACACCGGTTCCCTCTCCTCCAGAGAGAACATCCACCTTTGTCTGACCGACTAGTGTGGCCTCTTCTGGGCTTGGGTCAGTCCCTTGAGCGCCACTGGTTGTCCGGACCGTGTTTGGACACAGAGTGTTTTCCAACTCTCTTGTCAAAAGCCTGACGGCCCGTTTTGAGTCCGTCTTTGCTCGCGACCACCCTCCAGAGGGCCCAGCCACGATCTGACCGTGCCCAGGACGAGGCACCCTCCCTGGGCTGGCCAAGGAGGTCTGAGAGCATGGAGCTCCCAGGCGTGTTTGGATTTTGGGACTTGGTTTATTTTACTGCCTTGGTCCTCCAGAGGGCCCATCCACCTTTGTCTGACCGACTAGTGTGGCCTCTTCTGGGCTTGGGTCAGTCCCTTGAGCGCCACTGGTTGTCCGGACCGTGTTTGGACACAGAGTGTTTTCCAACTCTCTTGTCAAAAGCCTGACGGCCCGTTTTGAGTCCGTCTTTGCTCGCGACCACCCTCCAGAGGGCCCAGCCACGATCTGACCGTGCCCAGGACGAGGCACCCTCCCTGGGATGGCCAAGGAGGTCTGAGAGCATGGAGCTCCCAGGCGTGTTTGGATTTTGGGACTTGGTTTATTTTACTGCCTTGGTCCTCCAGAGGGCCCATCCACCTTTGTCTGACCGACTAGTGTGGCCTCTTCTGGGCTTGGGTGACTGCCTTGAACGCCACACCGGTTCCCTCTCCTCCAGAGGGGACATCCACCTTTGTCTGACCGACTAGTGTGGCCTCTTCTGGGCTTGGGTGACTGCCTTGAACGCCACACCGGTTCCCTCTCCTCCAGAAGGAACATCCACCTTTGTCTGACCGACTAGTGTGGCCTCTTCTGGGCTTGGGTGACTGCCTTGAACGCCACACCGGTTCCCTCTCCTCCAGAGAGAACATCCACCTTTGTCTGACCGACTAGTGTGGCCTCTTCTGGGCTTGGGTCAGTCCCTTGAGCGCCACTGGTTGTCCGGACCGTGTTTGGACACAGAGTGTTTTCCAACTCTCTTGTCAAAAGCCTGACGGCCCGTTTTGAGTCCGTCTTTGCTCGCGACCACCCTCCAGAGGGCCCAGCCACGATCTGACCGTGCCCAGGACGAGGCACCCTCCCTGGGCTGGCCAAGGAGGTCTGAGAGCATGGAGCTCCCAGGCGTGTTTGGATTTTGGGACTTGGTTTATTTTACTGCCTTGGTCCTCCAGAGGGCCCATCCACCTTTGTCTGACCGACTAGTGTGGCCTCTTCTGGGCTTGGGTGACTGCCTTGAACGCCACACCGGTTCCCTCTCCTCCAGAGGGGACATCCACCTTTGTCTGACCGACTAGTGTGGCCTCTTCTGGGCTTGGGTGACTGCCTTGAACGCCACACCGGTTCCCTCTCCTCCAGAAGGAACATCCACCTTTGTCTGACCGACTAGTGTGGCCTCTTCTGGGCTTGGGTGACTGCCTTGAACGCCACACCGGTTCCCTCTCCTCCAGAGAGAACATCCACCTTTGTCTGACCGACTAGTGTGGCCTCTTCTGGGCTTGGGTCAGTCCCTTGAGCGCCACTGGTTGTCCGGACCGTGTTTGGACACAGAGTGTTTTCCAACTCTCTTGTCAAAAGCCTGACGGCCCGTTTTGAGTCCGTCTTTGCTCGCGACCACCCTCCAGAGGGCCCAGCCACGATCTGACCGTGCCCAGGACGAGGCACCCTCCCTGGGCTGGCCAAGGAGGTCTGAGAGCATGGAGCTCCCAGGCGTGTTTGGATTTTGGGACTTGGTTTATTTTACTGCCTTGGTCCTCCAGAGGGCCCATCCACCTTTGTCTGACCGACTAGTGTGGCCTCTTCTGGGCTTGGGTCAGTCCCTTGAGCGCCACTGGTTGTCCGGACCGTGTTTGGACACAGAGTGTTTTCCAACTCTCTTGTCAAAAGCCTGACGGCCCGTTTTGAGTCCGTCTTTGCTCGCGACCACCCTCCAGAGGGCCCAGCCACGATCTGACCGTGCCCAGGACGAGGCACCCTCCCTGGGCTGGCCAAGGAGGTCTGAGAGCATGGAGCTCCCAGGCGTGTTTGGATTTTGGGACTTGGTTTATTTTACTGCCTTGGTCCTCCAGAGGGCCCATCCACCTTTGTCTGACCGACTAGTGTGGCCTCTTCTGGGCTTGGGTGACTGCCTTGAACGCCACACCGGTTCCCTCTCCTCCAGAGGGGACATCCACCTTTGTCTGACCGACTAGTGTGGCCTCTTCTGGGCTTGGGTGACTGCCTTGAACGCCACACCGGTTCCCTCTCCTCCAGAAGGAACATCCACCTTTGTCTGACCGACTAGTGTGGCCTCTTCTGGGCTTGGGTGACTGCCTTGAACGCCACACCGGTTCCCTCTCCTCCAGAGGGCCCATCCACCTTTGTCTGACCGACTAG
>JBAPCB010000074.1:0-25000 GCA_039654105.1 Coreius guichenoti
AATATCTTCATGTAAAAAAAAAAAAAAAAAAAAAGGGTTTAAAGAAACATCAGAGTGAGTAAATAACAATTCATCTGTAAATGAACAAATGCCTTTAAGTAAACTCACTGTAACAATACTACAGCTGAAAATTATGCAAGGAGTGAGCATTTTATTGTCAACAAACATTGACAGCTTATTTGATGTATGTATTACCATCTTTGTCCTAGTCTCTTTATTTTCTAACAATGTGTTTAAGCTCTTCAACAGTTTGACAGGGACCATTTTCCAGAATTTCCTCCTCTGTCTCTACCCCTGGCACAGTCATAGCAGCTAAAAGTCTTCTCTGCAGTGTGAGGATGTCTTGCTGGTTCTCGCAGAGCTCTTGTAACTTCTGCAAGACTTTTGTGCGGTAGTCTAAGAAAAAAATAAACATTATGGAATCAGTTCCTGAAATGTGTATGCATGTTTGTGACAGACAGATGTAAGCTTACTCTTTGTTGCTTCCTCGGACGAGGCCTGTGGTTCTCTTAACAGAAGATCTGACACTGCTGTGGCATAAAAAAACCTGTTTCAAAATTAACATTACATACACATTTATGAATATCAATGAAATTGTTACACACCATTGTTTTGTTGGGATGGTGACACAGTTTCCAGTGAGCATGTCAATGATGCCTCTGCTGTAAATAAATTTATTTTTAATTGAGCGACAGGTATACATGTACATTAACATTTTTATAAACATGTTAAACTTCTTACAAAATAAGTCAGGAGATCTTGGCTTTTCTTGAATGCCTGTGGAGAAGATAGCGAAAATATTCCTTTGCAAAGTCCACACATTTTTATATATATATATAAAACATGTAGATTTCATTCTACTAACCCTTGTCTTGAGGATATGTTTTGGGCAGTTGCTGATCTGACAATACAACAGAAATACAAAAAGATGTTTAGGTTGCTTTGAAATATTATTGTAATATTACTGTCTGTGTAAATTATGTAACAACTTACATTTAGGTGGAATAGGTTTCGACACCTTTTTCTTCTTTGCAACTCTGCAATAATCTGAAATTAATGAATTTTTACATGTTTAAATAAAAGGCAAAGTTCACAAATGCCTTTAATTCCATAATTCAATCATGAAAGATAAAATGTAGTTGCAAAATCAAAGTTGTATTTACAAAAGAAAAACAACTGTGGTAGCTGCGAAAACTTACTATTATCATTTTATCAAAAAACAACAACAAAAGTCATCCCAAGCACAATTACTTTGTTTAGCCAATCTGAAATCTCAAGTTCAACCAATATATTCTTCAACTACAAACTTCTTATTCAGCAAATCATTAATTAGGGGGAATAAAAAGGTTGTTTGCAAGAAGACCAGCAGAGCTAAGATAACAAGTCAAGAATGCACATAGACCTCAACACTTTATATAAATAAATAAAATAATTTAATTAAAAAAAAAAAAAAACACAATTTGAACACCTACCATCTGAAGAAATTTCTGTTTCAGACTGAAATCTCTTTGGCATATTATGTGGCCTCTTTTTAGTTGTTGTGTCCTCTGCTTCAATATGAGATGTTTCGGTAACAAGCTGGCACTTCTGGGAGGCTTTGGCATAAGAGTCTGTAAAATATATGTCAAAAAATATATGATGGCGTTTATAAATTTTGGCAGTAATCAGAAAAGGTTTTAACAACATCACCTTCATGATTCAGGCAGCACATTTAAATCTTGAAATAGTATCACTATGCCTGTTCTTAACCAAATTTTTTTCAGCAAGAACCGCCTCCACTTTTGCTTGTCAGGAATCGCATTGTTTTTTACCAACTGCCTTGAGTTTGTGTAGGTCCAGAAACAGAATATTCCCTATTTCAAATAAATAAATACATAAGTATAATTACCATTTCACGCTGGATTTTCACATTGTAAGCGTGAGTGTAAGCGTAATGCTGTTTTAAAATTTAGTGAATAAAAGCATACTTCGGTCGTTTCCTCCAACCAAATGGTTGGGATAATTTCTACAGAATTATCATCTGCAAACTCGACCACTGCAAATTTCTTTGTCTCCATCTGTTGAGAAAAAAACCCCCCCAATGTTTTTATATCACAGACGCACAGCCTGTCAATATGCACAGCACAATCTCTGGTCCTGAATTAACACTGCTATTTGTCTATATGAGTTCACTCTACAGCAAGGGTCTTCAAATGGGGATCTGTGACCCCTAGGGGGTCCGTAGCGGTACTGCAGGGGGTCCCCAAATTAGTGTTTGATCACAAATAATTTTTGCTATAACATGGGTAAAAAAAACATCACAAAGTCAAACAGCTTCAAACCGCTAAGTACTGATGACCATCCATGCATGCTCCTCACCTTCAAACAAAAGGATGAACCGTCCTTCGGACTCTTTATCTCAAGAGATAAAGTGGGTAAGAGAGTTAAAACGTATGCAGTATGGCCAAAACATTTTTTTCCTGGTTATCTTCAATCATTATGGCAGTTTTTGTTAGCTGCTGTTCTGGGATTAGTGTCATTTTGTATTGTCTTGACTGCACTTTGAAACAACCAATCATCCGTGAGTCACATGGGTTTTTGAAAAGTGGTTGAGATTTCTCAAAAACCTTGCACAGTAACATTGGGGAGCCGGACTCATCCATCTCTTCCCTCTCTTCAATGGCCACGCAACACTTACCCTCCCCGAGAATGAAAGCATTGTTTGGTCTTGTGGTTTTGAACTTTGTGGTGACCACTGATTGAGTCTGTGGAAAATTTGACTTCTCCATCAGACGTTTGGCCACTTGAACAAGTGGATTCTTTCCTGACCTAACGAGTCTTTTAAGCTTTCCCAGAAAGTTTTCGAATGGGAAAGCGCTGCAAGCGTCAAGACAACCAAAATTCATCGCCTCTGCTGGTAGATGTATCATGGAATATATGTTGTATACCATGAAATGATCGCCATACAGTTCTTTCGTTTTTTCTACAAAGTATTTCATCAGCTGACTGCTGTAGTAGTTGTGGTCCACTGCCAAGTTTGGTGAAAGAAGAAGACCCAAGGCAACACTGAATGTCATAAAATGATCGTACAGCTGGTCGGTCAGAATTCCTTTTAGTACAATCTTGCCAGTGTACACGGCAAACTGCCGCAGTTCTGTGGCCTTCCACCTATCAATGTCGTCCAGACCCCTTGGTTTCCTGGCAAAACAGCTCGGAATGTCTTTTCTAAGTGCCAGCAGCCGTTGGGACACTTCACTGATTTGTCCAGCTGACATTCGCACATTCCGATTTCCTCTCATCCACTCTGTGATCATTTTTTTTGTGACCCCTCGACAGGCTTGGTGCATATAGTCTACTGGAAATTGGTTGATCATGTCCAAAGGGAGCCTCAAAAATGGGGACACTGAAATGGCATCATCTTTCTGCCGTCTTGCCATTTCAGCACGGTATGTCTCATTTGTGTGTAGAGTGAGGTTGTCTGCCTCTGGATATGTTACTCTCCCAGAAACCCACATGCCCCTCTGAGTGCATTTATCACACCCATAATATCCTGAGAACTGTTTTATCTTTTTGACCATTGCTCTCGCAGGTGCATCACAGACAACACATCGAATTTTAATTTGCATTCCCTCGAAACCATTGTCCAGAAGATCCTGAATGTCTTTAATGGCTTCATCAACGAAATCCAAATCTTTTTGTTTAGAAGGACCAAGTGTCAGTGTCACCGGAAAGACCCTGATAGGTGTCAGGTGAATGGCACAGAGGATGGGCCATAGATGTTGCTTTTGAAAATGGGCAGTCCATCTATATTGAAGGATAACTCCAGTGTTGTTATTCCATCTGTTACATCCCTTGGATAGTGCTGCAATTGCTCGCTAAGACTCTTTCTCAAGTTGAAATGAACACACTCCATCCCTGACTTCATCACTGTTTTAATATGTCTGGGAGTTTGCAGCAAGGTTCTTGCTGTTGAAGGCAGCTCTGGATGTCCATTTTTTCTAAGTCCCTTCAGAAGGTCATCAATGGCATTGTGTTTAATAAGGTGTTTTGTAGCCCAATCCTGCAAAAACGTTGCAAGTGAGGCTGGAGGCATTTGATCCACATCCTCAGGCCCTGAACTGCAGTTTTCTTCACTGACTCCTGTCTCTGCACATTTAAAAGCACCCTTGTCCTTGTCATTTCTTTCATCCACATTGACCTGATCTTGGCTATGTTGAGGTGTTACTGGAAGGCATTTTGATTGTTCTCCAATAATCCTTTTTTTAGTCAGTGACTTCCGGGCACATTTCCATTGCCTTGTGTACCTTTGCCTCCTGGATTTTGAGTCCATTCTAAATTCAGAATATTTGATTTCATGTCAAATGTAGTAAGTACCAGGAGAATACATTACATGGCCAAAAGTATTGAAAAGGGGGTCCACATAGTTTTTGTCATGTGTCATTTCTGAAATTATAATTTATGCAAATAAAATTGTAACAGAACAAGTATTTATTAGGATTGTTTTTCTTTCCAGCCAAAGGTTATTTTAAAAAAGTATTATGAAAGTTACAGTTGTCTCAATATATATAATTGTTTTAATTGTTTATGGGTGAAAGGGTTAAAGAAATTATGTAATAGGATTGGCCAAATAAATTATCCTTATTGACCAGTCTGGCAATTTTTTTATGTGTTTTCATCTGAAAAGTATTTGTATTGGTATGTGATGAATTTAATATCAAAATGATTAACACATGCATGCACACTTATCCATGAACTTGATAAATGTTGCAGATATGTTTTACTATACACGACCAGATGCCCTTCAACTTGCGTGTTTCATGGACTGTGTGCATGCATGTGTTAATTATTCTGATACTAAATTCTTCACATAGTATTGGACTGTGAATTGGGAAGCTTTGTGTAGTTTGATCCTGATGTTTATAAAAATGATTCCGTTAGATGGCGGTATAAACTAGCGGTGTGTCGTCCACCAATATATTACTAAAGAAGAAAATCCCGCCAACTAACTTCGGCGATCGAGATGCGACGGGAGATTCGTCGGGAGCCTTTTGCAGTGCTGTCCAAATTATATTAATATAATGGTAACTATACAAGATACGATTAAAAAAAGACCAAAGCAAATCAGGAAAATCCAAGTACGGAAGAAGAAGAACAAACGTCGGTCTTTTGACATGTGCAGCTCCTGCTTGCCGCGGATATTGGACTTAATATTTTGAAGCGCTAAGGTTGATACAGCTAAGCAATTTTACTATTTTCTTATTTTTTTTGAGGATGTTGTACTGTTTGTAGGGGCACCATGCAAAATCTCACCTCGTGGGGCATCATTGATCATGAGGAAGGTGAGGGATCAGCCCAAAACTACACGGCAGGACCTGGTCAATGACCTGAAGAGAGCTGGGACCACAGTCTCAAAGAAAACCATTAGTAACACACTACGCCGTCATGGATTAAAATCCTGCAGCGCACGCAAGGTCCCCCTGCTCAAGCCAGCGCATTTTACTATTTTCTTATTTTTTGAGGATGTTGTACTGTTTGTAGTGGTCTGATTTATCAGTAGTGTGTGAATTCAGCTACTTAACGGAAACAGTGCCCGTTAGAGATTCAACGCTTAACGTTAACTCTAGCTGCAAGGAAAAATAATGATATTCCTTTTATATGATCAATGTTTTAGGGAGGTTTATTCCGATTAAATTGCTGCCACTTAGCTGGCCGCTCAGTGTAACATTAGCAGAAAACAGCTAAAACGGTGTGTCAGCCGGAGGCAGGAGACAATATCAAAAAAATCACTTTCATGAGACGTTTCGCGACGCGTAGGAGGTTATATTAGGGTATTTTGTAAGATTTGTTTTATAATAATTTAGCTTGCATTAAGGCATTTAAATCTGTGCAATGTCTATGGAAATGTGCCATGTCAAATTAGCTAGTACTATTGCATAGTAGGCTACGGTGCCCAGCACATGACATGAGGACAAAATAAATAACATGGCAAACTAGAAACGAATTTAGTTTATAATTAAGTATTCATAATTGTTTTCATTTAACATCAATTAAATCGTGGTGGCTATGATTTACTAAAACGAGGGAATAAGTTGTGAGAGCGAATCTGCAATATAACTTTTTTTGTGTACAATATTTATATAATGAGCGAGTACATAAATCCATTTCCAAACCGTCTTTGTGTCTTATCCTGAATCACTACGGTACGACTATAATAGGTGTTTATATCATGGGAGTCGGAAGCAAAAAAAATCTGGGTGGGTCCTCTCCCAGAAAATGATTACTGGTGTAGATGCCATTTACATTAAGTACAAAAAAATATATATCACCTTGTTTTGTACGCGTCTGGTCGGGACAGACAAAGTTACGGAAAACACAAACTCTTATACAGCACCAATAGTGTAGGGGTAAGACGCATGACAGCAAGTTTTGACACAAATCGACTAAAGGTTCGAATCCGCCTTTTGCCGAACTTGCTCTACTCCCTTTTCCCATCACATATCAGGTTGGAAAGGCATTTATTTTTAATAAGAATTAAGAAAATATTAGAACAGTGAAAATAAAGCGTCTAACTTGTTTAATAATAAGTGTTTATCAGTTAGGGATAGGTAAACAGACGTGCTGAATTACAGACGATAAAAGTGAGTGGGTCCAATATCATTGGTCGTAAAAAGTGGGTGGGTCTTGTCCCACCCACATACAATGTTTCCGACGCCCATTTATATTCATACTATTTTAGACCAATCGGTTCGCCACCGCTGCGGAGTAGCACAGTACCTGTGTGACTCGTCATAGACATAAACAGAGAGAAGTAGCTCCGGTTGTTCTTCCGCGAGACACATGCAGGTTATGAGTTACGTTTTTGCGTGTTGCCAGGGCAAATAATAAGTAATCTGACTATACATTTTCTTTACATAAAGACTTTAGACCTACAGTACCGTTCAAAAGTTTTAGATCTGTATGTTTTTAAAAAAAATAAGTCTCTTCTGCTCACCAAGGCTGGATTTATTTGATCCAAAATAGTAAAAACAGTAAAAACATTTTCTATGTGAATACATGGTAAAGTGTAATTTATTCCTGTGATCAAAGCTGAATTTTCAGCATCATTACTCCAGTCTTCAGTGTCACATGATCCTTCAGAAATCATTCTAATATGATGATTTGATATATATGCTCAGCAAACATTTATGATTATTATCAGTGTTGAAAACAGTTGTGTAATTTTTCAGGATTCTTTAATATTAACGGAAAGTTCAAAAGAATAACATTTATCTGAAATAAAAAGATTTTGTAACATTATAAATGTCTTTTACTGTGTTTTTTTAACAAAATAAGGCATCTTTGTGAATAAAAGTATTAATTTCTTTCAAAAAACAAAACAGCAACAAAAAAACTAAGCTCTTACTCAGAATGGTAGTGTATAATGTTACAATAGATTTCTATTTCAGATAAATGCTGTTGTTTTGAACTTTCTATTTATCAAAGAATCCTGAAATAAATTGTACACAAATGTTTTCAACATTCATAATAATAAGAAATGTGTCTTGAGCAGAAAATCAGCATATTACAATAATTTCTGAAGGATTATGTGAAACTGAAGTAAATAAAATGGAATAAATTGCATTTTAAAAATATACCCAAACAGAAAACAATTATTTTAAATTATAAAAATACTTCGCAATATTACTGTTTTTGCTGTATTTTGGATCAAATAAATGCTGCCTTGTTAAGCAGAAGACATTTTTTTGAAAACATTAGAAAATCTAAAACTTTTGAATGGTAGTGTATTTACACATGAAACAACACATAGAGCAGTGGTAAAAAAATACAGCGCAAAAGTGCAAACAGGGACAGTGCAAGATGAACAAAAACTAATTAGTCTCTCTATTTGAGCGTGCTTGTCGCGCGTCTACATTTAAATTAACGAACTTGAGCGCGCAAAAGACGCAACATATGTGAACGGCCCCTTAGTCAGTGGTTACATCAGCGTAGCAGTCAATAAACAGGACATTTAGGCCCAATAAACGGGACGTCCCGGCTAATACGGGACAATTGGCAACCCTACTTTTATGTCATGCTGTGTTTAATATTATAGAGCATAAGATATTCCCATGTCGTACGTGTATCTTTATTTAGCATTGAAAGGTTGCCTACCTATTTCATATTTCATATGTTTCTGTTGATTTCACACATTTTAGTCTGGCAATAGTTCAACTAATAGCCTACAATGTGAAGTTTATGCAGCAATATCGCTAATATAAGTGAGAAGAAATTTTTTACCTTTAAAAATTCTCATAAATCACGTTCTGTTTCTTCTGAGGTAAATCCAAGGTAAACTCACAGCGTGTCTTCCAAACTCGATGAAAATCAGAAGAATGAAGAAGCTGATTCTATGTTTTGAGGTGATGGGGGGCGTTTACAGGTTCCTCGTGGACGATTTGCATGCGAATCGCTTTGCGCGCGCGTGGGTGTGGTCACATTAAAGATAATGAGGCTCCGCTTGAGGAACTCTACCTCTCGCTGTTTTTATACGGATTACATAAACAGAGAATATTTGTTTTTTTATATAAATGACTTAATTTAAAAGTATACATTCCAAGCTATATAAAGAGATATCTTTCGTGTCTGTGTGACAAGTATTCTCTGAGTTCTGAGTTTATTTTCAGACGCATTTCAGAGTAGACATCACAGGGAGACAGACGGGAGAACGCGCATCCTGTTTGTTTTCTTTATTTAGCACAACATTGTTTTTATTTTGAGTGTACATAAAAAAAGTAGACACTTTAAGCTTTGTAAAGACATATCGTTCATGTCTGTGAGGCCAAAAATGACGGAGTATGCCATAGTAAAGAGATGTGTTTTTAGTCTAGATTTAAACTGACAGAGTGTGTCTGCTTCCCGAACAATGCTAGGAAGTTTGTTCCAGAGTTTAGGTGCTAAATAGGAAAAGGATCGACCGCCTGCAGTTGATTTTGATATTCTAGGTATTAATCAACTGGCCAGAATTTTGAGAGCGCAATAGACGTGATGGAGTATAATGCATTAAGAGCTCGCTCAAGTACTGGGGAGCTAAACCATTTAGTGCTTTGCAAGTAATCAGCAAGATTTTAAAATGTATACGATGTTTAATAGGGAGCCAATGGAGTGTTGCCAGAACTGGGCTAATATGGTCATACTTCCTGGTTCTAGTAAGAACTCTAGCTGCTGCGTTTTGGACCAGCTGGAGTTTGTTTATTAAGCGAGCAGGGCAACCACCCAGTAGAGCATTACAATAATCTAGCCTTGAGGTCATGAACGCATGAACTAACTGTTCAGCATTTTGCATTGAAAGCATGTGCCGTAATTTAGATATATTTTTAAGATGGCAGAATGCAGTTTTACAGATGCTAGAAACGTGGCTTTCAAATGAGAGATTGGTATCAAAGAGCACACCCAGGTTCCTAACTGACGACGAGGACTTGACAGAGCAGCCGTCGAGTGTTAGACAGTATTCTAGGTTACTACTTGTGGAGTTTTTTTGTCCAATGATTAAAAATTCAGTTTTTTCTGAATTAAGTTGCAGGAAATTACTAGTCATCCAATTTTTTATATCAGCTATGCATTCTGTTAATCTTGTGAATTATTAAGTTTCGTCAGGGCGTGAAGAAATATAGAGCTGAGTATCGTCAGCATAACAATGAAAATTAACGCCATGCTTCCTAATAATATCTCCCAGTGGTAGCATGTACAGGGTGAAAAGCAACGGTCCTAGCACTGAGCCCTGCGGTACTCCATACTGAACTTGTGATCGGTGTGACATCTCTTCATTTACTGCTACAAACTGATAACGGTCAGATAAGTATGATTTAAACCATGCCAATGAAGTTCCACTAATGCCAACATCATTTTCGAGTCTATTCAAAAGAATGTTGTGGTCGATAGTATCGAATGCAGCGCTAAGATCGAGTAACACTAACAGAGAGATACAAACACGATCGGATGATAAGAGTAAATCATTTGTAACTCTAATGAGAGCAGTCTCAGTACTATGAAACGGTCTAAATCCTGACTGGAAATCCTCACAGATACCATTTCTTTCTAAAAAGGAGCATAATTGTGAGGACACTGCCTTTTCTAGTATTTTTGACAGAAAGGGTAGATTTGAGATTGGCCTGTAATTGACTAATTTTGTAGGATCAAGTTGCGGTTTTTTAATAAGTGGTTTAATAATAGCCAACTTAAACGTTTTCGGTACATATCCTAATGTCAAGGATGAATTAATGATATTAAGAAGAGGATCTATGACCTCTGGAAGCATCTCTTTTAGTAGTTTAGTCGGTATGGGGTCGAGCATACATGTTGTTGATTTTGATGATTTAACGAGTTTAGCCAATTCTTCTTCTCCTATAGCAGTGAATGAATGTAATTTCTCCTCAGACACTACAATGCACTGTCTGATGTGATACTGTAGTAGACGGCTGCATGGCCATAATTTTTTTCCTAATATTATCAATCTTACAAGTAAAGAAGTTCATAAAGTCATTACTGCTGTGCTGTTTACAAACATCAGAAGGTGAAGCTTTATCTTTGGTTAATTTAGCCACTGTATCGAATAAATACCTAGGGTTGTGTTTGTTTTCTTCTAAGAGAGTCGAGAAATAAGCAGATCTATTTTTAGGGCCTTTCTGTATGCAATCATGCTCTCTTTCCACGAAATGCGAAAAACTTCTAGTTTTGTTTTCTTCCAGCTGCGCTCCATTTTTCTGGCTGCTGTTTTAAGGGCCCGGGTGTGCTCGTTGTACCACGGCGTTGGACTATTTTCTTTAATCTTCTTTAAGCGCCGGGGAGCAACTGTGTCTAAAGTGCTGGAAAAGAGAGAGTCAATAGTTTCTGTTGCAACATCGAGTTCCTCTAGGCTATCTGGGATGCTGAGGAGATGAAACTGATGAGGAAGATTATTTACAAAGCAATCTTTAGCCGCAGCAGTGATAGTCCTGCCATATTTGAAGCGAGGGGACGGCTTTGCAGCCTTTGCTAAATTAAGTGTACATGATACTAGGTAATGATCTGAGATGTCATCGCTCTGCTGCAGAATTTCAATGGTATCAAGATTTATTCCATGTGACAATATTAGGTCTACAGTATGATTACGGCGATGAGTGGGTCCTGACACGTGTTGCCTTACTCCAATAGAGTTTAGAATGTCTCTAAATGCCAATCCCAATGCGTCTTTTTCATTGTCTACATGGATATTAAAATCACCAACAATTAGGACTTGATCTGCAGCCAGTACTAACTCTGATAGAAAATCAGCAAATTCTCTGGTAAAGTCTGTATGGTGCCCTGGAGGCCTGTATACAGTAGCCAGCACAAATGTCAAACGGGATTTATCAATTTCACTACATATCGTTACATAAAGCATCAAAACTTCAAAGGAATTATATTTGAAACTAGACTTCTGAGTAATACCGAAGATATTATTATAAATTACAGCAACACCTCCCCCTTTACCTTTAAGACGTGGCTCGTGTTTATAACAATAATCTTGGGGGGTGGACTCATTTAAAGTAATGTAATCGTCAGGTTTTAGCCAGGTTTCTGTCAAACACAGCACATCTAGGTTATGATCTGTAATCATATCATTAACAATAAGCGCTTTTGAGGAAAGGAATCGAATATTCAGCAGCCCGAGCTTTATCATTTGATCATCTGTATTATATCTGTTGTTTATTTGTTGGACATCAATTAAATTTTTACCGTTGAATGGTTTTGATGGTTTTTTGTATTTACTCATTCGTGGAACAGACACAGTCTCTATGTGATAATATCTAGGTGAAAGAGTCTCTATGTGCTGTGACGTGAGACAGCTAGCAGGCGGTCGGGTAAGCCAGTCCGTCTGCTTCCTGACCTGGGCCCCAGTTAGTCAATGTTTAGCTCTAAGACTATGTGCCAAATTACTAGAGAGAAGAGCGGCACCATCCCAGGAAGGATGAATACCATCTTTTTTCAACAGGTCAGGTCTGCCCCAAAAGCTTTTCCAATTGTCTATGAACCCTATGTTATTTTGCGGACACCACTTAGACAACCAGCCATTGAGTGATGATAGTCTGCTAAGTATCTCATCACTCCTTTTAACGGGGAGGGGACCAGAGCAAAAAACGTCATCTGCCATCATACTTGCGAGTTTACACACCTCTTTAATGTTAATTTTGGTGATCTCCGACTGGCAAAGTCGAACATCATTTGTGCCGACGTGAATAATAATCTTAGAGAATTTACGGTTAGCATTAGCCAGCACTTTTAAATTTGCTTTGCTTTGATGTCTCTGGCTCCCGGTAAACATGTGACTATGGTGGCTGGTGTCTCTATTTTCACGTTCCGTGTAATAGAATCGCCAATAACTAGGGCACTTTCAACAGGATTCTCAGTGGGTGCATCACTGAGTGGGGAGAACCTGTTTGATGTTCTAATCGGAACAGAAGAGTGTTTTTTTGATCCACGACTATGCCGTCTCACCGTCACCAAGTTGCCCTGCTGCACGTGCTCTACAGCCGGAACCGAACAATGTACAGAGTTCACTAAGCTATTCGCATCCAAAGCAGTGTCTAAAGCTGTTACATTCTCACTACTCTCAAATAAAGTCTGGATGCGTGTCTCTAATTCTGAAATCTTCTCCGTCAGCCTGACTATCTCCTTACATTTATCACATGTGGAGCCCTGTTCGCCAACGGAGAAAGATATACTAAACATGAAACATGCAGTGCAAGTGACAATGACAGAAGAAGAAGACAGGAGAAGAAGACATGGCTTACCGTATTTGTTGATTAATCCAACTTACCACAGTTGTTTGATGGAGTCTATTTACTAATCCAACTCACCACAGTTGTTTAATGAACTCAGAAAATAAGAGACCCGAGTGCAGAGATGGCAAGCTAACAGGCTAGCGAAATGCTAACGCGTGATAGTGATTTAGATTAAAAGCTAGCAGTGTCAGATTTAATGTGGTAGGCAATATTAGACAATATATGGTGATGGGTAAATTATATTTTGCAGTTTAAACAACAGGGAATGATATCAAATAAAGATTCAAAAGCAAGCAAAGCGCACACGCGAGCACAGCAGTCAGCAGGACAAACAGGAGGCAGACAGCTAATGTAATTTATATAAAAAAACACAAACTTATAGCATTAGCTAAACACACATTTTTTCTATCAAATGTTTTAAAGTGTAAACAGAACCCTGTTTAAGAACAAGTATAACACACCAATGATTATAAATTGCTTACTTACCGAAAATGCAGAGCTGGATGCAGCATTCAAAAGAGTGCATCATGTACAATCCCCCCGCTTTGGCGCCTACAGTGTGCAGTGTGTAGTGTGCAGTGTGTAGCGTGCTGTGTGTAGTGTACAGTGTATAGTGTACTGTGTGTAGTGTAGTGTGTAGTGTACAGTGTGTAGTGTGCTGTGTTTTGTCTGCTGTGTAGTGTACAGAATGTAGTGTGCAGTGTGTTGCGTGCTGTGTGTAGCGTACAGTGTATAGTGTACTGTGTGTAGTGTGCAGTGGTGTGTAGCGTGCTGTGTAGTGTACAGTGTGTAGTGTGCAGTGTGTTGCGTGCTGTGTGTAGCGTACAGTGTGTAGTATACAGTGTGTAGTGTGCAGCTAGTAGTGTACAGTGTGTAGTGTGCAGTTACTAGTGCACAGTGTGTAGTGTGCCAGCAAAAGTTGGGGGTTCCACTGAGCAGCAATCCACGAGAGAACTTTCTAGTGCCCCTTGATGGTCGTGTTTCGGGCATGGGCCTGGAGGAATCCTTCCACCCCGAATTTGAGCACGCTGGGTTTTTCACAAAAGTTATGTGTGTTCAGAGTAAGACAAAAAGGCCAAATGTCTTACTACTCATGTGAATAGAACTTTGGTAAAACACACATTATTTTTAACAAAAAAAAAAAAAAAAAAAAATCATTTGTAGCACTAATTCTTGCTTTGACTCCAATGAAACTCGCTCAGGGATGTAGTTCTTTGCCACGTCTCTTTCAACAATGGTAAGTGAATATGAATTTTCCCATAATGCACTTCTTTTCCTGGTTTTTCATAGTTTTGTGTAATTTTAATATAAAAACCATTATTTACATTGTTTTATTTAATATTTTTGTAAAAATTTCCATAAAATGTGTAAGTATATACCTGTTGGTAAGGGATGAAAAGGTTTGAAAAGTTTAAATTAACATCTTAATTTTTTTTTAAACGTTACCATAATCGTAACAAGCGTCTATTTTAGTTGGGTTTGTGTAGTGCTGCAGAAATCAGCTGTTAATGCTCTAATTCTATATTGTCTATATGGATAATTAGGATTGTTCATAACACCCAATAGATTCAGATATATTAAAGACCCCAGTAACTCATGGGTGTTAAGAGAATGCATGATACATACACAGTTCTTTCTTGCTTTGTTGTTTGTCTGCTTTCATTCTTTCTTGCTATCCAGTGCGTTTGCTTGTTAGCTACTTAGCTTGTTTGTTTTGTAGGGTGCATTTTTGTTTACTTGTTTGTAGTTGGCTTTTGATCTTGTGTATTTGATAATTGGTTTGGTTAGTTTCTCATGTGCCTGAGTACTCACTTACTTGTCAACTATATATTAAAGATCTATAAGAAAATGTCAATATGGTCATGAATTAATAAAGATCTATAAGAAAATGACAGTATGATAACATTTAAAAGTTATTTTACATTTTAATAATATTTCACAATATTACAGCTTTTTTGTATTTTTAATAACAAATCCTTTTACACACACACACACACACACACACACCTCTCCTTATGTTTTCACAGTGACAAAGATGGCCACATGTCTGCTGTGAGAGAAACCCCTGCTCATCTGTTCATCCTGGAGAGAGACAACTGATGCTAAACCAATCATTCAATTCACTAATTTGACAGACAGTCTGAGTCTAATCTGTGATTTCTTCTTCAATGCAGTTTCTACCACGTAAAGAATGCCCAGCAAAATTACCACCAAATGCAGTTTGCTTTAAAGAAGCCTCTTCATCTCTGAGGACAGCGAGAAGGCCAAACTGAGCGTAGGCAGTGATGAGGAGATATTTAGCCTGCAGTTGACAGGTAAAGAAAGATGCTCTCCAAGAGATCAAAATTTAAATCCACAAAATCACACTTCCCCTAAAGCCATGAAATCATGTTGATTCTTCCTCTTCCAGGAGGACCTCCACCACCACCACAGGGACATTGGGATTTGACTGAGGAAGGCACAACCGTGGATCTAGCTTCCAAGACATATTCACATCAAACACAACAAAGGTATTTAAATTGACAAATGTATTACATTACTCACTCTTTTGGCTTCAGATGCACTCTATTCATCTATTCTACTTGCTTTTCTTTATATATGAATATGCTTACACTGTCTCTTGATCTCTTACAGTGAGAAATGTCGCTACTGCTTGACAGTAAAGACACAGACAGCTTGTTGCATACAAAGCACAGTGCAACATTGCACTTCAGGCAGATGATATGAGTCTTGACTTTCTTTTCCTCCATTTTGCACATAATGCAAACTCTTCTTGCTTATAAAAAGCTGAAAAAGCTCAAGTGGAGAACACGTAGCATTCATTATCAGCTGAGGTGGTCGGTGGTCGTTTTGGAGCACATGAGAACAAAACCAGGTCCTCGTCTGCATCCGTTTCATTGTGCCAGCTTTCTTCATCAGAAGATGATGATGGCTGAGCACTCCTCCCTCTTTGAATGTACGTCAGTGTTTCAGATTGTGTCCCTTGCGTGATGGACAGTAGGACATCAAACCAATTTAATTATGTTACACGGACCATAATTTACAGTTTAGTCAGGATGAATGTTGAGAAAATGTTACTGACCCTAACACTAATGACTACATTACAATCAATAGAAAGACTTTATAAGCAGGCTTTGATAATACTGAATAAAAGGTATCATTTAAATCATCATTGTAACTAAATATGTTTTTTTATTATTATTATTAAACCCCCAGCTCTTGCTCTTGCTCTGCCTCTACCTCTTGTTTGTGCAGTGGGGGTTGTGTGCCCAGGTGTGCTCGAGGACGGCAAAGAGTGACGTGGCCTCTTTGCTTGACTTGGAGGAATCCACTCGTCATCAGATGAACTTACACTGTAACACAAACAAACACAGTTTATTCAAATGCTTTCATTTCAATGTGTTTTTGTTAGTAGATGTATATGTCATGTATAGTTTATTTTGAATTACAATTTATTTTACATATGTCTCTGTGTACTGGAAGCTTCTTCTTATGTAACCACAATAAATTCCTTGTATGTGTAAAGATACCTGGCAATAAAGCCATTTCTGATTCTGATTGGTTCTGACTGATATCATTTATATATTTATTCACATTTATTTATAGGGCATTTTATACAACACAGATTATTTCAAAGCAGATTTACAGTAATACAAGGAAAATCACCTATTATAGTCGAGATATATATATATATATATATATATATATATATATATATACTACCAGTCAAAAGTTTGAAAACTGTACTATTTTGATTGTTTTTGAAAGAAGTCTCTTCTGCTCACCAAGGCTGCATTTATTTGATCCAAAAAACAGCAAAAACAGTATATTGTGAAATATTTTTACAATTTAAAATAACTTTTTTCAATTTGAATATATTTTAAAATGCAATTTATTTCTGTGATTCAAAGCTGAATTTTCAACATCATTACTCCAGTCTTTAGAGTCACATGATCCTTCAGAAATCATTCTAATATGATGATTTACTGCTCAAGAAACATTTATTATTATTATCAATGTTGAAAACAGTTGAGCATGGTAGGCAATTACTGGAGTTTGCTGGAGGATGAAACCTGATTGGCTGTTTGACCTGGGGGCTGCAGAGGCCATCAACACCTGGCCAGGGTTTGCTGGAGGATGAAACCTGATTGGCTGTTTGACCTGGGGGCTGCAGAGGCCATCAACACCTGGCCAGGGTCTGCTGGAGGATGAAACCTGATTGGCTGTTTGACCTGGGGGCTGCAGAGGCCATCAACACCTGGGCAGGGTTTGCTGGAGGATGAAACCTGATTGGTTGGTTTGAATAAACTCAGGTTAATAGCCTGTCTGCTCTGAAATGTTTGCAACAATAGTTCTACAGTATCACATGGAGACCAACGTTGGCTTGTGATTCTGTGAATTTACAACAGTTATTTTTTGAGATTTATCTCTGCTTGTGACCATAAAATAATCTAATCTGGAGATCATCAGTTGCTTGTGATTGTGAAAAACTTCAAGTTATTTTTCAGTATCATCTGGAGATAATCTTTTGTTTGTGACCAGTCACTTCTGGTTTTTCAACTCAGCATTTAAAATGGCTTCGGAAGGGTAAGTACATTCTGTCTGCTTTATATATACACTACAAAGAAAGCTCATCTTACTTTTTTTTGTATTGTTTCTATTCCAACTTTCTGAAAATTCTTAAATCAAGAAGCATTTACTCGATACGTACAAAGTACACTGCAAAAAATGCCAATGGTGTAAAAACAAATAATCTTGTCTCTGTTTGAATGAAGATCGTTTTTCTTACCCCATTGGCAGATAATGCTTATTGTCAGTCTAGTCAACTCAATTTGTGTTGCATTTCACCAAGAATAGTCTTTGTGACTGAACAAAAAACAAAACAAAAACAAGTCTGTTGAGAGACTTGGGTTGAGGTTTTTAAAAGAAAAGCATTGTTTTCTGCCTTATTGAATATAATAGCATTTCATACTGGCTAGCAAGTCCAAACCTCTAGTATAACCTATTGGGAACAGTTCATGGTCTATCTATGTATATTCCTTTATTTAAAAAAGCTCTCTTAGCCAACATGTAACGCGACTTAATTTTTTTGGTGTAAAGTGCTGAATGAGGCAGGCTGCGCTGTGTGATCAGAGTGGCATTTGCATCTTGGCACTACAAAATTTTGATTTTTTTTTTCCAAAAAAAGTTGTACATCTTTACTACGCTGCAGACTAAGTGTTATAATGACATGTTGACTACATGCTATTTAACTTAACTATATGTATTACATAACCATTTTTGTGTTGTTTTTGTTCATACAGATCATTCCACAACAGGTTGTACTACCTCTGCCCTCACTGCAAGAAGACACCACGCACTCTTCCTGGGCATCTCAGGACGACTTGCATGCGTGACAGCACCGAGACAGAGATTCAGGCTACTGTTGTTGAAGCCAAGAAGGAGATGGCCGAATTCTCTCGCAAGGGACGGTTCTGGGAATACCAGCAGATTTGGGACATTTTGGGAGCTGCTGATCCTCTTGCCAGGTGTGTAGCGAACATTTATGCTTCACTGCTTTGTCATGTCCCTTTGCAGTACAATACTCAATATTTCATCAAATGTGTGAGTATTCACTGCTATTTTTCTCATATTGTTAGGTTGTTAGAGAAGATGCAAAAGAAGGGCTTGGTCGTAATGAACGTACCTCCAGTCCTCCCTGCCCCCACACTGCCTGTGCCCTCTTTACCTTCAACTGTTCCTCAAAGAAGTGGAGAAGGTGAGGATGAGCCATCGTCCGAGGAGAGCTCTGGCGAGTACTATCAGAGGTAAAGTTTCACATCATCATTCACAGCGGGCATATGCAGAGATTGGACATGATTTCACTTCAACATACACTACCAGTCAAAAGTTTGGAAACTGTACTATTTTGATTGTTTTTGAAAGAAGTCTCTTCTGCTCACCAAGGCTGCATTTATTTGATCCAAAATACAGCAAAAACAGTATTATTGTGAAATATTTTTACAATTTAAAATAAACTTTTTTTTTCTATTTGAATATATTTTAAAATGCAATTTATTCCTGTGATTCAAAGCTGAATTTTCAGCATCATTAATCCGGTCTTTAGAGTCACATGATCCTTCAGAAATCATTCTAATGTGATGATTTACTGCTCAAGAAACATTTATTATTATTATCAATGTTGAAAACAGTTGTGTAAAACATTTTTTCAGGATTATTTGATGAATAGAAAGTTGAAAAGAACAGTATTTATCTGAGATAGAAAGCTTTTGCAACATTATCAGTGTCTATACTGTCACTTGATGCACTTTTAATGCATCCTTGCTGAATAAATGTATTAATTTCTTTAAGTTCTTTCCCCCCCAAAAAAACGTAGTCTTACCAACCCAAAACTTTTGAACGGTAGTACAATGTTACAAAAGGTTTCTATTTCAGTTAAATACTGTTCTTTTGAACTTTCTATTCATCAAATAATCTTCAAAAAATGTTTTACACAACTGATTTCAACATTGATAATAATAATAAATGTTTCTTGAGCAGTAAATCATCATATTAGAATGATATCTGAAGGATCATGTGACTCTAAAGACTGGAGTAATGATGATAAATTCAGCTTTGAATCACAGGATATGAATTACATTTTAAAATAAATTCAAATAGAAAACAGTTATTTTACATTTTAATAATATTTCACAATATTACAGCTTTTTTGTATTTTTAATAGCATAAATGCAGCCTTGGTGAGCAGAAGAGACTTCTTTCAAAAACAATCAAAATAGTACAGTTTCCAAACTTTTGACTGGTAGTGTATGTACATTCATCTACTTATGTACACAAAATATGTATTACAACATATGTATTCATTTGACCCCATGATTTATTTCATCTCAGCACTGAGGGACCGAGGTGGACCGATGAAGTCCGGGTGGAGATGGCCAAAAAGGGCCTTTACGGGAAACACTCCATTGATCACCCCCTTCTTCGGGGATTTAATCGCTATTTACATGTTGTCTTGGGCAACAGGAAGAGCAAACAAGAGGTAAGTGAAAAGAAAGATACCTTTAAATGTCACACACACACACACACTTTCACACAGAAAAATAAAGAAATGTGAAGAAGATTTTTTTTTAATTTTTATTCTTATCCCTAAACTGTGTGTTGTGGTCACATGTTCACTTGTTTTATATTCAGTGCTGCAGATTTGAATGTGAAATGTATAATTACAGGTTGAATCAGTCTCCAGGTTCATGTGTTACGTGGACCCAAACGAGCCGAACCTGACTTTCCTACGGGAGGTGGAGAAAGTGCGGGAATACTTCAATGTCCTGGGGCAGACGAAGCTCTCGCAGCAGACGGTGCTGAACTACTGGAAAAGTCTCAAGAGGTTATTACTGTGTGACGTAACAAACATACAGTGTCATGTAAATGTCCACTAATAATTATCGGATAGGTTGTCTTCTGACTGTAAAAAACCCATTTCTTTTTCTCTCTTTAAGGTTCATGAAGTACACTATTACCTCTACCAGCATCCGTGCCAAAGATCCAAGTCTCTACGATGACTGTAAAAACTTCATGGATCCTCTGGATGGCATACGTGCTGGTATGTCCAAGAAGGTCAACAAGGAGCTGACACAAAAAAGGTAAGGGTTTTTCCTAATTGTCCTTTTTTTTGTTGTTGTTGATCTATTAATCGCAGGTGAGTTCATCATTAATATTTGTTTTCTCAGGTTCCATGGTTACGGCAAGGAGAAGCTGCCGGCACACTGCGTTACGATCTTGGATGTGGCTTATAAGGATTTCCTGGCTGTCATGGGCAAACTCCAGGGTCCAGGAGCTGTTTCAGGGGAGGCCCTCACCAAAAATGAATGCCTGCTCGTCCTCTATTATCTTGAGGCGATAATTATGCTCAAGCTCCTTCAGCGCCCTGGAGTCGTGACAAACATGACCGTAAGTGTATTTTAGTAATTTTTTTTTTTTTTTTTACGTACCAATGTGTATAACCGGCGATTAGGGTTAGTTAGGGTATAATATAATACCACAGTGGTATTTTCTATGTACCAAGGTACAGTATACCTTTTGAGTATTTGTGACGCCCGTCATTGAAAGTGCACAACTGTCTGTTTTTTGCAGGTTGAGGAATGGGAGAGGAGAACCCGCGGACCGAACGGAGCTTCTGTGGCGGTGAAAGAGCATAAAACGGCCGCATCCCAAGTTGCAGCGGTACCGCTGACGGATGACCAGGAACATGTAAGTTTATATTCAAAATTACATTATAACAGCAAATTTAATATATATTGTGGATAAAGTCATGCAAGACAACAGGGCCATGTGCATGTGTGTGTCTGTGTGTTTTTTACATTTATTAATTTCTTTTTCCCAGTGGTTTGGCCTATACTTCAACTATATTCGGCCAGTGATGCTTCAAGCTAACAAGTCGGGCGATGATGCAACGGGAGAGGACAGGTTTTTTGTTTCTAGCACTGGGAGGCCGATACATAGCCCCTGCAACGACCTGAAAAGACTCCATGCCAAGTGAGTGCCATTATACATATCTGCATATTTTTTTTTACAAAATCTAAAGCACACGAATTTGCTCATGGTCCTCTTGTTGTTTTGCATACTTATGTTGCTCTGTGTTCCAGATACAACATTGCCAAAGTGACCAGCGGCGACGCCCGGACAGCCTTTGAGATGGCTGCTAAAAACCTGCCGGAGGTGGAGAGAAATGCAGTGGCACGGCTCTTGGGACACACCCCGGAAACTGCAGAAAAGTATTACAGGAAGAAAACTCCGACAGATGCGTTCCTGGCCCAGGGCGTGATCGACCAGATTGCTGGAAAAACACGGTATGCAATCTGAAATCTAACGAACAAGATGATTATTATTCATGATGTTGCTACACAAAGCATTCATTGATTGCCACTTTCTTCATTATTTATTCATTGATCTTATAGACGTGGGTTTGGTGGGGCTTGCAGCCGAGAGCAAAGGATGGATGAACGCACGGCGTTTGACTCGCTGGTTCATTCTTGCCCAGTGACTCTTGACTGGCCTCCTCCGAAAAGGGCACGCCGACAGCAACTCTGTGCTGAACACGAGAGACACTGCTATGACCGCTGGCGTAGCGAGCAGCTGAAGCTGCGTCAGCAGCGTGTCCTTGGTGAGTATCCATATTCACGTTTCGCTACAAACATGTACTGTATGTAATGTCAGGGGTGCACAAATAGTGAAATCTCACAGAACACGTATGACTAATGACTAATGCTTCTCATGATTTGTTTTTATAGAACAGTTTGGTCGCCGTCAGCCGTCTGAGTCACGAGTCGCCGCCTGGATGGGGAAACAAGGGTGGACGTCTAATGTCCCACAAGCTTCCCTAATTCTGAATCAGTGGGAGCCCTACGGGACCGTTGACTCTGCCCTTGACAGCGGCTTTGTGAAAAAAATGGCCGACACACAGCGCTGGAAAGGACTGATTGTTCAGGACGTCCCAGGGAAAGGGCGTGGTGTCTTCACCGAAAGGTCCTTTAAACAGGGGGAGGTCGTCTCTGAATACCATGGACGGCAGGTCAGCCGAGAAGAGGGCATGAAGATCCATGCCTCGACCGCTGACATGAGACCTGGCTACATGTTCTTCTACAAGAACAAAGCGAGCAACGGCACGTGCGTTGATGCCCGTGAAGAAAGTTGCCACTGTCACCCCCTCAGAGTAACCTATGGGCGCCTGATCAAACACTCCTGTAAGAGTGCCAACATCCGGCCAAGGCTGTTCGTCCACAATGACAGAGATGTAACTCTCTTCATTGCATCCAGGGACATTCCAGCTGACGAGGAGCTCCTCTTTGATTACGGCCTAAAGAGAAAATCTTATGGTTCATTTTGAGTTGTGTAAGGAATAAGCTTAATGAATAAATATGTTTGAACAAACAACATTTATTTTTATTAAATTATTTGCTATGTTCTTAAGTAGTTTATTTCAGAAATGATATACTGTTCATGTCCTTACTCTAGTTTGACTCATCTCCATTCCTGGAGTTGAACACACACCTCCACGTGTTCTGATTTGACTGGGGCGAGAAGATAGTTTGAGCAGAGTCAATGTCTGTCTGTATTTGACCGTCACATCGCATAAGCCGATCCAACATTAGACAGTTGGCATGAAACCAATCAGGTCTCATCCTCCAGCAGACCCTGGCCAGAGACAACCCCCCACTCCTCTCATGGCCTGTAGATTTCTAGACCCAGAGCGCCACCCGAAGGAAATGCATAGTTTTGAAGGCACTGTTTGTTTTTCCACACGTCAAAGACACATTGTAACCTTAAAAAGCAATGCAATCATTTTATGCAACTTTAAAGTAAAATACGTAATACATCAGTAAAACATACGAGTAAGTTATAAATTATGATGATTTTAAAGCTTTATTACACATTTTGTGTGTGTGTATATATATATATATATATATGGCCTCGAGCCTTGAAACAGGCTCTTTTCTGTAATAATAATAAGCTTTAATTTGATATAAAACACATGAATGTAACTTATGGATTGGAAAGTTCATTATTCATGTAAGAATCCACAACTATTGGTGACATTCTGATAAGAATCACCAGTGGCCTTAAAACAGGCAGAATTTGACCTCTTCTCTTTCGATTTCTGAACGACATACAGCAATGTGCTTGGGCTCGTTGGAAACTGCAAATAATAAGCTTTAATTTGATTGTCATCTGTCATCCTTTGTTTCACCGTGTTGATCTACATTCACAACCTCGAACTCCCTTCATTGCCTGTAGATTTCTAGACCCAGAACGCCACCCGGAGGAAATGCATAGCTTTGCAGCCACTGTTTGTTTTTCCACTAATAAAAACACATTGTCACCTTAAAAAGAAAAGCAATGCAATCAGTTTATACAACTTTAAAGTAAATTACGTAATATATCAGTACATTTCAAAATCAAAAAATTTATTTTACACTAAAGATCTGTCTGATGAAAATTACGAAAATGTTAATCTGAACCCTTCTGTGATGAGGTCATATTTCCTAATTACAATGTTTTTATTAGGCAAAAGCAACACCATTATTGATGCATTTTGACCATTGTAAAGTTAACATCAAAACTGATTGGTATTCCGGTAATTCAGATGCAACATTTACTTATTTTTAATCTTGCAATGTGCTATTTTGCTTCAGCCTCTTCTCAAGATTTTCAATGCTTTAATGTTAGTAAAACTGTATGTTTTTATCAAAGTCTGCAAATAGAGATCCAGATCCAGATGTTATAGTAGCAGAAAGAGAATTACCAGTAGTCCATGTTAAATATTTAGGCATAATAATAATAGATTTGTTTAAAAAAACAAGTTGAAAAATTGTATTCACTCTGGTGAAACTCTGGCAGGGGGTGGGGGGAGTTAGAGTAGGGAATTAAATTTCATGAAGGCCTAAAATTAAACCTATTTGACCTTTTGCTCTCTCACTTTCTGAACGAGATACAACAAAGTCATTAGACTCATTGGAAACTGTAAATGAAATGTTTTAATTTGACATGAAACATATGTTATTGAATTTTATTTGGCCGAATGACAACAAATTTTGTACAGTTAATTTCACAGTGTAGCTTCCAGCCCTTAAACGATGGCGATTTGATATATGTTCAACAGTTCTGGAATGTTTAAGACAGCTGGTTGACACCCGTGATGTGTTGTAAACCCTCACATTTGACATATCCTTCAGTCTGTCAACAATTATACAATTCCTATTCCTGCATATTCATATCCATTACCAGATCTTTCATAAGTTATTATGCAGAAACAAGTCAATTGTGGGTGAAAAATCCCAAACATTGGTGTTGTTTCAAAGGTTTAGGTTAGGAGCAGGGTAGGCACACGCTGATCCGTCCATTGTGGCGCGCGTGCAGCTCCAGACATCTAAGAGAATCACAGAGCTCTATGGATGAGCACGAATTAATAAAGATCTGTAAGATAATAACAACATGATCACAAATTAATAAAAATCTGTAAGAAAATGACAGTATGGATGATCATGAATTAATAAAGATCTATAAGAAAAAGACAGTATGGATGATCATGGATTAATAAAGATCTATAAGAAAATGATAGTATGGATGAGCTGAACTGCATGAAAACACACGAAAATGTATGTTAAGAAAAAGTCAAGAAAAAAAAACCCTGTTTGCAGCACTTATTCCTGCTTTGATTCATATAAAACTCGCTCAGGGATGTAGTT
>JBAPCB010000074.1:32500-52082 GCA_039654105.1 Coreius guichenoti
GGGGGTTCGTGCAAGGGGCTCTGGTTCTCCGAGTCGGGTAGGGTAGGGAGGGGTGGTGTGGTGGGGGTTCGTGCCAGGGGCTCTGGTTCTCCGAGTCGGGTAGGGTAGGGAGGGGTGGTGTGGTGGGGGTTCGTGCCCGGGGCTCTGGTTCTCCGAGTCGGGTAGGGTAGGGTAGGGAGGGGTGGTGTGGTGGGGGTTCGTGCCCGGGGCTCTGGTTCTCCGAGTCGGGTCGGGTAGGTTAGGGAGGGGTGGTGTGGTGGGGGTTCGTGCCCGGGGCTCTGGTTCTCCGAGTCGGGTCGGGTAGGGTAGGGAGGGGTGGTGTGGTGGGGGTTCGTGCCCGGGGCTCTGGTTCTCCGAGTCGGGTAGGGAGGGGTGGTGTGGTGGGGGTTCGTGCCAGGGGCTCTGGTTCTCCGAGTCGGGTAGGGAGGGGTGGTGTGGTGGGGGTTCGTGCCCGGGGCTCTGGTTCTCCGAGTCGGGTAGGGAGGGGTGGTGTGGTGGGGGTTCGTGCCCGGGCCTCTGGTTCTCCGAGTCGGGTAGGGAGGGGTGGTATGGTGGTGGTGCGTGGCCGGGGCTCTGGTTCTCTTAGTCGGGTAGGGAGGGGTGGTGTGGTGGGGGTTCGTGCCCGGGGCTCTGGTTCTCCGAGTCGGGAAGGGAGGGGTGGTGTGGTGGGGGTTCGTGCCCGGGGCTCTGGTTCTCCGAGTCGGGTAGGGTAGGGAGGGGTGGTGTGGTGGGGGTTCGTGCCCGGGGCTCTGGTTCTCCGAGTCGGGTAGGGAGGGGTGGTATGGTGGTGGTGTGTGGCCGGGGCTCTGGTTCTCTTAGTCGGGTAGGGAGGGGTGGTGTGGTGGGGGTTCGTGCCCGGGCCTCTGGTTCTCCGAGTCGGGTAGGGAGGGGTGGTATGGTGGTGGTGTGTGGCCGGGGCTCTGGTTCTCTTAGTCGGGTAGGGAGGGGTGGTGTGGTGGGGGTTCGTGCCCGGGGCTCTGGTTCTCCGAGTCGGGTAGGGAGGGGTGGTGTGGTGGGGGTTCGTGCCAGGGGCTCTGGTTCTCCGAGTCGGGTAGGGAGGGGTGGTGTGGTGGGGGTTCGTGCCCGGGGCTCTGGTTCTCCGAGTCGGGTAGGGAGGGGTGGTGTGGTGGGGGTTCGTGCCCGGGGCTCTGGTTCTCCGAGTCGGGAAGGGAGGGGTGGTGTGGTGGGGGTTCGTGCCCGGGGCTCTGGTTCTCTGAGTCGGGAAGGGAGGGGTGGTGTGGTGGGGGTTCGTGCCAGGGGCTCTGGTTCTCCGAGTCGGGTAGGGTAGGGAGGGGTGGTGTGGTGGGGGTTCGTGCCCGCGGCTCTGGTTCTCCGAGTCGGGTAGGGTAGGGAGGGGTGGTGTGGTGGGGGTTCGTGCCAGGGGCTCTGGTTCTCCGAGTCGGGTAGGGTAGGGAGGGGTGGTGTGGTGGGGGTTCGTGCCCGGGGCTCTGGTTCTCCGAGTCGGGTAGGGAGGGGTGGTGTGGTGGGGGTTCGTGCCCGGGGCTCTGGTTCTCCGAGTCGGGTAGGGAGGGGTGGTGTGGTGGGGGTTCGTGCCCGGGGCTCTGGTTCTCCGAGTCGGGAAGGGAGGGGTGGTGTGGTGGGGGTTCGTGCCCGGGGCTCTGGTTCTCTGAGTCGGGAAGGGAGGGGTGGTGTGGTGGGGGTTCGTGCCAGGGGTCGGGTAGGGTGTGGTGGGGGTTCGTGCCAGGGGCTCTGGTTCTCCGAGTCGGGTAGGGTAGGGAGGGGTGGTGTGGTGGGGGTTCGTGCCCGGGGCTCTGGTTCTCCGAGTCGGGTAGGGTAGGGAGGGGTGGTGTGGTGGGGGTTCGTGCCCGGGGCTCTGGTTCTCTTAGTCGGGTAGGGAGGGGTGGTGTGGTGGGGGTTCGTGCCCGGGGCTCTGGTTCTCCGAGTCGGGTAGGGAGGGGTGGTGTGGTGGGGGTTCGTGCCCGGGGCTCTGGTTCTCCGAGTCGGGTAGGGAGGGGTGGTGTGGTGGGGGTTCGTGCCCGGGGCTCTGGTTCTCCGAGTCGGGTAGGGAGGGGTGGTGTGGTGGGGGTTCGTGCCCGGGGCTCTGGTTCTCTTAGTCGGGTAGGGAGGGGTGGTGTGGTGGGGGTTCGTGCCCGGGGCTCTGGTTCTCCGAGTCGGGTAGGGAGGGGTGGTGTGGTGGGGGTTCGTGCCCGGGGCTCTGGTTCTCTGAGTCGGGTAAGGAGGGGTGGTGTGGTGGGGGTTCGTGCCCGGGGCTCTGGTTCTCTTAGTCGGGTAGGGAGGGGTGGTGTGGTGGGGGTTCGTGCCCGGGGCTCTGGTTCTCCGAGTCGGGTAGGGAGGGGTGGTGTGGTGGGGGTTCGTGCCCGGGGCTCTGGTTCTCTGAGTCGGGTAAGGAGGGGTGGTGTGGTGGGGGTTCGTGCCCGGGGCTCTGGTTCTCTTAGTCGGGTAGGGAGGGGTGGTGTGGTGGGGGTTCGTGCCCGGGGCTCTGGTTCTCCGAGTCGGGTAGGGAGGGGTGGTGTGGTGGGGGTTCGTGCCCGGGGCTCTGGTTCTCTGAGTCGGGTAAGGAGGGGTGGTGTGGTGGGGGTTCGTGCCCGGGGCTCTGGTTCTCTTAGTCGGGTAGGGAGGGGTGGTGTGGTGGGGGTTCGTGCCCGGGGCTCTGGTTCTCCGAGTCGGGTAGGGAGGGGTGGTGTGGTGGGGGTTCGTGCCCGGGGCTCTGGTTCTCTGAGTCGGGTAGGGAGGGGTGGTATGGTGGGGGTGTGCGTCCGGGGCTCTGGTTCTCTGAGTCGGGTAGGGAGGGGTGGTATGGTGGGGGTGTGCGTCCGGGGCTCTGGTTCTCTGAGTCGGGTAGGGAGGGGTGGTGTGGTGGGGGTGTGCGTCCGGGGCTCTGGTTCTCTGAGTCGGGTAGGGAGTGGTGGTGTGGTGGGGGTGTGCGGCCGGGGCTCTGGTTCTCTGAGTCGGGTAGGGAGGGGTGGTGTGGTGGGGGTGTGCGTCCGGGGCTCTGGTTCTCTGAGTCGGGTAGGGAGTGGTGGTGTGGTGGGGGTGTGCGGCCGGGGCTCTGGTTCTCTTAGTCGGGTAGGGAGGGGTGGTGTGGTGGGGGTTCGTGCCCGGGCCTCTGGTTCTCTGAGTCGGGTAGGGAGTGGTGGTGTGGTGGGGGTGTGCGTCCGGGGCTCTGGTTCTCCGAGTCGGGTAGGGAGTGGTGGTATGGTGGGGGTTCGTGCCCGGGGCTCTGGTTCTCCGAGGCGGGTGCGGAGAGCCGGGGCGGAGGGTCCTCCGCCTGGAAGTCCGGAAGCCCGCCAAAACCTAAGTCGATTAATTTTAGGTTACCAGTTGCGTGGCTCTCTGGAGGCCCGGGTTCGGCTGGGACATTAATGCCCGGGCTTAAGAGTGGGACCCCCGGGTTCGGCTGGAGAACAGGTGCGGGTCCTCCGGAGGATGTGGCCGGGGCTCTGGTTCTCTGAGTCGGGTAGGGAGGGGTGGTGTGGTGGGGGTGCGTGTCCGGGGCTCTGGTTCTCCGAGTCGGGTAGGGAGGGGTGGTATGGTGGGGGTTCGTGCCCGGGGCTCTGGTTCTCCGAGTCGGGTAGGGAGGGGTGGTATGGTGGGGGTTCGTGCCCGGGGCTCTGGTTCTCTGAGTCGGGTAGGGAGTGGTGGTGTGGTGGGGGTGTGCGGCCGGGGCTCTGGTTCTCTGAGTCGGGTAGGGAGGGGTGGTGTGGTGGGGGTGTGCGGCCGGGGCTCTGGTTCTCTGAGTCGGGTAGGGAGGGGTGGCTAGGTGGGTGTCCAGGCCGGGTGTCCTGGAGCTGTCTGTGGGTGGTGTGTAGGTTTTAGTGGTGGGGTGTGGAGCTACCACACCACACCCTCCCCCCCCCCCCGGGGCTCCATACTCTGGGGTCACGGGGGTCCCACGGGTACCACGCCCGGAGTTTGGAGCTCCAAGTCGTCTCGGTTTCCGAGACACACCCGGTCAAAGTCCCATCCTTGACCGGGCATAACTCCAAGGCCAAGCCGAGTCGGGGCTCCATACTCTGGGGTCGCGGGGGGCCCGCGGGTACCTCCCCACGCCCGGAGTTTGGAGCTCCAAGTCGGCTCGGTTTCCGAGATACACCCGGTCAAAGTCCCATGCTTGACCGGGCATAACTCCAAGGCCAAGCCGAGTCGGGGCTCCATACTCTGGGGTCGAGGGGGGCCCGCGGGTACCTCCCCACGCCCGGAGTTTGGAGCTCCAAGTCGGCTCGGTTTCCGAGATACGGCCGCTCGAAGCTGGACCGGAAGTGGCCGTATCTCGGAACCCGAAGGTCCCAGGAGCCGGGGACGGCGGGGTCAGAAGGGGCCCCGAGGGAGCTCTCCATGCCCGGAGTTTGGAGCTCCGACTCGGCCCCGCTCCCGAGATACGCCCGGTTACGCGCGAGAGACTTTCGGACAAAGCTGCCCGTATCTCGGAAAGGACGAGTCCCAGCGGCTCGTCCTTCGGGGTGGCGAGGGGTCCCTCGGGGCCCTCTCGGACCCCGGAGTCCCGAGCCTCTGGGACCCTTCCTTCCGAAGCGCACCCTTTCCCTTCGGGCCCCGTATCTCGGCCCGCGGGGGTGCTAGAAGCTCGGGCCGGGGCGCGTCGGGGAGGGCCCCAGGAGCCCCTCCTTCGACCCGAGTTTGGTGCCTCTAGGCGTCTCGGTCGCGGAGTTACAGCCGTTCGAAGTTCGGGAGCCTACGGTAAGACAGAGTCCAAAAATCCGAACGGAGTCCGACTTCCAGCCCCCTCCGCCGCTCTCGGCCAAGCCGGGGAAGGCTCACCCGTTCCCGGCCGCGGTCAGATTCGGCCCCCGCGACCCCGGAGGTCGACCCGGGTGAAGAATTTTTCCGTCTTTCGCTTATATCTCCGGAAGGGAAAGGCGAAAAATTCCCAAACTCGGGCCGCGCGTAGCGCTCGGCGGGACGGGTCGAACGAGACCGGCCTCGCCCCGGAAGACCTCGGGGGTCCCGAGCTACAGCCGGTCAAAGTCGAAACGTCCAACCGGGCGTAACTCCAAAGTCAAGCCGAGTCGGGGCTCCATACTCTGGGGTCGAGGGGGGCCTGCGGGTACCTCCCCACGCCCGGAGTTTGGAGCTCCAAGTCGGCTCGGTTTCCGAGATACGGCCGCTCGAAGCTGGACCGGAAGTGGCCGTATCTCGGAACCCGAAGGTCCCAGGAGCCGGGGGCGGCGGGGTCAGAAGGGGCCCCGAGGGAGCTCTCCATGCCCGGAGTTTGGAGCTCCGAGTCGGCCCCGCTCCCGAGATACGCCCGGTTACGCGAGAGAGACTTTCGGACAAAGCTGCCCGTATCTCGGAAAGGACGGGTCCCAGCGGCTCGTCCTTCGGGGTGGCGAGGGGTCCCTCGGGGCCCTCTCGGACCCCGGAGTCCCGAGCCTCTGGGACCCTTCCTTCCGAAGCGCACCCTTTCCCTTCGGGCCCCGTATCTCGGCCCGCGGGGGCGCTAGAAGCTCGGGCCGGGGCTCGTCGGGGAGGGCCCCCGGAGCCCCTCCTTCGACCCGAGTTTGGTGCCTCTAGGCGGCTCGGTCGCGGAGTTACAGCCGTTCGAAGTTCGGGGAGCCTACGGAAGACAGAGTCCAAAAATCCGAACAGAGTCCGACTTCCAGCCCCCTCCGCTGGGGGTGTGCGGCCGGGGCTCTGGTTCTCCGAGTCGGGTAGGGAGGGGTGGTGTGGTGGGGGTTCGTGCCCGGGGCTCTGGTTCTCCGAGTCGGGTAGGGAGGGGTGGTGTGGTGGGGGTTCGTGCCCGGGGCTCTGGTTCTCCGAGTCGGGTAGGGAGGGGTGGTGTGGTGGGGGTTCGTGCCCGGGGCTCTGGTTCTCCTAGTCGGGTAGGGAGGGGTGGTGTGGTGGGGGTTCGTGCCCGGGGCTCTGGTTCTCCGAGTCGGGTAAGGAGGGGTGGTGTGGTGGGGGTTCGTGCCCGGGGCTCTGGTTCTCTTAGTCGGGTAGGGAGGGGTGGTGTGGTGGGGGTTCGTGCCCGGGGCTCTGGTTCTCCGAGTCGGGTAGGGAGGGGTGGTGTGGTGGGGGTTCGTGCCCGGGGCTCTGGTTCTCTGAGTCGGGTAGGGAGGGGTGGTATGGTGGGGGTGTGCGTCCGGGGCTCTGGTTCTCCTAGTCGGGTAGGGAGGGGTGGTGTGGTGGGGGTTCGTGCCCGGGGCTCTGGTTCTCCGAGTCGGGTAGGGAGGGGTGGTGTGGTGGGGGTTCGTGCCCGGGGCTCTGGTTCTCTTAGTCGGGTAGGGAGGGGTGGTGTGGTGGGGGTTCGTGCCCGGGGCTCTGGTTCTCCGAGTCGGGTAGGGAGGGGTGGTGTGGTGGGGGTTCGTGCCCGGGGCTCTGGTTCTCTGAGTCGGGTAGGGAGTGGTGGTGTGGTGGGGGTGTGCGGCCGGGGCTCTGGTTCTCTGAGTCGGGTAGGGAGGGGTGGTGTGGTGGGGGTGTGCGGCCGGGGCTCTGGTTCTCTGAGTCGGGTAGGGAGGGGTGGTGTGGTGGGGGTGTGCGTCCGGGGCTCTGGTTCTCCGAGTCGGGTAGGGAGGGGTGGTGTGGTGGGGGTGTGCGTCCGGGGCTCTGGTTCTCCGAGTCGGGTAGGGAGTGGTGGTGTGGTGGGGGTGTGCGGCCGGGGCTCTGGTTCTCTGAGTCGGGTAGGGAGGGGTGGTGTGGTGGTGGTGTGCGGCCGGGGCTCTGGTTCTCCGAGTCGGGTAGGGAGGGGTGGTGTGGTGGGGGTTCGTGCCCGGGGCTCTGGTTCTCTGAGTCGGGAAGGGAGGGGTGGTGTGGTGGGGGTTCGTGCCCGGGGCTCTGGTTCTCCGAGTCGGGTAGGGAGGGGTGGTGTGGTGGGGGTTCGTGCCCGGGGCTCTGGTTCTCCGAGTCGGGCAGGGAGGGGTGGTGTGGTGGGGGTTCGTGCCCGGGCCTCTGGTTCTCCGAGTCGGGTAGGGAGGGGTGGTGTGGTGGGGGTTCGTGCCCGGGGCTCTGGTTCTCCGAGTCGGGTAGGGAGGGGTGGTGTGGTGGGGGTTCGTGCCCGGGCCTCTGGTTCTCCGAGTCGGGTAGGGAGGGGTGGTGTGGTGGGGGTTCGTGCCCGGGGCTCTGGTTCTCCGAGTCGGGTAGGGAGGGGTGGTGTGGTGGGGGTTCGTGCCCGGGGCTCTGGTTCTCCGAGTCGGGTAGGGAGTGGTGGTGTGGTGGGGGTGTGCGGCCGGGGCTCTGGTTCTCCGAGTCGGGTAGGGAGGGGTGGTGTGGTGGTGGTGTGCGGCCGGGGCTCTGGTTCTCCGAGTCGGGTAGGGAGGGGTGGTGTGGTGGGGGTTCGTGCCCGGGGCTCTGGTTCTCTGAGTCGGGAAGGGAGGGGTGGTGTGGTGGGGGTTCGTGCCCGGGGCTCTGGTTCTCCGAGTCGGGTAGGGAGGGGTGGTGTGGTGGGGGTTCGTGCCCGGGGCTCTGGTTCTCCGAGTCGGGTAGGGAGGGGTGGTGTGGTGGGGGTTCGTGCCCGGGCCTCTGGTTCTCCGAGTCGGGTAGGGAGGGGTGGTGTGGTGGGGGTTCGTGCCCGGGGCTCTGGTTCTCCGAGTCGGGTAGGGAGGGGTGGTGTGGTGGGGGTTCGTGCCCGGGCCTCTGGTTCTCCGAGTCGGGTAGGGAGGGGTGGTGTGGTGGGGGTTCGTGCCCGGGGCTCTGGTTCTCCGAGTCGGGTAGGGAGGGGTGGTGTGGTGGGGGTTCGTGCCCGGGGCTCTGGTTCTCCTAGTCGGGTAGGGAGGGGTGGTGTGGTGGGGGTTCGTGCCCGGGGCTCTGGTTCTCCGAGTCGGGTAGGGAGGGGTGGTGTGGTGGGGGTTCGTGCCCGGGGCTCTGGTTCTCTTAGTCGGGTAGGGAGGGGTGGTGTGGTGGGGGTTCGTGCCCGGGGCTCTGGTTCTCCGAGTCGGGTAGGGAGGGGTGGTGTGGTGGGGGTTCGTGCCCGGGGCTCTGGTTCTCTTAGTCGGGTAGGGAGGGGTGGTGTGGTGGGGGTTCGTGCCCGGGGCTCTGGTTCTCCGAGTCGGGTAGGGAGGGGTGGTGTGGTGGGGGTTCGTGCCCGGGGCTCTGGTTCTCTGAGTCGGGTAGGGAGTGGTGGTGTGGTGGGGGTGTGCGGCCGGGGCTCTGGTTCTCTGAGTCGGGTAGGGAGGGGTGGTGTGGTGGGGGTGTGCGGCCGGGGCTCTGGTTCTCTGAGTCGGGTAGGGAGGGGTGGTGTGGTGGGGGTGTGCGGCCGGGGCTCTGGTTCTCTGAGTCGGGTAGGGAGGGGTGGTGTGGTGGGGGTGTGCGTCCGGGGCTCTGGTTCTCCGAGTCGGGTAGGGAGGGGTGGTGTGGTGGGGGTTCGTGCCCGGGGCTCTGGTTCTCCGAGTCGGGTAGGGAGGGGTGGTGTGGTGGGGGTTCGTGCCCGGGCCTCTGGTTCTCCGAGTCGGGTAGGGAGGGGTGGTGTGGTGGGGGTTCGTGCCCGGGCCTCTGGTTCTCCGAGTCGGGTAGGGAGGGGTGGTGTGGTGGGGGTTCGTGCCCGGGCCTCTGGTTCTCCGAGTCGGGTAGGGAGGGGTGGTGTGGTGGGGGTTCGTGCCCGGGCATCTGGTTCTCCGAGTCGGGTAGGGAGGGGTGGTGTGGTGGGGGTTCGTGCCCGGGCCTCTGGTTCTCCGAGTCGGGTAGGGAGGGGTGGTGTGGTGGGGGTTCGTGCCCGGGGCTCTGGTTCTCTGAGTCGGGTAGGGAGGGGTGGTGTGGTGGGGGTGTGTGGCCGGGGCTGCGGTTCTCCGAGTCGGGTGCGGAGATCCTGGGCGGAGGGTCCTCCGCCTGGAAGTCCGGAAGCCCGCCAAAACCTAAGTCGATTAATTTTAGGTTACCAGTTGCGTGGCTCTCTGGAGGCCCGTTGTTGGCTGGGACATTAATGCCCGGGCTTAAGAGTGGGACCCCCGGGTTCGGCTGGAGAACAGGTGCGGGTCCTCCGGAGGATGTGGCCGGGGCTCTGGTTCTCCGAGTCGGGAAGGGAGGGGTGGTGTGGTGGGGGTTCGTGCCCGGGGCTCTGGTTCTCTGAGTCGGGTAGGGAGGGGTGGTGTGGTGGGGGTTCGTGCCCGGGGCTCTGGTTCTCTGAGTCGGGTAAGGAGGGGTGGTGTGGTGGGGGTTCGTGCCCGGGGCTCTGGTTCTCTTAGTCGGGTAGGGAGGGGTGGTGTGGTGGGGGTTCGTGCCCGGGGCTCTGGTTCTCCGAGTCGGGTAGGGAGGGGTGGTGTGGTGGGGGTTCGTGCCCGGGGCTCTGGTTCTCTGAGTCGGGTAAGGAGGGGTGGTGTGGTGGGGGTTCGTGCCCGGGGCTCTGGTTCTCTTAGTCGGGTAGGGAGGGGTGGTGTGGTGGGGGTTCGTGCCCGGGGCTCTGGTTCTCCGAGTCGGGTAGGGTAGGGAGGGGTGGTGTGGTGGGGGTTCGTGCCAGGGGCTCTGGTTCTCCGAGTCGGGTAGGGTAGGGAGGGGTGGTGTGGTGGGGGTTCGTGCCCGGGGCTCTGGTTCTCCGAGTCGGGTAGGGTAGGGAGGGGTGGTGTGGTGGGGGTTCGTGCCAGGGGCTCTGGTTCTCCGAGTCGGGTAGGGTAGGGAGGGGTGGTGTGGTGGGGGTTCGTGCCCGGGGCTCTGGTTCTCCGAGTCGGGTAGGGTAGGGTAGGGAGGGGTGGTGTGGTGGGGGTTCGTGCCCGGGGCTCTGGTTCTCCGAGTCGGGTCGGGTAGGTTAGGGAGGGGTGGTGTGGTGGGGGTTCGTGCCCGGGGCTCTGGTTCTCCGAGTCGGGTCGGGTAGGGTAGGGAGGGGTGGTGTGGTGGGGGTTCGTGCCCGGGGCTCTGGTTGTCCGAGTCGGGTAGGGAGGGGTGGTGTGGTGGGGGTTCGTGCCAGGGGCTCTGGTTCTCCGAGTCGGGTAGGGAGGGGTGGTGTGGTGGGGGTTCGTGCCAGGGGCTCTGGTTCTCCGAGTCGGGTAGGGAGGGGTGGTGTGGTGGGGGTTCGTGCCAGGGGCTCTGGTTCTCCGAGTCGGGTAGGGAGGGGTGGTGTGGTGGGGGTTCGTGTCAGGGCCCCTGGCTCTGGTTCTCTGAGTCGGGTAGGGAGGGGTGGTATGGTGGGGGTGTGCGTCCGGGGCTCTGGTTCTCCGAGTCGGGTAGGGAGGGGTGGTATGGTGGGGGTGTGCGTCCGGGGCTCTGGTTCTCTGAGTCGGGTAGGGAGGGGTGGTATGGTGGGGGTTCGTGCCCGGGGCTCTGGTTCTCCGAGTCGGCTAGGTGGGTGTCCAGGCCGGGTGTCCTGGAGCTGTCTGTGGGTGGTGTGTAGGTTTTAGCGTTGGGGTTTCGGAGCTAATAACTCGGGAGTCAAGCCGAGTCGGGGCTCCATACTCTGGGGTCTCGGGGGGCCCGCGGGTACCTCCCCACGCCCGGAGTTTGGAGCTCCAACTCGGCTCGGTTTTCGAGATACACCCGGTCAAAGTCCCAACCTTGACCGGGCATAACTCCAAGGCCAAGCCGAGTCGGGGCTCCATACTCTGGGGTCTCGGGGGGCCCTCGGGTACCTCCCCACGCCCGGAGTTTGGAGCTCCAAGTCGGCTCGGTTTCCGAGATACGGCCGCTCGAAGCTGGACAGGAAGTGGCCGTATCTCGGAACCCGAAGGTCCCAGGAGCCGGGGACGGCGGGGTTCGAAGGGGCCCCCGGGGAGCTCTCCCAGCCCGGAGTTTGGAGCTCCGACTCGGCTCTGTTTCCGAGATACGGCCGCTCGAAGCTGGACCGGAAGTGGCCGTATCTCGGGATCCGAAGGTCCCAGGAGCCGGGGACGGCGGGATCAGAAGGGGCCCCGAGGCAGCTCTCCCGGCCCGGAGTTTGGAGCTCCGACTCGGCCCCGCTCCCGAGATACGCCCGGTTACGCGCGAGAGACTTTCGGACAAAGCTGCCCGTATCTCGGAAAGGACGGGTCCCAGCGGCTCGTCCTTCGGGGTGGCGAGGGGTCCCTCGGGGCCCTCTCGGACCCCGGAGTCCCGAGCCTCTGGGACCCTTCCTTCCGAAGCGCACCCTTTCCCTTCGGGCCCCGTATCTCGGCCCGCGGGGGCGCTAGAAGCTCGGGCCGGGGCTCGTCGGGGAGGGCCCCCGGAGCCCCTCCTTCGACCCGAGTTTGGTGCCTCTAGGCGGCTCGGTCGCGGAGTTACAGCCGTTCGAAGTTCGGAGCCTAGGGGAAGACCGAGTCCAAAAATCCGAACGGAGTCGGACCTCCGACCCCCTCCGCCGCTCTCGGCCAAGCCGGGGAAGGCTCACCCGTTCCCGTCCGCGGTCAGATTCGGCCCCCGCGACCCCCGGAGGTCGACCAGGGGAAATCGTTTCTCCGTTTTTCGCTTATATCTCCGGAAGGGAAAGGCGAAAAATTCCCAAACTCGGGCCGCGCGTAGCGCTCGGCGGGACGGGTCGAACGAGACCGGCCCCGCCCCGGAAGTCCTCGGGGTTCCCGAGTTACAGCCGGTCGAAGTCGAAACTTTAACCGGCCGTATCTCGGAGACACGCCGGCGAAACCGTCTGTAATTCGGGTCGATCGTGGTGCCTGAGGAGGCCTTTCGAACGAGCCCACCCCCGCCCCGATCCTCGCGGGACAACGGGAGTTACGGCCGTTCAAAATCGGGGGTCCCGCCGAGTAGCGATCCGCGAGGGGGCGTCCCGGAGCCCCGCGACGGTCGGGTTCGGGCAAGGGCCAGGAGGGGTCCTTCCACCCCGAGTTTGAGCGCGCTGGGTCTTTCCGTTCGCGAGATACGAGCGTTTTTCCGTCCTGGCCAATGGCGGCCGGCGGCGGCCATTTTAGCTCGCGGCCGGGGGAAAATCGCTTATAACTCGGCCGAAACGCGACGAAAACGCGCGAAATTCATACCGTGCACAGTACGTCTCGAGACGGTTCGAACGAGACCACCCACGGCCGGATCCGTGGAGATTTGGGTTTTTCGACTTTTCTCACCATGACTGAAACAACCAGGCCCTCAGCGCTGGTATGCCCAAGCCGGGGAGAGCTCTCCATTCCCGGCCAAAAGCGGATTCTCCCGCGGTGCTGGATCCCTCCCCCGTGCCCGGGGGGCCCGACGAGGTGAGGTGGGGGGGGCGGCCGTGGAGCCGTCCCCCCCCACCGCAGGCCACCTTCTCTGGGCTCGGGATTCAGATTCAGGCCACCGGAACCCTGAGCTCGGACGAGTTCCAGACCCCGTCTGGAGGTCCGAGCGCCTGGGGGTGGGTGTGCGTGCGACGGCTAGGCTTCTGGGGTCCCTGCCAAACACGCACACGTCCTCCACCCTCCGGGCAGGGGCTCCCTCCCTGCCAGCCTGGGTCCACCCCGGTGGGCCGAGGCGGCCGGGGGGAGCCTCTCCTGGAGGTCCGGTATGGGAAGTAGAATACACAAATACCCACCATCTAGGTGATGGGGAGGGGAAGGACACGGGAGACCGTGGACCGACCCTCTCTTCTGCCCGCGGCGAGGCCCGCTCAGATTCCCACTGGGCGGGCTGGGAACTCGCTTTCCACCGCGATGGAGCTCTGGAGGTGGGAAGCTCCAGGGTGTCCTTGGCAGGTACCCCAGGCCGACCGGGGTGAGCCCCGGCTGGGCAGAGGAGGCGGATGGACGGGGGGGGGTGGTTCTCCAGAGCGATCCCCCACCCCCGAAATCCAAACACGCCTGGGAGCTCCATGCTCTCAGACCTCCTTGGCCAGCCCAGGGAGGGTGCCTCGTCCTGGGCACGGCCAGATCGCGGGTGGGCCTCTCCGGAGGGCGGTCGCGAGCAAAGACGGACTCAAAACGTGCCGTCGGGCTTTTGTCAAGAGGGTCGGAAAACACGGACCAAACACGCCTGGGGAGCTCCATGCTCTCAGACCTCCCTGGCCAGCCCGGGGAGGGTGCCTCGTCCTGGGCACGGTCAGATCGCGGGTGGGCCTCTCCGGAGGGCGGTCGCGAGCAAAGACGGACTCAAAACGAGCCGTCGGGCTTTTGTCAAGAGGGTTGGAAAACACGGACCAGACAAACAGTGGCGCTCAAGGCACTGACCCAAGCCCAGGGGAGGCCACGCTGGTCGGTCAGACAAAGGTGGATGTCCCCTCTGGAGGAGAGGGAACCGGTGCTGGCGATCAAGGCAGTCACCCAAGCCCAAGGGAGGCCACGCTGGTCGGTCAGACAAAGGTGGATGTCCCCTCTGGAGGAGAGGGAACCGGTGCTGGCGATCAAGTCAGTCACCCAAGCCCAGGGGAGGCCACGCTGGTCGGTCAGACAAAGGTGGATGTCCCCTCTGGAGGAGAGGGAACCGGTGCTGGCGGTCAAGGCAGTCACCCAAGCCCAGAAGAGGCTAAGAAAGTCGGTCAGACAAAGGTGGATGTCCCCTCTGGAGGAGAGGGAACCGGTGCTGGCGGTCAAGGCAGTCACCCAAGCCCAGAAGAGGCTACGAAAGTCGGTCAGACAAAGGTGGATGTCCCCTCTGGAGGAGAGGGAACCGGTGCTGGCGGTCAAGGCAGTCACCCAAGCCCAGAAGAGGCTACGAAAGTCGGTCAGACAAAGGTGGATGTCCCCTCTGGAGGAGAGGGAACCGGTGCTGGCGGTCAAGGCAGTCACCCAAGCCCAGAAGAGACTACGAAAGTCGGTCAGACAAAGGTGGATGTCCCCTCTGGAGGAGAGGGAACCGGTGCTGGCGGTCAAGGCAGTCACCCAAGCCCAGAAGAGGCTACGAAAGTCGGTCAGACAAAGGTGGATGTCCCCTCTGGAGGAGAGGGAACCGGTGCTGGCGGTCAAGGCAGTCACCCAAGCCCAGAAGAGGCTACGAAAGTCGGTCAGACAAAGGTGGATGTCCCCTCTGGAGGAGAGGGAACCGGTGCTGGCGGTCACCCAAGCCCAGGAGAGGCCACGCTAGTCGGTCAGGCAAAGGTGGATGGGCCCTCTGGAGGACCAAGGCAGTGAAATAAACCAAGTCCCAAAATCCAAACACGCCTGGGAGCTCCATGCTATCAGACCTCCCTGGCCAGCCCAGGGAGGGTGCCTCGTCCTGGGCACGGTCAGATCGCGGGTGGGCCTCTCCGGAGGGCGGTCGCGAGCAAAGACGGACTCAAAACGTGCCGTCGGGCTTTTGTCAAGAGGGTTGGAAAACACGGACCAAACACGCCTGGGGAGCTCCATGCTCTCAGACCTCCCTGGCCAGCCCGGGGAGGGTGCCTCGTCCTGGGCACGGTCAGATCGCGGGTGGGCCTCTCCGGAGGGCGGTCGCGAGCAAAGACGGACTCAAAACGAGCCGTCGGGCTTTTGTCAGGAGGGTTGGAAAACACGGACCAGACAAACAGTGGCGCTCAAGGCACTGAACCAAGCCCAGGAGAGGCCACGCTGGTCGGTCAGACAGACAAAGGTGGATGTCCCCTCTGGAGGAGAGGGAACCGGTGCTGGCGGTCAAAGCAGTCACCCAAGCCCAGAAGAGGCTACGAAAGTCGGTCAGACAAAGGTGGATGTCCCCTCTGGAGGAGAGGGAACCGGTGCTGGCGATCAAGGCAGTCACCCAAGCCCAGAAGAGGCCACGCTGGTCGGTCAGACAAAGGTGGATGTCCCCTCTGGAGGAGAGGGAACCGGTGCTGTCGGTCAAGGCAGTCACCCAAGCCCAGAAGAGGCTACGAAAGTCGGTCAGACAAAGGTGGATGTCCCCTCTGGATGAGAGGGAGCCGGTGCTGGCGGTCACCTAAGCCCAGGAGAGGCCACGCTAGTCGGTCAGGCAAAGGTGGATGGGCCCTCTGGAGGACCAAGGCAGTGAAAGAAACCAAGTCCCAAAATCCAAACACGCCTGGGAGCTCCATGCTATCAGACCTCCCTGGCCAGCCCAGGGAGGGTGCCTCGTCCTGGGCACGGTCAGATCGCGGGTGGGCCTCTCCGGAGGGCGGTCGCGAGCAAAGACGGACTCAAAACGCGCCGTCGGGCTTTTGTCAAGAGGGTTGGAAAACACGGACCAAACACGCCTGGGGAGCTCCATGCTCTCAGACCTCCCTGGCCAGCCCGGGGAGGGTGCCTCGTCCTGGGCACGGTCAGATCGCGGGTGGGCCTCTCCGGAGGGCGGTCGCGAGCAAAGACGGACTCAAAACGAGCCGTCGGGCTTTTGTCAGGAGGGTTGGAAAACACGGACCAGACAAACAGTGGCGCTCAAGGCACTGACCCAAGCCCAGGGGAGGCCACGCTGGTCGGTCAGACAAAGGTGGATGTCCCCTCTGGAGGAGAGGGAACCGGTGCTGGCGATCAAGGCAGTCACCCAAGCCCAGAAGAGGCCACGCTGGTCGGTCAGACAAAGGTGGATGTCCCCTCTGGAGGAGAGGGAACCGGTGCTGGCGATCAAGGCAGTCACCCAAGCCCAGAAGAGGCCACGCTGGTCGGTCAGACAAAGGTGGATGTCCCCTCTGGAGGAGAGGGAACCGGTGCTGGCGGTCAAGGCAGTCACCCAAGCCCAGAAGAGGCTACGCAAGTCGGTCAGACAAAGGTGGATGTCCCCTCTGGAGGAGAGGGAACCGGTGCTGGCGGTCAAGGCAGTCACCCAAGCCCAGAAGAGGCTACGCAAGTCGGTCAGACAAAGGTGGATGTCCCCTCTGGAGGAGAGGGAACCGGTGCTGGCGGTCAAGGCAGTCACCCAAGCCCAGAAGAGGCTACGCAAGTCGGTCAGACAAAGGTGGATGTCCCCTCTGGAGGAGAGGGAACCGGTGCTGGCGGTCACCCAAGCCCAGAAGAGGCCACGCTAGTCGGTCAGGTAAAGGTGGATGGGCCCTCTGGAGGACCCAAGGCGGTGAAAGAAACTAAGTCGCAAAATCCAAACATGCCTGGGGAGCTCCATGCTCACAGACCTCCCTGGCCAGCCCGGGGAGGGTGCCTCGTCCTGGGCACGGTCAGATCGCGGGTGGGCCTCTCCGGAGGGCGGTCGCGAGCAAAGACGGACTCAAAACGAGCCGTCAGGCTTTTGTCAGGAGGGTTGGAAAACACGGACCAGGCAAACAGTGGCGCTCAAGGCACTGACCCAAGCCCAGGAGAGGCCACGCTGGTCGGTCAGACAAAGGTGGATGTCACCTCTGGAGGAGAGGGAACCGGTGCTGGCGGTCACCCATGCCCAGAAGAGGCTACGCTGGTCGGTCAGACAAGGTTGGACGTCCCCTCTGGAGGAGAGGGAACCGGTGCTGGCGGTCAAGGCAGTCACCCAAGCCCAGAAGAGGCTACGCAAGTCGGTCAGACAAAGTGTGTTTGTCCCCTCTGGAGGAGAGGGAACCGGTGCTGGCGGTCACCCAAGCCCAGAACAGGCCACGCTAGTCGGTCAGGTAAAGGTGGATGGGCCCTCTGGAGGACCCAAGGCGGTGAAAGAAACTAAGTCACAAAATCCAAACATGCCTGGTGAGCTCCATGCTCACAGACCTCCCTGGCCAGCCCGGGGAGGGTGCCTCGTCCTGGGCACGGTCAGATCGCGGGTGGGCCTCTCCGGAGGGCGGTCGCGAGCAAAGACGGACTCAAAACGAGCCGTCGGGCTTTTGTCAGGAGGGTTGGAAAACACGGACCAGACAAACAGTGGCACTCAAGGCACTGACCCAAGCCCAGGAGAGGCCACGCTGGTCAGTCAGACAAAGGTTGGATGTCCCCTCTGGAGGAGAGGGAACCGGTGCTGGCGGTCACCCAAGCCCAGAAGAGGCTACGCAAGTCGGTCAGACAAAGGTGGATGTCCCCTCTGGAGGAGAGGGAACCGGTGCTGGCGGTCACCCAAGCCCAGAAGAGGCTACGCAAGTCGGTCAGACAAAGGTGGATCTCCCCTCTGGAGGAGAGGGAACCGGTGCTGGCGGTCACCCAAGCCCAGAACAGGTCAGGCCCTCCCCACCCCACGGGGAGGATCGGGGCACGAATCAAAGCTCAAGAAGCCCCCGGAGGTGAACCCTCCGTAAAAACAAAAAAGGGACAAAGTCAAACACAAAGGGCTCCATGCTATCAGAGCTCCCTGGCCAGCCCAGGGAGGGTGCCTCGGTTCCGGGCACGGTCGGTATCGGAGGGCGGTGGCGATGCATAAAAAAAAAGACGGACTCGAAACGGGCCGTCCGGGTCTTGTCGAGGCGGGTACGACAACCCCCGAAGTCGTAACACGGACAAAAAAGGGTCGAGGCCCGGCGGATGCGCACCCCCGCCGCCGGGCCCTTCTGCGGGGTGCGGTTTGTTATTTTCATCGGGTCGAACGGAACTTGAGACGCGCCAGGGGCAGGCCATTGCCCGGTTCGACGAGAACCGCTATGGGCAAAGTGTACCTCCCCGCTCAGCGCATCGAATATCAGACGCCGCCCCGGCCCTCCGGGGACACCGGGGCGAGCGCCGACCGCGGGAGACTCAGACGGTCCGTCAGAAACGAAGGTTCGGAGCTGCGTCGGCGCGCGCGGCGGAGGGAGGCTCAGACGCCGGGGGGCTCTGCTGGTCGCAACCCCCCGGCGGAGAGCGGACCCTCTGCCCCGCGCTCTCGCAAAGAAAAGCACCCTTTCCCGGTTACGGCCTCGACCCAGAGGCCAACCCCCTCTCTCTCTCTCTCGCCCCCACCGGAGGAGGGTTCCGCACGCGCCCTATGAGCGGCCGCGCCGTCTCTCGCCCTCGGGCGTGAGCGGAGCGAGACCCGTGTGTAGGAAGCCAGCGCGTCGTGGTTCTCCGTCCCCGGGGTGGGGCTGCCCGGTCGATCCCTGCCCGGTTGTCGCACACATACGTATATGCTTGTCGCAAAGACAGAAATCGAATGGCGATCTCATCCAAGGAAGGCATGCAAAGACGGTGGCGGAATCTCCCCCCGGGGAGGACAAGGGCGAAAATAAATAAATCAAAAACGGCAAAGTCAAACACAAAGGGCTCCATGCTATCAGAGCTCCCTGGCCAGCCCAGGGAGGGTGCCTCGGTTCCGGGCACGGTCGGTATCGGAGGGCGGTGGCGATGCAAAAAAGAGACGGACTCGAAACGGGCCGTCCGGGTCTTGTCGAGGCGGGTACGACAACCCCCGAAGTCGTAACACGGACAAAAAAAGGGTCGAGGCCCGGCGGATGCGCACCCCCGCCGCCGGGCCCTTCTGCGGGGTGCGGTTTGTTATTTTCATCGGGTCGAACGGAACTTGAGACGCGCCAGGGGCAGGCCATTGCCCGGTTCGACGAGAACCGCTATGGGCAAAGTGTACCTCCCCGCTCAGCGCATCGAATATCAGACGCCGCCCCGGCCCTCCGGGGACACCGGGGCGAGCGCCGACCGCGGGAGACTCAGACGGTCCGTCAGAAACGAAGGTTCGGAGCTGCGTCGGCGCGTGCGGCGGAGGGAGGCTCAGACGCCGGGGGGCTCTGCTGGTCGCAACCCCCCGGCGGAGAGCGGACCCTCTGCCCCGCGCCCTCGCAAAGAAAAGCACCCTTTCCCGGTTACGGCCTCGACCCAGAGGCCAACCCTCTCTCTCTCTCGCCCCACCGGAGGAGGGTTCCGCACGCGCCCTATGAGCGGCCGCGCCGTCTCTCGCCCTCGGGCGTGAGCGGAGCGAGACCCGTGTGTAGGAAGCCAGCGTGTCGCGGTTCTCCGTCCCCGGGGTGGGGCTGCCCGGTCGATCCCTGCCCGGTCGTCGCACACATACGTATATGCTTGTCGCAAAGACAGAAATCGAATGGCGGTCTCATCCAAGGAAGGCATGCAAAGACGGGGGCGAGAATCAAAGCTCAGACGCCCCCGGAGGTGAACCCTCGGTAAAAAAACGGACAAAGTCCGAAAAACCAAACACAAAGGCTCCATGCTTATCAGACCTCCCCGGCCAGCCCGGGGAGGGTGCCTCTGTCCCGGGCACGGTCGGTATCGGTGGGCCCTCTCGGAGGGCGCCGGCGAGCAAAGACGGACTCAAAACGGGCCGTCTCGGTTTTGTCGAGGAGAGGGGCGAAACTCGACGGCGAAACACGCACCCGAGAAACGGACCGATGGAATGGTCTGCCGAAAGCCCGTAAAACAAGAGGTGCGTTGTGAGGTTGGGCTTGAGAGACTTCCAGGAACGACCTGCCGAATGTGGAGCAGGTCAGGCTCTCCCCCCCCCCGCGGGGAGGATAAGGGGCGATAATCAAAGCTCAGGCGCCCCTGGAGGTGAACCCTCCGTAAAAACGGTCAAAGTCCGAAAAACCAAACTCAAAGGCTCCGTGCTTATCAGACCTCCCCGGCCAGCCCGGGGAGGGTGCCTCGGTCCCGGGCACGGTCGGTACCGGTGGGCCCTCTCGGAGGGCGCCGGCGAGCAAAGACGGACTCAAAACGGGCCGTCTCGGTTTTGTCGAGGAGAGGGGCGAAACTCGACGGCGAAACACGCACCCGAGAAACGGACCGAGGGAATGGTCTGCCGAAAGCCCGTAAAACGAGAGGTGCGTTGTGAGGTTGGGCTTGAGAGACTTCCAGGAACGACCTGCCGAATGTGGAGCAGGTCAGGCTCTCCCCCCCCCCCGGGGGGAGGATAAGGGGCGATAATCAAAGCTCAGGCGCCCCTGGAGGTGAACCCTCCGTAAAAACGGTCAAAGTCCGAAAAACCAAACACAAAGGCTCCGTGCTTATCAGACCTCCCCGGCCAGCCCGGGGAGGGTGCCTCGGTCCCGGGCACGGTCGGTATCGGTGGGCCCTCTCGGAGG
>JBAPCB010000030.1:0-57500 GCA_039654105.1 Coreius guichenoti
TGAGCGCATACAGGCACGTTGGGGCCATACACGCTACTGACTTACATCATGAGTTGCTGTGATGAACTTCATACAAGTTGGATCAGCCTGTAACTTTTACATAGATTTTTGGTATGATTTTGAATCCAGCCCTCAGTGTGTTGATGATTTTGGTTTCCATTGACTGTTGTCACATTATTTTGCAGGAATTTTACAGTTCCTCCTAAACCAAAACAACCAGCTTATGCTGCGTTCACTCCGTAACTACTGTACTTTGGAAGAGATGGAAACCCGTCACGTTGTACTCGGAGGGTTCGTGACTCAAATTTGTTTTTCTATGTCAACACTATTAACGGCGAAATGAATCTGCAGCAGTCAGGTGGTACAGGTCAGGGCTCTGTTAGTTGTGTATGTTCATTATTTTTGTAATGATATGTGCTTTGAGACATGAGGTAGTTTAACACTTTCTCTCGTGACGCTCTGCTCCGTTCATGTGTTTTGAAGGAGGGGTGGCTTTGGAGACGCTCTGAAGGGAGGGTGGGATCTATGCTCTCAAAGCCTACCTTTATAAGTGTCTTTTTTAGCTACTTTGTACTTTGAGTATCAAAGATATCAGTAACTGTTGCTCTATGTATATGTACTCTTTACTTGAATACATTTGTGATGAGTAATGCAATTGTTACATTTTGCACCTAACTTATTCTGCAGTAGTTCATTTCTGCTACAAAAGAAGTGATATCGCCATCTACAGGGCATTGAAGGTACTATATCTTGTGCGTTTTGCTCTTACTCACCCAAACTGGTCAACAAGGCTACTTTATGTGAATGCGAGTGCATTAGCAGGTAGTTGTGAATCCGTTATATTGACGAGACCTTGGTTAGACTTATAGCCTTTATGAGCTTAACTGAGAATTGAGTGTCTGTAGACGATTAAGAGGCTGTTGTTTCAATTGCAATATTAAGGAGTTCAGTTTTATTTTGACTTTAGAACATAAACGTGATCGCACTCCTCAGAAGTTTCTCACAGGCGTGTCTCTCGGGTGTCGAGGATCTTTGAGCCTCTTAAAATCAGATACCGTGAGACTTTTACTCAAGTCGTATTGGAATTGGTGACTTGTAACTTGTAATGGAGTCGTTCCCATGTAAGGTATCTAAAAGTATGGTTTTCTTTACACCTCTGGAAACGATGTATTATCAACACATCATGTAACTCATGGTGAAAATCCCCCAGACTTCCGCAGAAGGAGAGACTGGAGCTGAATTTTGCGCAGACAAGCGTCCTCACGGGATCTTCAGAGTTTGTCTAGTTGTGATTGTATACTTTCACTGAGGGCAAATAATGTTCTGTTGTCATGTTAAACAAAGTGATGCTTACAGTCAGACTCGCTCTTCAGACTGAATCCTGAAGCCGTTTTTGACGCGTATTCTCTGAAGTCATTATGTTTAATTGATCTCTAGCCAGGGCGAGATGTATCTTTTATTAAATCCTTGGCCTTCACTTTGATTTACAGGCTTAAACCCCCGCCTCCATATGAAGATGTCTTCATGCATATTCCAGATGACAACGCTCGTGGGACTGCGCTGCATTTCCCCAGATCGAGGGTTCAGCGAGAACTGAAATAATGAGCGCTCGCCGTAGACCTCGGGGGAACGATTGAAGCCGAATGGAGAACCGCTCGCCTTCATGAACCATTTCAAACCAACGCTGATGTGCTTCTAGATGGATCTCCACTCCATTGCTTCTCATTCACACAGATTTATTAATATTCTCGTCAAGAACTAGCTCTGTTTGGTGTTGATGAAATTTCAGCCGCACGATCTGGCTACACGTTATGGCGGGTTGTGTGAGAGATTGTTTTCTGCAGTGCATGATGGATGCTTCCTTTATTGCTCCCTGAAAACATCAAGCATCTTCCTTTTAAATTTAGCACGAGTTTAGCGTGCTAATTGCTTTCAGCTAAGTTAGTGGGTAGAGCAGATTTGTGTGGTGTCTCTGCTGGAGAACATTAATTTCTCATTACTGTATGTTTTGTGTCGCACCTGCTGCGCATGTTCTGAAGGAGGACGCCGCGAGTCGGCTTTGGCTCGTAGCTGCATTCAGGACATTACGCACAGCTTCATTAGCTTGAATCTAATGAGAGTGTTAAAGTATAACTGGCGAGAAATCATTTAGATGAGCTATTAAACACAAACGCTTCAGGGTTTACGCTACTCTCGATCTCAACGGAGCCAGCGGTTTTAGTTTCCTCAGACGCCCTGATGGAGAAATGTGAACGCAACTGAATGAAAAGCTTGTTGAAGGTGTTATTTTAGCACCACATGGGTTTAAGAATTAAAAATAAGTGCAATAAGTGGCCAGTAATATAACAGCTTTCAGTCAGATTGGCTGCTTTGTGCTACTTAGAGTTGGAAAGAACATCAGCACTTTTGAGGAAAAACTAGTTGTTGTATTTGCCAGAATGTTCCCGGGTAGTGGCATGTTCAGATCATCTCAACACGCAGAAAGAGCTGAAAGACAGCAGATGTTCAGCGCATCAGAATCAGGAAGTGCAGATCTGATCTGACGTCAGGTTTGAAGATGCTTCAGCTGTTTCCAGAGGAAACCAGTCATGAATGCACTCATTCTGTCCATTCATTCTCAGGCGCCGGACACGTGCAAACTAAAGATAACTCTCATTACTGCTTCATTAAATGTAAATGTAATATTTCTGTTTGATCGCAGCAGCTCAGGAAGGCCGTGAGTCATAATAACCTCCACACAATGAATATTAGATGAGGAGAGCAGCATGTGATCGCTGACATTTCCCTGACGGAGCGTCATCACCTTCTTACCGACCGTCTTCCATACTGTAATAAATATGAGACGAGCGAGTGCTCAGTTAATTGATTGTTTGTTTTATGAAGTTACAGGCGTTATTAATGGCTTCAGCCGCAGGTTGGTGTGTTCGTTACATTCGCAGATGAGAAAGCGCTTCAGATTCCTCCGACAGCAGATGGAGGCTGAACTTATTTATGAGCGCTTTAATGAAGATGAAGCTCGTAAGCGATCTCTCCTCCTCAGACGCTCTCATTGCTTCTGCCAAGGAATCACACAAGATAAAACGCATGTTGTTTTAATCAGGAAAATGTGAAACATTGAACGATTCACTGAGCTATTTTAATTTCATTATATAATTATGGTTACAATAGAGGCAAATTGCTTTTCTCTGCCTGAGAGACTCAAAGGAGGATTTTATTATTTTATGTATTCATTTATTCATACAGTAATGTGAGTCTATCTATCTATCTATCTATCTATCTATCTATCTATCTATCTATCTATCTATCTATCTATCTATCTATCTATCTATCTATCTATCTATCCATCCATCCATCCATCCATCCATCCATCCACCAATCTGTCTGCCCATCAATCCATCAGCCCATATTCCATCCATCCATCCATCCATGCCCATTTCCAACACTTCTCAAATAATAACATTATTTTGTAGAAATTAAATTTTTAAAGCATTTTTGGAACAAAATGGCCAACTCCTTTGTCTCGAGGCTATTTTCATAACATCCTAAATACACACAATTAAATTGTTGCATAAACTGCCTGTTACATGTTTTACATTGTGAATCTGTTTGGGTGGAGTTCGGTTTCAAAAATAATATGTATTTCGTCTGACGATCTCCTCTGTCAGCAGATCTGATCAGCGCCGTCTGTTGTACAGGATGAATTTTCTGCTTGTTTCAGCTGATGGATCTGAGTGTGAATACAACTTTCAGATGTGATTCATCTGATATAGGTTTTTATATACACTATATTGCCAAAAGTTTTGGGACGCCTGCCTTTACATGCACATGAACTTTAATGCCATCCCATTCTTAATTCGTAGGGTTTAATATGGAGTTGGCCCACCCTTTGCAGCTATAACAGCTTCAACTCTTTACACTTGGCACAATGCAGTCAGGCAAGTCCCGTTCTCCTGGCAACCGCCAAACCCAGACTCATCCATGGGATTGCCAGACAGAGAAGCGTGATTGGTCACTCCAGAGAACACGTCTCACTGCTCTAGAGTCCAGTGGCGGCGTGCTTTACCCCACTGCATCCCACGCTTTGCATTGCACTTGGTGATGTAAGGCTTGGATGAGCTGCTCGGCCATGGAAACCCATTCCATGAAGCTCTCTACACACTGTTCTTGAGCTCATCTGAAGGCCACAGAAGTTTGGAGGTCTGTAGCTATTGACTGTGACCCTCAGCATGTGCTGACCCCGCTCTGTGATTTTACGTGGTCTATCACTTCGTGGCTGAGTTGCTGTAGTTCCCAATTGCTTCCACTTTGTTATAATACCACTAACAGTTGAGCGTGGAATATTTAGTAGTGAGGAGATTTCAGGAATGGACTTATTGCACAGGTGTCAACCTATCACGGTACCACGCTTGAGTTCACTGAGCTCCTGAGAGCGACCCATTCTTTCACAAATGTTTGTAGAAGCGTCTGCATGCCTAGTGCTTGATTTATACACCTGTGGCCATGAAGTGACTGAACACCTGAACTCAGTGATCTGGAGGGGCGTCCCAATACTTTTGGCAGTATAGTGTAGATAGATAGATCCATCACTATAGACACCTAATTATGTCTGTCTTTCTCTCTGTCTGTCTTTCTCTCTGTCCGTCTCTCTCTCTGTCTGTCTCATCAGTCGTCTCTTTGTGAATGTGCTGTAATTGCTCCATTAATACTCTGGCGTGAGGGTCGGTTCACTCTAATAGGCTCAGATTCGTGTGTGATCGGCAGAAACCTGAACGGTATCAGTTATTTCTGTTAGTTTTGATGTTCATAATGACGGACCTCACAAACATCTCGTCACGGAGGGCCGTAAAGCAGGCGCGCTCTCTGTGCAGAAGTTAACACCAGCTTCTGATCACAGCCGCGACCCACTTTAATTATTAACGGAGCGGAGGCGAGGAAGGGAGTGCTGCGCATCCATCAACCGTGCACTATATGTTATGATAAGTTTCCCTCTCCTCCTTCAGAAACCCGCCTGAATTATTAAAGCTCTTCAAATTCAGCTTGAAAGGATTCTTCTAGGACGTTTCCATATGCGTCAGCTCATTCTGTCCACACAGACACAGATCTACTGCCATTCCGAGACAGAAGTGGTCTCTATCAGGTCCAGTTAACAGTTTATGCTTCAGTAAAACACCTTAGGATCCTTTCAGCCGCCAGTTAGATCTGTGTGTTTGTGTGTGTGTAAGCCGTCATAAACAGCTGAGGACTAAAAGCATGAATATGTCAGCAGCAGCAGTCCAGTTTGTGTGTGTGGTTGTGTGAGATGGTTTCACAGACACACACAGTCATAATGATGATGGTTATTTTTCTCTCTGGCGCTTTTGGCCTGACAGAGAAGCATCGGGCAGAGCGTCCGCACATCTGTGAGTCACGTGACACAGCTGGAGGACGACAGCAGAGATGCACAAGGAGAGCGCTCATTCTTCACACTGCAAACAACATACGTGACCTTATGCACTGTGTTTGCTGTGGTGCATATGCCAAAAACTGAAAACCAATGGTAACACTTTACAATAATTTACAATAATAACACTTAAAGGGGACATATTATGCCCCTTTTCACAAGATGTAATATAATTCTCTGGTGTCCCCAGAATGTGTGTGTGAAGTTTCAGCTCAAAATACCCCCAGATCATTATCATCGTCAAATTTGCCCCTATTTGGGTGTGAGCAAAAACTGCTCCCCTTTACACGAGCTTCGGATACTCCGTCAACAACAAAACAGGTGAATCTCACTCAGCCAAAATGTCAGAAATAAGCAGTTGTGGAGCAGCCGTACATGTTTGAGCCGGAGTCGACACAGATGAGAGACTCAGGAAGAGCTCGACACTTTTAGACTGAACGGTTAGTGGATCATTTATGTAACGTTAGTTGCTGTGGAGTTACGTTGATTCAACTCATCGACTAGCATGTGCCGTCATGTTAATCTATAAATTGTTGTATAGGTGCTCGTGTGGGAACGTAACACGTCCGTCACCCGACTATACAATGCATAATAAATGTGTGTTTATGAATTACGCAGACGGTGAGTGTTTTCAGGATACGACACAGCTCTAGTCTCTGTGAATACAGTCAGAGATGATGCTAACTTTAGCCATATTAGCCGTACAGCGTTCAGCTCATTCAGAAAGGACATGTGCAAACATTCACAGAATATGAAGTGCAATCCTCACTTGTTCTGATGTGAAGTTAGAGCTCGAAGCGTTGGTACTGAGCCGTCCTTCAGAAACTACTCTCTCAAATCCAGCGTTACTGACCCTCGTTGGTGAAGCAGTCACGCGTAAAATGATTTGCGCAAATATATATCATTTTACCGACGTTCTTCGGCACATTTCCTTCATAAATGAACTTCACCCGCGGTGTCCTCAGTGGCTCTGATGCCGGAGTCTGTGAGACTCGTGTGTTCGCTGGTTCATCAACAGAACATTAGTAATGTTTTTGGCGCACACATTGTAATACTCGAGCGCTGATACAGCGAGTAAACAGAAATGACGTCTCTGTGCTTCTCACTCAGGGGCGTGTCTATGCTAAAAGGGCCAATCATCAACAGGCATGGGCGGGGCTTCCCTACTCTTACGCAGGAGTAGAGGGAAATATGAGAGATTGATAATGATTGATGGGGATTATAACAGAAGTATTGGGTGGATTTTTACCATTATAGGCTGGTTGTTTACACACACAGTGGACACACATCTGTGTTCATACACCTTATAAAAGTGAATTTTGCATAATATGTCCCCTTTAATATTTAGCATTATTCTTGACTTGACTCGGTTGCTGCGGTCGTTTCTGTCGTCTTCAGGACAGACCGATGCTCCAGCTGTAGCGCGTCTTTGAGTTTCCAAGCACATCCTCCATAATGGCAAAATGATGACTCAATCGGTCCGGCCAATCAGATGCTTCGTTTGCTGAAGTCAGCTTTGTGAATCTTTGTTAATTACTGGCAAGATGCTCGAGATCTGCTGCAGTATGATTATCAACACACAGCACTGTTATGAATGCACTGAGATGATGTGTGTGTGTGTGTATGTGTGTGTGAGACGAGGGGTTTGAGACTCGCTTCCGCTCTATTATTAGTCTGTTGATTGTGAAGCACATGGCAGGGTTTGGTCATCTGTTGACAGCGTGTGGCTGTGAGACGTGTGAAAGCGATGGAGCTCCCGTGTCGCTGTTGGCCGTGTCGCTCTCCCATATGGCCAATCAGACGCCAGCCTCCTCAGATCCTGTTACAACTGGCGCCGTTCCTTGAGTTCAGTGAGACTGAATGTGTGTGTTCATGTGTGTCCTCGTACACGGAAAACGTCTTCATCTGCCATCAGCAGAGCTCTCCATCTTCAAGCGCCGCCTGTGCGTCAGATGACCTTGGTTACGCTGTCAGCTGACATACATCTTCATATGAATTAAACATGGCTCTGACGGGAGAAGGGGCCCTAATTACAAAATGTCTTGTTTTTTATAATTAATCATACAGCATTAATACATTAAATTGGCAGTTTTAACATATCAGCAGTACAAAGCAAAAAATTGGTATAAAATTAGTTTGACCCATTGTATTTTTTTATTATATTATATTTAATTTTGAATTTTGTTTTTTTTGTTATTTCATTTACCTTTTATTTTATATTTTATTTTATGTATTTCATTTTATTTTTTATTTGTTTTATAATTGATTTATTATATTTTATATTTTTATTTTATTTTACATTTTTTTTAAAATTTTACATATTTTTTTATAATTCATTTTATGTTAATTTAATTTTATATTTTTACTTTATTTTACATTTTATTTTATACTGTATTTTATGTAATTTTTGCATTTTTTATTACATATTTTTAATTTAATTTTATATTTTATTTAATTGTATTTGTTTTTAATTAAATTTTATATTTTATCTGCAATATGAGAGCCTGTGAGCCGGTGCTTTTGTCCTGTTCTGCAGTTGTAACATATCAGAAGTACAAAGAAAAAAGTCTGGTATAAAATCAGTTGAACCCATTGTATTTATTATATATATATATATATATTTTTTTTTTTTTTTTTGATTTAATATATTTTATATTTGTATTTTACATTTTTTTTTTATTTTACATTTTATTTTTTATAATTCATTTTATTTTATTTATTTATTTATTTTATTTTATTTTTTTTCTCTCTGTGTTAAGAGAGCCTGTGAGCCGGAGCTCTTGTCCTCACACCCACCTGTGAGCCACTTTGAGTCATCAGCCGTAGGAGGACTGATGGTGATTTTAGAGTATAATCGACACCGTCCTCCAAGTGAGTCTAATTCATAATTCATACTTGCGGTAATTGTTTGTGCTGTTCTACTTTCTGTCTGCGCTGCTTTACTGCTCTTTTCCTCATTCGTCTGACAGCAGAAGCAGAACTGCAGCGCAGCATTTCCATATTCTGTCATCGCCGTGGTATTTTTTTCTCTCTCTGTTGCTTCCTTTTGGGGGCAAAAGGGAACTCTGGGTAACATATTCTGCGTATGCCAACAGAGTTTTCAAAGTGCTGACAGATTTTACCTTGTGCCTGTTTTCAGTCTTTTTGTAGCTTTTTACACCCAAGCATGATCTTATAATGCACATTAGATTATAGACCAACATGCATAGTCCTCTATCACTTCACAAAACATCTCGAAAACAAACAACCACGTCTATTTGACCCGTATTTAATTTATTTGACCTTCCTTGTGTTTTCTATCCTAACTAAACATGATTTGCGTGTTATTATTTGCGTTTGCGGTTGTTTTGTTCCCAACACAACAGAGCCGAGAACTGCTGATGGAAAGAGTTTACTCTGGAAACAGTTTGAAGAGGAAAGCAGAGCTGCCAAAATGCAGCAATTACAGATTTATGCAAAATAATTCGGACCAGGAGAAGGAGGTCAGCGTGGTGAAGAGGAAGCCATGCATCTCATTATCTCTGAGAGGAACACACGTGTGAATTCTGCAGGACGCTGGTCAGGTCCAGAGTTAATCATCATGAAGACGGAAGAGTGTTTGAGCTCTGCTTTCTGTCGAACATGAACTCGTTATGTCTCTGATGTTGTTCATTAGGCTCATAACTAATTAGCAAGGTTTAGAAAAAGATGTGCTAACCAGCGAATGTTTATGTAGAAACGGATATTCTGTCATCATTTACTCCAACCTGTGAACTTTTTCTGTGCACAAAACAAAACATATAATTACTATATTCCATATGCTTGTTTCATAGAAGAATCTTCTTCATCTAATTCCTCTTCCTGTCTCTCCGGTTGCACTGTGGCCGACTCAGATTCACACTCATGAATCCGATTTGTACAGGAAGAGGACGTTGAGCTTTGGTGTGTTGAGTTCAGTTCTCGTCTATAAGCTAAAACACTGGCTGGAGGTTTGGCGAGAGTTTCTTGTGTTTTTATCCCGTTCTTCTCTTGTGCTCGTGAACATTAACACTCTTCTGCTAAAACAGCTCTTGACTTCCTGCATCACACGCTGTTCCCTGCAGTGATTCTCTCTGTATGTCGAGGGTTTTGTGTTACTTTTGACGTGTGTTGAGTAGAATGAGCTGTTGCTGGTGAAACATTGGCCCGTTGGATGTCATTTCTCTACCGTGAGCGCGCCGAACACTGGATGCTTTCAGAGCCGCGGTTTCTTGTGTGTCTTTAGGTGTTGAATGTAAAAACCCTTTTGTGTTGCAGAAGACGTTTTCATGAATTCATCTGCAGTTTGCTGGATTCACACGAATCTTCAGGTGGGTCGCGACTCAATGGATGGAAAACTAATAATAAAGAAGTGAAACAGACTGGTTTGCTTTAAAAGAGACGCTGCCGTGTGTGTGCATCTGTTACTGAATGAGGTGGACGTCCTCAAAAAACATCATATGATCACATTTATATGTTTTATTTGAGTGAATGATTAAACCCTGAGATGTAAGTCGTGCACTGCCATGTTTGCATTGGTCCAGTCCAGTGTTATTTTACTATCAATACAATCATTATTCATATTTTTATATTTTCTCATTTTAAATTGTTTAATTTTTTGTAATTTTGTGGTAACACTTTACAACAAGGTCCCATTTGGTTATTTTTAGTTAATGCATTATCTAACAATGACTAATGAGCAATACACTTGTTACAATGTTTATTAGAGGTCAAGCACTAAAGGTTCGTAGGCTCCTATTGTATCCGCTGGCGTTCTTCTTCTTCCGCTCTTGAGTCAATGGCAGCCCATAGAACCGCTTGCAGAAAAGTTATGAAATTTGGCACACTGATAGAGGACCGTCTGAACTGTCACCACAGCAAATTTGGAGTCTCTAACTCAATCCCTCTAGCGCCACCTGCTGTCCAAATTTGCACTCACGTTTGTGCTAATAACTTTTGAGATGTAAGGGCTAGGTACAAAATGATTTTTTCCTCAAGACGATTCGATTGCACCCTATTTTTGAATTTTCCAAACTTTCTGAAATTTCGAACCAGATCATCTTCAGACCATGCCAACAAAAAGTTATGGAATTCAAGTTGATTCGTGTCCGCCAAAATGAACGTGAGACTATATCTCCGCAACGCTTTAGCGTATTCTGACCAAACTTGGTGTGTATTATGACAACCATGTCCTGAGATTACCTGCCCAGTTTTGGCACAGTGGCACCTAGTGGTCAGGAGATATGAAAAATTGACATTTTTGCTTATAACTTCTGAACAGTTTGGCCAGAAAACTGGTGTCTTTAGATTCAATGCAGCATGCCGAGTCGAACAATAATGATTTTAACCAACCCATTGGCATATCGTTACGAAACTCGTATGTCTTCGGCACCATGGCCTGACATTTTGATTTTCTTAAAAAAAACTACTTTTTTGAACTCTTCCTAGACTGTTTGTCCAATTTTCACCAAAATCAAGTCATATCATATTCAGATCATGCCGGCAAAAAGTTATGGAATTCAAGTCGATTCGCCAAACCATTCTCGAATAACATGCGAACGAATTTGACGAAGACCACGCCAAAATGGATGTGAGGCTATATCTCCGCAGCGCTTTATCGTATTCTGACCAAACTTGGTGTGTGTTACGACAAACATGATCTGAGGTGACCTGTAGAGTTTCGGCACAGTGCCACCTAGTGGTCAGGAGATATGAAAATTTTTTATTTTTGCTTATAACTTCTGAACTTTGCCAAAAAAACTTTGATTTTTGACATAAATGTTTTATTTTACGAACCCATTGGTGTATCGTTATGAAACTCGGTGTGTGTCTTCGGCACCATGGCCTGACATTTTGCTTTTCTTAAAAAAAAAAAATTTTTTTTGAACTAGACTTTTTGTCTGATTTTCACCAAAATTGATTCGCATCATCTTCAGATCATGCCAGCAAAAATGTATGGATTTTGTGTCGCTAGACGAAACTGTTTTCGTATACCGCAGCAACAAAGTTGAGGCATGATACCAAAGCGACTCTGAGGCCGTATCTCTGCAATGCTTTGACATATTGACACCAAACTTTGCATGTGTCATTGTCACCTCACTCTGACCCCACCACATCAATGTGGTCACAGCGCCACCTATTGGTCGAAAGTGATAAACCATTAAATCATATTACTAGTGACTGTATTCATGATTTTTCAGCCATTTTGCCTAAAATCATCTTAATACATCTTTAATTTGTTGTTGCAGTTGGTCTGATGCTCCCAATCATGTCTTATCCTGCCTTCTTTGTGCTTGGCCACTTAATGGCTGTTTGCAGCTAAAAATATTACCGTTCATTGTTAGTTCATGTCAGCTGAGGTCCATTGAATAATATTAACAGATACGTCTTTTGATTTTAATAATGTATTAATCATGTACCAATTTTGCTATGTGCTTTCATTTTTATCAGTTTTTGTTCTTTTTTAAATGTTACTATTTAGGCTTAATTTATTTTTATTTGAGTTTTAGTTTCTATTTATTTACAGTTGGCTATTTTAGTGGTTCTACAAACTTTATTTCAGTTAGTTGCAAAGGCAACATTTCTAATTGTCATTTAGTTTACACTTTTCGTTGTTTATATTTTGTGTGAGCTTAAAGGAAGTGTTTTGATTGGTTTGTTTGAGGCTAATAGCCCTGGTGTGGTCAGAAAGGCTCTGGTGGTGGTCACCGTCTCAGGTTGGTGTCGTCTGCTGGTGGTTCGGCGCTGACGGAGCGGGTTCAGGCCGTATGTGGATGTGGTTGGAGTCTGAACGGAGCGGTTGTAGATGAATGCTTTAGATGAGAACAGGCGAGACGCTCTTGAACTCTGCCAAACAGTTGTGTGTGTGTGTGTGTGTTTCCATAAGACCAGAGGGGGAAAAAAGCATTTGAGCGAGCAATGGCCTTCGGGGGTTGCACTGAATGAAATGCTTTTTTTCCCAATCCCCACCTCACTCAAGACGCGTTCACTCGTTCGTTCGTTCGTTCGTTCGTTTGTTTGTTTGGTTCAGCCTTTATTTCCTCTCTCTCTCTTCTTTCTTTTCCCTTTTTGCTTTGAGTTGATCTTCGACATCCTCGCGTGCCCCGGGATGTCTGTCACAAACTGCAGTCCAACCTTGTGACAATGCTTGCTTTCTTCCCGTGCCTTTTTATGACCTTCTTCTTTTTTCATTTCTTTCTTTTGTTTCTGTTCTTTCCTTCAAGGTCTGGCGCACCTGACGTTAAACAGCCAAGGTATGGTTCATTCCGTTTTCCATTCTTTTGTTTAGTGAGGAAACAGATCTGTGCGTCTCCCCCCCCTCCCCTCCGTCTTACTGTATGTCCCCCTCCCATCTTACTGTACGGCTGTCTGAAGACCTCTGACCTCCGGGACGCAGGTAACGCTCTTCTGTCTCGCTCTCGCTGGGTTGACATGATGAAACGCTTGTGTTCAGAATGACTCTCGCAGACTCTCGCTCTGCGGTCATTCTCATTGTTTGGCAATTATTCACTGGTTTAGTGTTAGATCTGCGCTGACTGATTGATTTGAATGTTTGTTCTGATGCTGTTTTATATCACTATTGATTGACTCAAGCATCTGTTTAAGTAGAACGATCGTTCTGTCCTCATTCAAACCTGTATGACATTCACTTCTGAGAAATGTCATTCACTGAACATCACTCTTGTTTTGGTTCCCAATGTTCATCAAAATATCAAAGTCATACAGGCACAACACGAGGGAGAGTGAATGAAGACAGAATGATGGTTTTTGACTGTTTAGTTTGTTCTGTCACACACGTTTCCTCTCACCTGCTTGTCATTTCATATGTTTTGAGCTCAATGACACTCGTTATTTACCTGATCTCACTCTCATGACCGTTTCTTCTCTCACATCAGTTCTCTGGTTTGGGTTGGTCAGCGAGTCAAAGCGGTCATCATGACGTGTCTGTCGTCCGATGCTCCTGCTTTACTCTGAATTTCAGCCCTGCTTTGACAGCACTAGATTTGTGTTTCACAGACACAAATCTAGTGTTTTTTCTCACTGAACTTGTAAAATTACTGAGCAAATCTCTGTTATTTCTCCTCCGCTTTTTACAGCGATTCAACTGATTTTAAACACACGACGTCAAAGTATTTTCCAGAATATAAGCCATTTAACGCCAAGCATAAAGCGTTCACATTTGTGCTGAATGAGAGAGAAACGTGAGCTCAGGTTTATTCTTAAAGTGCGTTTCAATTTGTTTAGGCTTGCCGTTTATGATAAATGTTGTTTACAATGAATGCCACTGTTATTTATGTTTATTTTAATACTTTATTTTTCCTTCCTGTTTGTTCTGTTCTGAATCTGTTCGCCAACTAAAATACAGCTTTATAGTGTTTATAATGTTTGTAAGCATTTCATTTAGCAGTATTCTACACTATTTCTGTGTGCAGTAATAAAATGTTACTCCAATGTGATTTTTGATTTTGCGGAGAACAGTGTGTCAGTGATCCAGTCAGGTGTCCCTCAGACGTCCTTCAGAATGCGTGTCCCGTCCCGGTGTCTGTTCTTTGTTCCGGATCAGCCGTCTCGAGGAACAGTAACGCATGCATTCGGCTCGTTTACCCTCTCCTGTTTAAGGGAGGGTTGTGATTCACACACACACACACACACACACACACACACCTGAAGGCACTTGGAACAGGACTGAGGCGTGTTCGTCTTCACGTCTCCTCTTAAGATGCTCATTAATATTCATGACATCAGTTCCTCCTCAGGAAGGCAGACGCTGTGATGTGCTTGCAGTCAGATGCATTAAATGATGTTTTATTAACAAAGTTAGGAAGGAGCACGTTCAAATGATCTATTCAAACAACTCGTCATCAGTATTACCACATCTATCTTTAGCCTATATATATACAGTCGACTCACCGATATTCCTCGACAGTTTTCAGCATTTGGCACTGCCCTACGTTCCCAACATGTCCAAAATCAAGCTCTTTCCGTCCGATGAACAATCTTTGCCCCTGGTTGAATTCCGCATTGCTTTCAGTCGCTAAATTGCGAGCACAGTTTATGCCATCTGAAAACGTATATTTGTTAATTTTGTTGTTTTCTAAACTAATGCGCTGCTTCCTAGTACACACGTACAAACAGTAGCTCACACATTACGTACAATCAGATTGCACGCACAGTCACACACAGAATCATTAAGTACTGTTGTCAACGCTGTCCTGCAATTTACCAACAAAGTCGCTTAGAAACTAAAAGTTATATAGCATATACACTACCAGTCAAAAGTTTGGAAACTGTACTATTTTTAAAATGTAATTTATTCCTGTGATCAAAGCTGAATTTATCATCATTACTCCAGTCTTCAGTGTCACATGATCCTTCACAAATCATTCTCATATGAGGATTTGATGATCAACAAACATTTATGATTATTATCAGTGTTGAAAACAGTTGTGTAAAAAAATTTTTTTTGGATTCTTTGATGAATAGAAAGTTCAAAAGAAGAGTATTTATCTGAAATAGAAAGCTTTTGTATCATTGTACTACCGTTCAAAAGTTTTGGGTCAGTAAGAATTGTTTTTTGGTTTTTTTTGGGGAAAGAACTTAAAGAAATTAATACATTTATTCATCAAGGATGCATTAAATTGATCAAGTGACAGTATAGACATTTATAATGTTACAAAAGCTTTATATTTCAGATAAATGCTGTTCTTTTGAACTTTCTATTCATTAAATAATCCTGAAAAAAAACTGTTTTCAACATTGATAATAATAATAAATGTCTCTTGAGCATCAAATAATCATATGAGAATGATTTCTGAAGGATCATGTGACACTGAAGACTGGAGTAATGATGATAAATTCAGCTTTGAATCATAGAAATAAATTGCATTTTAAAATATATTCAAATAGAAAAAAGTTATTTTAAATTGTAAAAATATTTCACAGTAATACTGTTTTTGCTGTATTTTGGATCAAATAAATGCAGCCTTGATGAGCAGAAGAGACTCTTTCAAAAACAACCAAAATACAGTACAGTTTCCAAACTTTTGACTGGTAGTGTATGTATTTCTGTTTTTAAGTCATTGAAATAAACGCAATTGTTCTCTAATGCATTCAAATAAATGTAATATTACCATTCCACTTCATCTGTGTCTGATCTAGAACGAACAGAAATCGGTAAGTAATGTAATGACCCATAGACAGATAACTGATGAAAATAAACTATTTTGTTGAGGGTTCCTATGCATTTTGGGAAAGTATGGAATTTTGATTTGAGTAAAAAGGATAAGTATGGAAAGAAAGCTAAAATTAAGAAAAATAAAATAAAAAATAAAGAAATATAAAAATTAAGAATTTCTAAAAAATAAATTATCTTAAAAGCAGTGTGTTTCCATGGCAAACGTTTAACGATCCTTTAGTGATTGTCGAACACAACTGAATAAATTCAAGGTGCACATTTTTATTATGCAAAGCTCTTTGTCTTTTACCATAAGCGAGTCTCTTTTGAACTTAACTAAATGAATGTGCGTGCCAAGTCAAGTCACCTTCATTTATATAGCACTTTTTACAATATAGATTGCTTCAAAGCAGCTTTACAGTGATGATAGGAAATTAATGGAAGAGAGATTGTTTTGGCTGTACAGCAGCTCTAGAAAAAAGTTATTGTCCAGCTAAAGTAAGTTTTTGATTGATTCATTTCCGTTGTAAAAAATCATTAGTTATTTACTTTGGGGCCACTTACACGACACCATTTTCAACCAAAATAGAAACCTCTCAATGCGTTCAGGCCGTTCATCCGCACGGCAACAGTGTTTGGTGGCTTGAGAATGCAGACCTTGAAACAGGTTTTTAAACAGTTTTGAAACGATACCGTTATCATCCTTGTGTACACTTCAAAAAACATGAATCTGTGAGAATGGTGACGGCATGCACACAAGCATTACATGTTTAGTCTATAGGCAAGCGCGTTTGAATACGTATGTGCGCAGGCGTGTAGTTTTTTTTTTTTTACAAAATGACAGCCAAATTACTTGTCTGGCACGCATAATACAGCGTTTTTAGTCGTTTCCACGGATCCATGTGAACGGGAATAATTTTGACAACGTTTTCATCTGTACAGAGGGAAAGTGAAGTGAAGGAGGCCTTCACAGGGGAGAATCGAATAGACACGGTCTCTGCTGACACTTCAGGGATGTGTTGTGGTCGTGTCTGGGCGCAGGTCCACCATCTGATCTGGATTCGGCTGACTACAGTAAACCTCGGGATAAATAGAGAGACTAATATTAGCATAGATGCCTAATATCTTCCTATGATGTAACGAGTACATCAGGTGTTATGGGAAGTGTTCCCGGTTTCCGACTGACCTAGTTAATGCAGCCAGAGTTTTGAGACCATAATAGACGTGATGGAGTATAATGTGTACTGGGGAGCTAAACCATTTAGTGCTTTGTAAGTAATTAGCAAGATTTTAAAATGTATGCAATGTTTAACAGGGAGCCAATGCAGTGTTGACAGAACCGGGCTAATATGGTCATACTTCCTGGTTCTAGTAAGAACTCTAGCTGCTGCGTTTTGGACCAGATGCAGTTTACTTATTAAGCGTGCAGGGCAACCACCCAGTAGAGCATTACAATAATCTAGCCTTGAGGTCATGAATGCGTGAACTAACTGTTCAGCATTTTGCATTGAAAGCATATGTCGTAGTTTAGATATATTTTTAAGATAGAAGAATGCGGTTTTACAGATGCTAGAAACGTGGCTTTCAAATGAAAGATTGGTATCAAAGAGCACACCCAGGTTCCTAACTGACGACGAGGACTTGACAGAGCAGCCATCAAGTGTTAGACAGTATTCTAGGTTACTATGTGTGGAGGTTTTTGGTCCAATAATTAGAATCTCTGTTTTTTCAGAATTAAATTGTAGGAAATTACTAGTCATCCAATATTTTATATCAGCTATGCATTCCGTTAATCTTGTGAATTGGTAAATTTCGTCGGGGCGCAAAGAAATACAGAGCTGAGTATCATCAGCATAACAGTGAAAACTAATGGCTTCTCATCATGTAAGCGCATGTTATCATTTACAAAAACGTCTCTCAGCCCTGCACGGTTTCCACTGAGCTCGGAATTCCAATTGCCGAGGATAAAACCATGGGTCCAGCCACATCCATTGAATTCTGGGCATTAACTACAGTTTATTTCCAGGCCTCACTGCAAAAGCAAATTGATAGGATATTTCTGGTCTCGTCCACCTTTCTAGACAGTCCAAACTGTTCTAAACGCAAACGGCTATCTATACTCTGCCACTTAAACTTCACAATGCACATAATCCTGCAAGGCCACCCATTCATCTCATATCTCCTCTCCCTTGCGTCTTTGATTCATACGCTAGAAGATGAGCATCGGCCCGCCAGGCCCCACTCTCCTTCTCCCTCCGCTCAGCTACACACCGCGGCTTTTCCCGGCACCGCCCCTCTCAACGAATGCCTTCCCTCTAGCGTGAGTCCTCCTCTAGTGGAGCAAGCTCAGCCATCTCAGCCATTTCATTCTGCCATCTCTAACCCTCCACATTGTCCGTGGTCTGCAGCTCCTAGTGCGAGGCTGCCTGTAACATTTTCCCCTACCAGTGGCCTACAGCCCCTTCAGCAGACCCTAGCGTGAGGATGCCTCCGCTAGTGGCACAGGTCTCAAAAATCTCTTTTTTGTCCTTGGCCTACAGCTCCAACCGCAAACCCTAGCGCGAGCCTCTCTCCGCTAGCGGCGCTGGCCCAGATTGCCTATTTTCCACCCCAGCTTCCCTCTTCCTTTACCTTCCCCATTACAACCCAAGTCCGAGGGTCCGACCCAAGAATGAGGCTGCCTCCGCAAACAACTTTGGCCCTGGAGCCTTCCCCTCCTAACTCTCTTCTCCAGACTAGATTATTTTTCCTCCTCCCCTTTCCCACAGATTGCCCATACAACCGTATGCCATCGTTTTGAAACTGCCCCCTGTTGACAGCAATGTCAGAGCACAGATTTGATCCGAAATTCAGGCTGCTGGCTCCAGATTTTTTTCCTGATTCATATCTCATTCATATCTCATCTCAACAGCATCAAGAACCTTCAAGCCAGCTCCATCAAGGGTTACCTGAGCGGAATCCAATTTTCCACAAACTCATTTTCGGTTCGCCCTCCTCAGAACTAACCAATTCACAGACATCGATGCTCATCAAAGGTATCCAAAGAACCCAACCCACCTAGACGCCAGACATCCAATAACTTCAGAAACACTCACAAAATGTATCTCCACCCTGCCAAGGCTACCACTCCATCAATGCCACCCGCACACTTGATGCATTGTTCATATTGGCTTTTTCTGTTTCCTCAAATGCTCAGAACTCACCATCATGTCCAACTTCAATCCAAAAGTCCATTCCACAATCTCAGATTTATCAGTGCTTGACGACGAAACCATCTCTTACTTCATAAAAGCAAAGCAAAGCAGATCAACAACAAAAAAGGCCATTTCATCTACATTTTCAATCTCCCATCACCAATTCAACCATACCAATCCCTCTTAGCCTACCTACATTTCAGAAGCACGCAGGCTAATTCCCATCTGGCCCACTTTTCACAGATAACTCCAATCGCCCCGTCACACGTTTCTGGTTCCAAAAACACCTTAAGTCCATTTTGATCCAATCCGGCATCCCAGCAGAAAACTTTTTCAGCCATCCATTTGGAGTTACATTCGATCAAATCGCTCCCACATTAAAGAAGCTCAACGAACCCTCATCAGCTGAATTCTTTAGCAGCAGCTTGTTCCTATTCACCCAAACCTACAGGCCTAGCTTATCCACTTTAACACCATCAATCCACTAAATAACGGAAATTTCTATTTTAACTGCCGCAGCAGCATCCACCCACGCACTCCCGCAGGAACCAACCTCACTATTCACCTGCCACAACAGCAATACTACCTCAGCTCCACAGAAGCTCCGCTTCTCCATCCAAATTGTTTCACCGCCTCAGCAACGTTATTTCCTTCGCTCCCACAGAAGTGCTGTTTCTCTGGGCCAAGTTTCTCCTGATGTTCCCTCTGCTCCCGCAGGAGCTCCATTACTCCATCCAAACTTGCTCCACTGCCGCAGCAATGTTATACCTACCTACCTTCAGTTCTCCATCCAACGTATCCATTGGATAATAGGGAAACGCAAGCTGAAAAACAGTTTGGTTCCACTGCCGCAGCAGTGCTACCTCCTTCGCTCCCGCAGGAGCTCTGTTTCTCCGTATAACCTCAACTTCAGTGCTGCAGCAGCGTTATTTCTCCTGCTCCCGCAAGAGCTCACCTATATGCGACCTTCCACAGCCGACTGCCAGCAAGGCTCACCCTTCTGATGCCACGACTATCAAACACTCTCATCAAAGCCCTCCCGAATCCAATGACTAACCCCCTCCCTATGATTGGCACAAATACCGAGCTCGGAGCCCTCTCCTCGGACAGCACGCCAAATACACATACCATCTGACTTAACTCGTGAAACACAAGCGCCGCACGTCTGCAAACATCCTGAGAACCGCTACACACCGTCCCTGACCGTCCACATACACACAAATACGTTTCCAACAGCCATGCCAGTGTGTGTGTGTGTGTGTGTGTGTGTGTGTGTGAGTTTGTGTGTGTGTGAGTGTGTGTGTGTGTCTGTGTGTGTGTATGTCTGTGTGTGTAAGTATGTGTGTGTGAGTATGTGTGTGTGTGAGTGTGTCTGATTATATATGTGTGTGTGAGTGTGTCTGTCTGATTGTGTGTGTGTGTGTGAGAAAGAGTGTGTGTCTGATTTTGTGTGTGTGAGTGTGTGTGTGTGTGAGTATGTGTGCAAGTGTGTGAGTATGTGTGTGTGAGTATGTGTGTCTGATTATGTGTGTGTGAGAGAGTATGTGGCGACCACTCATCGCCGTAATCATACTTTAGACCTAATACTGTCACATGGAATAAATGTTGATGCCATTGAAATTCTGCAGCAGAGCGATGACATCTCAGATCATTACCTAGTATCATGTACACTTAATTTAGCAAAGGCTGCAAAGCCTTCCCCTCCCTTCAAATACGGCAGGACTTTCACTGCTGCGACTAAAGATTGCTTTGTAAATAATCTTCCTCATCAGTTTCATCTCCTCAGCATCACAGTTAGCCTAGAGGAACTCGATGTTGCAACAGAAACTATTGACTCTCTCTTTTCCAGCACTTTAAACACAGTTTCCCCCCCCCCCCCCCCGGCACTTAAAGAAGATTAAAGAAAATAGTCCAACGCCGTGGTACAACGAGCACACCCGGGCCCTTAAAACAGCAGCCAGAAAAATGGAGCACAGCTGGAAGAAAACAAAACTGGAAGTTTTTCGCATTTCGTGGAAAGAGAGCATGATTGCATACAGTGCAAAATTAACCAAAGATAAAGCTTCACCTTCTGATGTTTGTAAACAGCACAGCAGTAATGACTTTATGAACTTATTTACGTATAAGATTGATAATATTAGGAAAAAAATTATAACCATGCAGCCATCTACTACAGTATCACATCAGACAGTGCATTGTAGTGTCACTGAGGAAAAATTACATTCATTCACTGCTATAGGAGAAGAAGAATTGGCTAAACTCGTTAAATCATCAAAATCAACAACATGTATGCTCGACCCTATACCGACTAAACTACTAAAAGAGATGCTTCCAGAGGTCATAGATCCTCTTCTTAATATCATTAATTCATCCTTGACATTGGGATATGTACCGAAAACTTTTAAGTTGGCTATTATTAAACCACTTATTAAAAAAACGCAACTTGATCCTACAGAATTAGTCAATTACAGGCCAATCTCAAATCTACCCTTTCTGTCAAAAATACTAGAAAAGGCAGTGTCCTCACAATTATGCTCCTTTTTAGAAAGAAATGGTATCTGTGAGGATTTCCAGTCAGGATTTAGACCGTATCATAGTACTGAGACTGCTCTCATTAGAGTTACAAATGATTTACTCTTATCATCCGATCGTGGTTGTATCTTTCTGTTAGTGTTACTCGATCTTAGCGCTGCATTCGATACTATCGACCACAACATTCTTTTGAATAGACTCGAAAATTATGTTGGCATTAGTGGAATTTCATTGGCATGGTTTAAATCATACTTATCTGACCGTTATCAGTTTGTAGCAGTAAATGAAGAGATGTCACACCGATCACAAGTTCAGTATGGAGTACCGCAGGGCTCAGTGCTAGGACCGTTGCTTTTCACCCTGCACATGCTACCACTGGGAGATATTATTAGGAAGCATGGCGTTAGTTTTCATTGTTATGCTGACAATACTCAGCTCTATATTTCTTCACGTTCTGACGAAACTTACCAATTCACAAGATTAACGGAATGCATAGCTGATATAAAAAATTGGATGACTAGTAATTTCCTGCAACTTAATTCAGAAAAAAATGAATTTTTAATCATTGGACAAAAAAACTCCACAAGTAGTAACCTAGAATACTGTCAGACAGTATTCTAGGTTACTACTTGTAGTATCCACAAGTAGTACTGTCAGACAGTATTCTAGGTTACTACTTGTAGTATCCACAAGTAGTAACCTAGAATACTGTCTGACACTCGATGGCTGCTCTGTCAAGTCCTCGTCGTCAGGTAGGAACCTGGGTGTGCTCTTTGATACCAATCTTTCATTTGAAAGCCACGTTTCTAGCATCTGTAAAACTGCGTTCTACCATCTTAAAAATATATCTAAATTACGGTACATGCTTTCAATGCAAAATGCTGAACAGTTAGTTCATGCGTTCATGACCTCAAGGCTAGATTATTGTAATGCTCTACTGGGTGGTTGCCCTGCTCGCTTAATAAATAAACTGCAGCTTGTCCAAAACGCAGCAGCTAGAGTTCTTACTAGAACCAGGAAGTATGACCATATTAGCCCGGTTCTGTCAACACTGCACTGGCTCCCTATTAAACATCGTATACATTTTAAAATCTTGCTGATTACTTACAAAGCACTAAATGGTTTAGCTCCCCAGTACTTGAGCGAGCTCTTAACGCATTATACTCCATCACGTCTATTGCGGTCTCAAAATTCTGGCCAGTTGATAATACCTAGAATATCAAAATCAACTGCAGGCGGTCGATCCTTTTCCTATTTAGCACCTAAACTCTGGAACAGTCTTCCTAGCATTGTTCGGGAAGCAGACACACTCTGTCAGTTTAAATCTAGACTAAAAACACATCTCTTTACTATGGCATACACATAAAATATTTTTAATTTATATTATTCAAATCAGTTAAATGATTGTTTTAGGCTGCATTAACTAGGTCAGCCGGAACCGGGAACACTTCCCATAACACCTGATGTACTCGTTACATCATAAGAAGAATAGCATCTACGCTAATGTTAGTCTCTCTGTTTATCCCGAGGTTTACTGCAGTCGGCCGTATCCAGACCAGATGGTGGACCTTAGCCTGGACATGACGAACGCATCCCTGAAGTGTCTGTAGAGACCGTGTCAATTAAACTCCCCCCTGTAAATGCCGCATCGACACGACATCCTCATTAAACCCGTCCCCGGCGTGACGACTCCAATCTTTCGAATAATCCTACGAATATCTATTGATCTAATATGACTTCTGACCTGTAATGTTGCCAGAATCATAATCATACACTATTTGTTCGTCGGCCAGAGGAGAACTGGCACCCCGACTGAGCCTGGTTTCTCCCAAGGTTTTTTTCTCCATTCTGGCCCTGAAGGAGTTTTGGTTCCTTGCCACCGTCGCCTTTGGCTTTTGGCTTGCTCAGTTGGGGACACTTAAATTTCAACTATATTACTGATCTGCCCGCATTGACACTATATGATAATTGAAATGAGCTGGGTGACATCACCGTTTTCACCAGAGCGGCTGTACAGCCGAATCAAATTCTGTTGTATTATTTTCCTGTTACCACTGTGAAGCTGCTTTGAAACAATTGGCATTGTAAAAAGCGCTATATAAATAAAGGTGATTTGATTTGATTTGATATGTGTGTCTGATTGTGTGTGAGTGTGTGTGTCTGATTATGTGTGTGAGAGAGAGTATGTGTGTCTGATTGTGTGTGAATGTGTTTGTCTGATTGTGTGTGTGAGTGTGTGTGTGTGTGAGTGTGTGTGCGAGTGTGTGAGTATGTGTGTCTGATTATGTGTGTGTGCGAATGTGTGAGTGTGTGATTATGTGTGTGTGAGAGTGTGTCTGATTGTGTGTGTGAATGTGTGTGTGAGTATGTGTTTCTGATTATGTGTGTGTGTGAGGGTGTGTGTGTGTGTGTGAGTGAGTGTGTGTCTGATTGTGTGTGTGTGTGTGTGAGTATGTGTGCGAATGTGTGAGTGTGTGTGTGTGTGTGTGTGTGTGAGAGTATGTCTGATTGTGTGTGTGTGTGTGTGTGTGTGTGTGTGTGTGTGTGTGTGTGTGAGTGAGTGTGTGTATGTGTCTGATTGCGTGTGTGTGAGTGTGTGTGCGTCAGGTCAAACAGTGGTCACTAATTACTCAGTCTGTGTTTTGCCTCATTAGCAGATTGTGAATGTAAGGGATTTTCAGCCGAGACTAAATGATAAACACGAGCTCAGAGCTTCTGCAGTTAAACATGCTCTGATGATCATCAGTATCACAGAAATCTCCAAACATTATTCTCCAGCCAATCAATAAATTCTTGGCGAAGCGTCGCACCATCACCCTGTACTGAGCACTTGAGTCGTTCAGTCAAAAATCCGAGAGAAATCAAAGCACATTACATTTATCAATAATCATTTTCAAAATAATTTTCTAAGTTCCGGTTTGAGGCTGCGGTTCTGCAGTTAGATTTCCATGAAGGAGGTTTTCTGCTGCTCGGATATCGAGCCATTCATTCACCGCTCAGACTCGTCTCCATTGTCATCCCTACATGCGTTTTGTTTTTGATGACCACCCAAATCAGAGTTACTTTCTCATTCACATGACTTCCAGTGCAGCTGGACTCTGGTCTCGGGTCAGTCTGCGTGACAGCGTTCACCGTGCCCTGTTTCTAACTAAAGTGCCAGTTTGAAACCCTCAGTCATGTTAGTGCGAATCACACGCTCTTCTGCTGTATTATAGCATCAAACAGAGCAAATCTATAATTCTGAAACCAACCGAAACCCCAGTTAAAACAGTGGACGCCTCAGTGTTTCTGCCGCTCATGTCAGAGGACGCCGCTGTACCACCTCATTTCATTTACTAATAATAAACACAATAATCCCTCGCCAGCGTTTGCCGCCGTCTAATTACTGCCTCCGTGTCTTTTTACTTTAATCCATTATTTATTTTCCATGAGATTAAACATGCAGTAAAAAGCCTAATTCGGTTTTGTTCGGCTCGTGGTTCATTAGGATGGAGGGGGATATTTGAGATATGAAATTAAATCAGCGAATCACTCTCTCTGTTGTGTTGAAGAAGCTTCAGAAGAGCGCCAGCGTCTCAGTATTTCACAGTAATAGATGAGGCTGCTCGTTTGGCCTCCGTCCGTCCCGTGAGTTTCTCAGAGCGCTGACCATGACCCGCAGTATGTGATCGCCGATACACACACACACACAGGGCTGGCTCAGGCGTTACTGCTCCAAGAGTCGATTAAACAGAGACATTCAAACAATACGAGTGACACTGAGCACATCAGCCCTATTACAAGAGACAGAAGAAAGGCCAGAGAAACATGAACCCAGAGGCCACAGTCATTGCAGCTCACACACACACGCTTTTCTTCTCGCTGAAAGGCTCACTTTAGTTTCCTCCGTGAAGAAGAGTTTCACTCGGATATATGGAACAATAGGGGAGAAAAGACAAGTGCAACTTTCGTTTCATGACGACTTTAACAGTTACGATACAAAGATTTAAATTCTTCACATTCAAATGTTTAATCCCTCGAGCATGTCAAATCCTCAAGTTTTTATTTTTAGAATATTAGTAAAATACAGTAAAAATACATGTTGAACTACACAGACATTGAGTTTGAGTCACTCTGAAAACACACTATTATCATCTGGACGTGTGTAAATGAACACAGGGTCGCGCTTCACTCTGAAACACGCAACACAACAACATGTTCCAATATATTGTAATATTTTCCATGTGTTTGAGAGCCGCCGTCTGAACATCTACTGATCTGAGATCCAAATCACTGCAAGAGAAATACAAACCCGATTCCAAAAAAGTTGGGACACTGTACAAATTGTGAATAAAAAAGGAATGCAATAATTTACAAATCTCATAAACTTATATTTTATTCACAATAGAATATAGATAACATATCAAATGTTGAAAGTAAGACATTTTGAAATGTCATGCCAAATATTGGCTCATTTTGGATTTCATGAGAGCTACACATTCCAAAAAGTTGGGACAGGTAGCAATGAGAGGCCGGAAAAGTTAAATGTACATATAAGGAACAGCTGGAGGACCAATTTGCAACTTATTAGGTCAATTGGCAACATGATTGGGTATAAAAAGAGCCTCTCAGAGTGGCAGTGTCTCTCAGAAGTCAAGATGGGCAGAGGATCACCAATTCCCCCAATGCTGCGGCGAAAAATAGTGGAGCAATATCAGAAAGGAGTTTCTCAGAGAAAAATTGCAAAGAGTTTGAAGTTATCATCATCTACAGTGCATAATATCATCCAAAGATTCAGAGAATCTGGAACAATCTCTGTGCGTAAGAGTCAAGGCCGGAAAACCATACTGGATGCCCGTGATCTTCGGGCCCTTAGACGGCACTGCATCACATACAGGAATGCTACTGTAATGGAAATCACAACATGGGCTCAGGAATACTTCCAGAAAACATTGTCAGTGAACACAATCCACCGTGCCATTCGCCGTTGCCGGCTAAAACTCTATAGGTCAAAAAAGAAGCCATATCTAAACATGATCCAGAAGCGCAGGCGTTTTCTCTGGGCCAAGGCTCATTTAAAATGGACTGTGGCAAAGTGGAAAACTGTTCTGTGGTCAGACGAATCAAAATTTGAAGTTCTTTTTGGAAAACTGGGACGCCATGTCATCCGGACTAAAGAGGACAAGGACAACCCAAGTTGTTATCAGCGCTCAGTTCAGAAGCCTGCATCTCTGATGGTATGGGGTTGCATGAGTGCGTGTGGCATGGGCAGCTTACACATCTGGAAAGGCACCATCAATGCTGAAAGGTATATCCAAGTTCTAGAACAACATATGCTCCCATCCAGACGTCGTCTCTTTCAGGGAAGACCTTGCATTTTCCAACATGACAATGCCAGACCACATACTGCATCAATTACAACATCATGGCTGCGTAGAAGAAGGATCCGGGTACTGAAATGGCCAGCCTGCAGTCCAGATCTTTCACCCATAGAAAACATTTGGTGCATCATAAAGAGGAAGATGCGACAAAGAAGACCTAAGACAGTTGAGCAACTAGAAGCCTGTATTAGACAAGAATGGGACAACATTCCTATTCCTAAACTTGAGCAACTTGTCTCCTCAGTCCCCAGACGTTTGCAGACTGTTATAAAAAGAAGAGGGGATGCCACACAGTGGTAAACATGGCCTTGTCCCAACTTTTTTGAGATGTGTTGATGCCATGAAATTTAAAATCAACTTATTTTTCCCTTAAAATGTTACATTTTCTCAATTTAAACATTTGATATGCCATCTTTGTTGTATTCTGAATAAAATATTGAAATTTGAAACTTCCACATCATTGCATTCTGTTTTTATTCACAATTTGTACAGTGTCCCAACTTTTTTGGAATCGGGTTTGTACACTGTATTGGGACGCCCCTCCAAATCACTGAATTCAGGTGTTCAATCACTTCATGGCCACAGGTGTATAAATCAAGCACTAGGCATGCAGACGCTTCTACAAACATTTGTGAAAGAATGGGTCGCTCTCAGGAGCTCAGTGAACTCAAGCGTGGTACCGTAATAGGTTGCCACCTGTGCAATAAGTCCATTCGTAAAATTTCCTCACTACTAAATATTCCACGCTCAACTGTTAGTGGGATTATAACAAAGTGGAAGCAATTGGGAACAACAGCAACTCAGCCATGAAGTCAAGTCAAGTCACCTTTATTTATATAGCGCTTTTTACAATGCTGATTGTTTCAAAGCAGCTTCACAGTGGTAACATGAAAATAATGCAACAGAATTTGATTCGGCTGTACAGCCGCTCTGGTGAAAACGTTGATGTCATCCAGCTCATTTCAATTATCAGATAGTGACCATGCGGGCAGATCAGTAATATAGTTGAAAATTTATTTGAATATTTAGTTGAAAATTTTAGTGTCCCCAACTGAGCAAGCCAAGCCAAAGGTGACAGTGGCAAGGAACCAAAACTCCATCAGGTGGCATAATGGAGAAAAATAAACCTTGGGAGAAACCAGGCTCAGTCGGGGTGCCAGTTCTCCTCTGGCCATCATGCCGTGTCAGTGAGGCAATTATTAGATAGGAATATTCAAAAGATCGGAGTCATTACGCCGGAGATGGTATATTGGGATGACGTGTCGATAAGGCAATTTATTAGATAAGAATATTCAAAAAGATCGGAGTCATCATGCCAGGGATGGGTTTATTGAGAACGCTGTGTCGATGAGGCAATTTCAGTCTAATTGACACGGTCTCTGCAGACACTTCAGGGATGCATTGGTCATGTCTGGGCGCAGGTCCACCATCTGATCTGGATACAGCCCGGATCTGGCTGACTGCAGTAAACCTCGGGATAAACCGAGAGACTAACATTAGTGTAGATGCCATTCTTTTTATGATGTAATGAGTACATCAGGTGTTATGGGAAGTGTTCCCGGTTCCGGCTGACCTAGTTAATGCAGCCTAAAAATCATTTAACTGATTTGAATAGTATAAATTAAAAATGTTTTATGTGTATGCCATAGTAAAGAGATGTGTTTTTACTCTAGATTTAAACTGACAGAGTGTGTCTGCTTCCCAAACAATGCTAGGAAGACTGTTCCAGAGTTTAGGTGCTAAATAGGAAAAGGATCGACCGCCTGCAGTTGATTTTGATATTCTAGGTATTATCAACTGGCCAGAATTTTGAGACCGCAATAGATGTGATGGAGTATAATGCGTTAAGAGCTCGCTCAAGTACTGGGGAGCTAAACCATTTAGTGCTTTGTAAGTAATAAGCAAGATTTTAAAATGTATGCAATGTTTAATAGGGAGCCAGTGCAGTGTTGACAGAACCGGGCTAATATGGTCATACTTCCTGGTTCTAGTAAGAACTCGAGCTGCTGCGTTTTGGACCAGCTGCAGTTTATTTATTAAGCGAGCAGGGCAACCACCCAGTAGAGCATTACAATAATCTAGCCTTGAGGTCATGAACGTATGAACTAACTGTTCAGCATTTTGCATTGAAAGCATGTGCCGTAATTTAGATATATTTTTAAAATGGTAGAATGCAGTTTTACAGATGCTAGAAACGTGGCTTTCAAATGAAAGATTGGTATCAAAGAGCACACCCAGGTTCCTAACTGACGACAAGGACTTGACAGAGCAGCCATCAGGTGTTAGACAGTATTCTAAGTTACTACTTGTGGAGTTTTTTTGTCCAATAATTAAAAATTCATTTTTTTCTGAATTAAGATGTCTAGTCTCCGTCCGTACTAGTCATCCAATTTTTTATATCAGCTATGCATTCCATTAATCTTGTGAATTGGTAAGTTTCATCAGGGCGTGAAGAAATATAGAGCTGAGTATCGTCAGCATAACAATGAATGAACTAATGCCATGCTTCCTAATAATATCTCCCAGTGGTAGCATGTACAGGGTGAAAAGCAATGGTCCTAGCACTGAGCCCTGCGGTACTCCATACTGAACTTGTGATCGGTGTGACATCTCTTCATTTACTGCTACAAACTGATAACGGTCAGATAAGTATGATTTAAACCATGCCAATGAAATTCCACTAATGCCAACATAATTTTCGAGTCTATTCAAAAGAATGTTGTGGTCGATAGTATCGAATGCAGCGCTAAGATCCAGTAACACTAACAGAGAGATACAACCACGATCGGATGATAAGAGTAAATCATTTGTAACTGATGAGACCAGTCTTACTACAAACCCGATTCCAAAAAAGTTGGGACACTGTACAAATTGTGAATAAAAAAGGAATGCAATAATTTACAAGTCTCATAAACTTATATTTTATTCACAATAGGATATAGATAACATATCAAATGTTGAAAGTAAGACATTTTGAAATGTCATGCCAAATATTGGCTCATTTTGGATTTCATGAGAGCTACACATTCCAAAAAAGTTGGGACAGGTAGCAATAAGAGGCCGGAAAAGTTAAATGTACATATAAGGGACAGCTGGAGGACCAATTTGCAACTTATTAGGTCAATTGGCAACATGATTGGGTATAAAAAGAGCCTCTCAGAGTGGCAGTGTCTCTCAGAAGTCAAGATGGGCAGAGGATCACCAACTCCCCCAATGCTGCGGCGAAAAATAGTGGAGCAATATCAGAAAGGAGTTTCTCAGAGAAAAATTGCAAAGAGTTTGAAGTTATCATCATCTACAGTGCATAATATCATCCAAAGATTCAGAGAATCTGGAACAATCTCTGTGCGTAAGGGTCAAGGCCGGAAAACCATACTGGATGCCCGTGATCTTCGGGCCCTTAGACGTACTGCATCACATACAGGAATGCTACTGTAATGGAAATCACAACATGGGCTCAGGAATACTTCCAGAAAACATTGTCAGTGAACACAATCCACCGTGCCATTCGCCGTTGCAGGCTAAAACTCTATAGGTCAAAAAAGAAGCCATATCTAAACATGATCCAGAAGCGCAGACGTTTTCTCTGGGCCAAGGCTCATTTAAAATGGACTGTGGCAAAGTGGAAAACTGTTCTGTGGTCAGACGAATCAAAATTTGAAGTTCTTTTTGGAAAACTGGGACGCCATGTCATCCGGACTAAAGAGGACAAGGACAACCCAAGTTGTTATCAGCGCTCAGTTCAGAAGCCTGCATCTCTGATGGTATGGGGTTGCATGAGTGCGTGTGGCATGGGCAGCTTACACATCTGGAAAGGCACCATCAATGCTGAAAGGTATATCCAAGTTCTAGAACAACATATGCTCCCATCCAGACGTCGTCTCTTTCAGGGAAGACCTTGCATTTTCCAACATGACAATGCCAGACCACATACTGCATCAATTACAACATCATGGCTGCGTAGAAGAAGGATCCGGGTACTGAAATGGCAAGCCTGCAGTCCAGATCTTTCACCCATAGAAAACATTTGGTGCATCATAAAGAGGAAGATGCGACAAAGAAGACCTAAGACAGTTGAGCAACTAGAAGCCTGTATTAGACAAGAATGGGACAACATTCCTATTCCTAAACTTGAGCAACTTGTCTCCTCAGTCCCCAGACGTTTGCAGACTGTTATAAAAAGAAGAGCGGATGCCACACAGTGGTAAACATGGCCTTGTCCCAACTTTTTTGAGATGTGTTGATGCCATGAAATTTAAAATCAACTTATTTTTCCCTTAAAATGATAAATTTTCTCAGTTGAAACATTTGATATGTCATCTTTGTTGTATTCTGAATAAAATATTGAAATTTGAAACTTCCACATCATTGCATTCTGTTTTTATTCACAATTTGTACAGTATCCCAACTTTTTTGGAATCGGGTTTGTACTATGATATGGTCTAAATCCTGACTGGAAATCCTCACAGATACCATTTCTTTCTAAAAAGGAGCACAGTTGTGAAGACACTGCCTTTTCTAGTATTTTTGACAGAAAGGGTAGATTTGAGATTGGCCTGTAATTGACTAATTCTGTAGGATCAAGTTGCGTTTTTTTAATAAGTGGTTTAATAATAGCCAACTTAAAAGTTTTCGGTACATATCCTAATGTCAAGGATGAATTAATGATATTAAGAAGAGGATCTATGACCTCTGGAAGCATCTCTTTTAATAGCCTAGTCGGTATAGGGTTGAGCATACATGTTGTTGATTTTGATGATTTAACGAGTTTAGCCAATTCTTCTTCTCCTATAGCAGTGAATGACTGTAATTTTTCCTCAGTGACACTACAATGCACTGTCTGATGTGATACTGTAGTAGATGGCTGCATGGTTATAATTTTTTTCCTAATATTATCAATCTTATACGTAAATAAGTTCATAAAGTCATTACTGCTGCGCTCCTTACAAACATCAGAAGGTGAAGCTTTATCTTTGGTTAATTTTGCCACTGTATCGAATAAATACCTAGGGTTATGTTTGTTTTCTTCTAAGAGAGTCGAGAAATAAGCAGATCTAGCAGTTTTTACGGCCTTTCTATATGCAATCATGCTCTCTTTCCACGAAATGCGAAAAACCTCCAGTTTTGTTTTCTTCCAGCTGCGCTCCATTTTTCTGGCTGCTGTTTTAAGGGCCCGGGTGTGCTCGTTGTACCACGGCGTTGGACTATTTTCTTTAATCTTCTTTAAGCGCCGGGGAGCAACTGTGTCTAAAGTGCTGGAAAAGAGAGAGTCAATAGTTTCTGTTGCAACATCGAGTTCCTCTAGGCTATCTGGGATGCTGCGGAGATGAAACTGATGAGGAAGATTATTTACAAAGAAATCTTTAGTCGCAGCAGTGATAGTCCTGCCATATTTGAAGCTTTGCAGCCTTAGCTAAATTAAGTATACATGATACAAAGTGGTAGGCCATGTAAAATCACAGAGAGGGGTCAGCGCATGCTGAGGGTCACAGTGCACAGAAGTCGCCAACTTCAATAGAGTCAATAGCTACAGACCTCCAAACTTTGTGTGGCCTTCAGATGAGCTCAAGAACAGTGCGTAGAGAGCTTCATGGAATGGGTTTCCATGGCCGAGCAGCTCATCCAAGCCTTACATCACCAAGTGCAATGCAAAGAGTGCACAGAGTCCTGACCTTAACCCGATAGAACACCTTTGGGATGAATTAGAGCGGAGACTGCGAGCCAGGCCTTCTCGTCCAACATCAGTGCCTGACCTCACAAATGCGCTTCTAGAAGAATGGTCATAAACACATTCCCATAAACACACTTCTAAACCTTGTGGAAAGCCTTCCCAGAAGAGTTGAAGCTGTTATAGCTGCTAAGGGTGGGCCAACTCCATATTAAACCCTACGGATTAAGAATGGGATGTCATTAAAGTTCATGTGCATGTAAAGGCAGGCGTCCCAAAACTTTTGGCAATATAGCGTATGAGTTTAACACAGTGTGTTATGCTGATGTGTGTGTGTGTAACAATGTGAGTGTCTGGAGTGAGTATGATTTGTGTTGTCAGTTTTCCTAAGTGAAGCTGCCAGTAGCATTATGACACACACACACACACACACACACACACACACACACACACACTCTCTCTCTCTCTCTCTCTCTCTCTCTCTCTCTCTCTCTCTCTCTCTCTCTCTCTCTCTCACACACACACACACATGTGGATTCAGACTGAATAAGCATGTGAAGCATGTGAAGCAGCAGAATCACGTGATGCTGTTGACGCTCAGATCTGCTGCTGAATGCCAGCCGTACGTCAGGCGGAAGCACACTGATTGTGTTTCTGTGTTTCTCTCCTGCAATCAATCAACATCTTCCTCTGAGAGACACAAGCGAACATCAACAACACACACACACACACACACACACACACACACACAGAAAGCAGTCAGCAAAAAACACATTTGGACGTCACTTTGGATAAAAGCGTCTGCTAAATGAATAAATGTAACCGGGTTCAAAGCGCTCACTTTCAGATCCCACTATTGTCATTCTAAACGGCCATATTAAGAATATTTCTCAGTGCCATGACAGCAATAAAACACCTCAGTTTAATGTTTCCTACTTAATAAAGAACCATCCTATCCTGTTCTAGAGCCGGCACATCTCAACCTGAATAATATTACTAATATTAACAAAACTAAATTATATGCCTTAAATCGGGTAGAAATAGCTCTTTAAGGTAAGAATTGTGTACACTGTGGGTTTTTAATATTTCTGAAAGAGTCTCTTTTAATTAAAAAAATACAGTAAAAAGGGAAATATTATTACATTTAACACACATTCACACACTCACACACACTTGTTATCACTGTAAAGCTGCTGTGAAATAATCGGTGCTGTATAAAGCGCAATATTAATAAAGCTGACTTGATTTAATACTGTACGTCTTCATTCAATTCATGATTCCATAAGATCATGTTTACATTGGTCATGATTAATTAGTGTAAAACAATCCACACTTTATCAAACAGTACGATTTTGAAATATGTGAAATGAACAGGGTGAATCACTCATCAGTAAATATTACAGTTTTCATTGAGTCTATTATCTCTCCATTAACAAGCATAATTCTTACCAGTATTTATAATTAGATTGAATTCATTCGTCACACGTACATTAATAACAGCAGCGCTAAAGGAAAATATTCTCACTTCATCTCAGATCTGAGCTCAGACACTCCATGACAAACACATACTATTTATGAAGTTATGATAATTTCACACTAATTAATCGTGCACAACTTAATCATGATTGTAGGTGTGTTTTAATATTTTGAAGTGATGATGAGTCTGAGCTTGATTAAACACAGAGAAACATATCAAATGATAATCATTTGATGTACCTTCAGTCAGTAAGGTTATTTGTAGACACTTTTTTACACACAATAAATGCAATAATCTCCAAATCCGGTTGAACTCTATGCGAGTGTGTGTGAGTTTTAAGGCTCGTTCCTGCTGTAGTTTCCAGGACGGAGTTCAGTTAGGAGGTTCAGTCGCTCTGATGACCTCATTCATTTCTCCAGCGGTGTGTCTGAACACAGGAACACACACCGACCCGTTAAATTGAGTGAATAATCTCTGTACTTAAGCCATTAAAGAACAATTATACGTGTGAACCGAGACGTTTCCCTCCAAACGTGAGACGGCCGCTAACGCCAACACTTCCCCAAACTGTTAGAACTGCCGTAAGCTTGTCTTTTGTCTCGCGCTTTTCTCTGAAACATAAGTGTTTAACTAATGAGGCACATAAAAGCACGTCAAACAAAGAGGCTGAATGAATCACGAGGTCCTGAGCGAGTGTTTGCGGTTGGTATTTTGGCGCTCGTCAGAGCGTGTGTGCGGTTTAATGGAGCGAGCCGATGCCGTTTGAACCGGCGCTCGCTCAGGTGAGGCTTTAATGAGAGACGCCGTCACACGGTAAATATCACAGCTGCTCCGATCCAGAGGCATGCTGGGAAATGATGATGGCAGAGACCAATGGGAAATGATGAACATATAGAATCCTGCTCAACTTAAACCAGCTTACGGTGGCTAGCCTGATCAAACTGGTTTGACTGCTTTGGTGGTTTTGGAGTGGTTTTGGGCGGCTGAGTCGTTCCTGTTATACAGTGACTTTTCTGTCTCTGTGATTTACTTATATATTTTCTATAAAATGAGTCACATATTTATAAGAAATGGCTTAAATTATATATTTAGGTCTTCTGTTTTATCACTTAAACAGATATAATTGACATTAAAAATACTATTTTGTATTTTACACACCTTTTTATTGATATTTGCATTCAATTTTATCATGTCCTCAGTGCAACTTCCACAAGAACTATAAACCATGAAATGATAAAAACCTCAAAATATTTTATTATGTTATAGACTAGGCTAAACTGCCTTTAATCATACATATAAATCATGTGAAACTAGTTTTTTATTTTTTATTCATTTACAGTGTCCCTGAAGTCATCTTCCACCCTGTTATTATGTACTTTCTCGACTTCCAAAAAAAAAAACCCACACAATTCCATTGAGATCCTTTTCAGGAAATTACATAATTTATTTGTACAAACTGAAGTAAGCTACTCTCCCTCATGTCCTTCCAAACCCATGTGCTTTCACTGTTCAGAGGAACACAAAAGCAGAACGATCTGGCTGAACGATCCCTTTAAACCAGATGAAGATAAGCAGGGTTGTGTTTTTATTTTTTCTAGCAGGGAAAGAGAGAGAGAGAAAGTCAGAGGGAAGAAGGGAAGAGAGAGACATTTCAGTGGTCAAATAAACAACAGAACTAGATCTGTTTAGTGTTTGACTGTGCAGATCTCACTGTCACAATACTGAGGTGTTGCTATGTGGTTGCCAGGTTGATGCTATGCATTAACTCAACGGTTCTGAGTAGTTTTTAACATGTTTCTATGTGGTTGCCAGGGTGACGTAGGTTGTTGCCAGGGTGTTGCTATGCACTAACTCAGCGGTTCTGAGTAGTTATTACATGTTTCTATGTGGTTGCCAGGGTGTTGCTATGCATTAACACAGCAGTTTTGAGTAGTATTTTCTAACATGTTTCTATGTGGTTGCCAGGTTGATGTATGTTGTTGCCAGGGTGTTGCTATGCATTAACTCGGCAGTTCTGAGTAGTTTTTAACATGTTTCTAAATGGTTGCCAGGGTGATGTAGGTTATTGCCAGGGTGTTGCTATGCAATAACTCAGCGGTTCTAAGTAGTTTTTAACATGTTTCTATGTGGTTGCCAGGGTGATGTAGGCTGTTGTCAGGGTGTTGCTATGCACTAACTCAGCGGTTCTGAGTAGTTTTTAACATGTTTCTATGTGGTTGCCAGGGTGACGTAGGTTGTTGCCAGGGTGTTGCTATGCATTAACACAGCCGTTTTGAGTAGTATTTTCTAACATGTTTCTATGTGGTTGCCAGGTTGATGTATGTTGTTGCCAGGGTGTTGCTATGCATTAACTCGGCAGTTCTGAGTAGTTTTTAACATGTTTCTAAATGGTTGCCAGGGTGATGTAGGTTATTGCCAGGGTGTTGCTATGCAATAACTCAGCGGTTCTAAGTAGTTTTTAACATGTTTCTATGTGGTTGTCAGGGTGATGTAGGCTGTTGTCAGGGTGTTGCTATGCACTAACTCAGCGGTTCTGAGTAGTTTTTAACATGTTTCTATGTGGTTGCCAGGGTGACGTAGGTTGTTGCCAGGGTGTTGCTATGCATTAACACAGCCGTTTTGAGTAGTATTTTCTAACATGTTTCTATGTGGTTGCCAGGTTGATGTATGTTGTTGCCAGGGTGTTGCTATGCATTAACTTGGCAGTTCTGAGTAGTTTTTAACATGTTTCTATGTTGTTGCCAGGGTGATGTAGGTTGTTGCCAGGGTGTTGCTATGCATTAACTAAGCAGTTCTGATTAGTTTAGAAACACTATGTGGTTGTCAGGGTGATGTAGGTTATTGCCAGGGTGTTGCTATGCATTAACTCAGCTGTTCGAGACGCTGCGTAGAAACGCTGTGAGAACGCCTCCGCGTGATTGCGTCGTGACGCACGAGTGGAATCAGTCCAAAGGAAAGACGGAACGTCATAGGCGGGTGATGTCATAGACCGGAAACTATAAAGCACCCGTGAAAACAAACCGCGGCAGGGCAATGCAGCGTCTCGTTCCCTCTTCATGGAACTAAGGTTACATACGTAACCGAGACATTCCCTTTCAAGGGAACTCGCGCTGCTTCGAAACGCTGTGAGAACGCAATACCCACATCGCCATAAGAACAAGTGACCATATGTGTGAAACCGAAGCACACACTACTACGATAGCACCTGAGCCCCAGGAGTGGAGCCAACATCCAGTTCATAGAATCTGACAAATGTATGCGGCGAGGACCAGCCTGCCGCATCACACACATCTTGAAGGGAAGCTCCGGATAATAAAGCTTTAGAAGCAGCCATACCCCTGGTAGAGTGAGCCCGTACAGCCAAAGGTGAAGGCTGACCGGCTGCCTCATAAGCAAGTGCGATGGCCTCAACCACCCACTTGCTCATTCTCTGCTTAGATGCAGAAAACACACCCAAAACACACAAACAACTGTTCAGCTTTTCTCCACAGGGCAGCTCTGTGGACATAGGCATCCAGCGCCCTCACAGAGCACAGCAGATTTAGTTTCTCTTGGTCTGACGTCCGAAAAGGAGGAGGACAGAAGGCCTGAAGCACAATAGGTCTTACAGTAACCATAGGAACCTTAGGAACATAACCCGGCCTAGGGTGAAGAAAAGCCTTCACCATGCCGGGCGCAAATTCCAAGCATGAGGGAACCACCGAGAGGGACTGAATGTCTCCAATTCTTTTGAAAGACGAACTAGCAATAAGGAAAATAGTTTTAAGTGTGAGAAACTTTTCAGACACTTCTTCAATAGGCTCAAAGGGAGCCAAAGAAAGGCCCTGCAACACAGTGGCCAGATCCCAGGCCAGAACCCTCGTACGAACTATAGGCCTAAGTCTTAGAGTACCACGAAGGAAACGAGTAACTAGTGGGTGTCTCCACCCAAAGGAGTGTGGAAATCAGCTAAGGCTCCAACCTAGTGGGTGGAGTCTCCATTACCCGGGCCTCGGCCCCTGCCTCGACAGGATGTCCGCTTCCTGGTTCAGGACCCCTGGGATGTAGACTGCCCTGATGGATAGCAATTTCCCTTGGCCCCACAGGAGGATCTGGTGCGCCAACTTGTATAAGGGGCGCGACCGCAGACCCCCCTGATGATTTATGTAAGCGACCACCAATGTGTTGTCTGAACGAACAAGCACATGGTGGCCCCTGAGGTCTGGCAGGAAGTGCTTCAGAGCCTGAAACACCGCCATCATTTCTAGGCGATTTATGTGCCACGAGAACTGATGGTCCTGCCACAAACCTTGAGTCAAGCGACCACTCATGATCGCCCCCCAACCCGTGAGAGATGCATCTGCCGTTAGCGTAACACGACGACTCTGAGCCCCCAACACAGGCCCCTGGGACAGAAACCAAGGATCTTTCCACATGACTAAAGCATGAAGGCATCACCACGTGACTCCCCTCGGGGAGTCACCACTGCAGCGGTCTCATGTTCAGCAGGCCAAACGGTATCACGTTGGACGCAGCTGCCATGAGCCCTAGCAGTTTCTGGAACTGCTTGACAGTGAGTGACCGGCCTAGCTTTGGTTCTTTTACTGCTAAGAGAATCGGTGCTATACGTGCAGGCGTTAGACGAGCCTGCATCGCCACCGAATTCCCAGACCATGCCTAGATAAGTGGTTCTCTGTACTTGAGAAAGCACACTTTTCTTTGCGTTCAGTCTCAACCCCAGCTTTTTCATATGAGCGAGAACAACATCTCGATGTTGAACTGTCATCTGCTCTGACTGAGCTAAAATCAACCAATCGTCGATGTAATTGAGTATGCAGATGCCCTGCAGATGCAGCGGCGCCAGTGCAGCATCCACACACTTCGTGAAAGTGCGGGATGACAGTGCTAGACCGAAGGGAAGTACCCGATATTGGTATGTTTCTCCCCTGAAAGCAAACCTCAGGAACCTCCTGTGTTGTGGAAGGATGGATACATGGAAGTATGCGTCTTTGAGATCTATGGTGACAAACCAGTCCTCGGACCTGATCTGTGACACAAACTGTCTGAGTGTAAGCATCTTGAACTTGAGCTTCCCTACAGAGCGATTCAGTAGGCGCAAATCTAGTATCGTGCACAATCCTCCATCCTTCTTTGGCACAATGAAGTAACGGCTGTAAAACCCTGACTCCCTGCTGGGAGGAGGAGCCCTTTCTATAGCCTCCTTTCGCAGAAGAGTCTCTACTTCCTGTGTCATAACCAGAGCCTTCTCAGGGCCTACCACTGTGGGTAGGACCCCACTGAAAGGAGGTGGACGCGTGCTGAATTGAATCGCGTACCCCTTTTCTACTGTCTGCAGGACCCATTGAGATATATTTGGTAGACGTTTCCACTCTGCCAGAAAATCTACTAAGGGTACCAGCCTCTCGAGACTGGCCTCTGGTGTACTGTGAAAAACAAGTGCAGTGCCCTGAAGCGGCGAACCGGCAGGGAACAACTGACTTGACTGTTCTGAGACCCTCCGAAGAGGGTGGCTCGCGAGGACCATCTGCACCCTGGCATTGCGGCAGGGTTGGCAGTGTGGCCCTCTGAGGGCACCGAAGGAAGACGGGTACCGTATACTGAGGTGAACACCACCTTCCTTCGGAGGGGACTACCCTCAGAGTCCTGACGCTGCTGGCGTCAGGACTTCTTCGACAAAGCCTTCTTGGAGATAATGACTATCCTCAGATCAGCCCTACCCCTCGAAGACTTCGCCTGCGAGCGCCGCCCCACCTCCCAATCTCTCTGTGGGGGAGCACGGGAAGCGACACTCTGCTTCTGCTGCGCCGAATGTGAGGAGCTTGTACTCAGCCCTGGCTGCTGTGCAGCAGCCCCAGGGACCTGGACCCGGAGAGGGAGAAATTGCTTGAGCGCTGCCACCTGCTTTTTAGACTCCTGAAACCTCTCGGTGACGGCCTGGACTGTGTCACCTTAGCAGGTCAGCCTGGTATGCCTGCACGATAGACATTGTGTGCAGGCACGCCGCGGCTTGACCTGCCACCGAGTAAGCTTTACCCACCAACGCTGATGTAGTTTTTAGCGGTTTGGTGGGTAATGTCGGGGCTTTTAGGGACGATGCAGCCGTGGGAGAGAGATGGCTCGCAAGCGTCTCTTCAACCCTGGGCATCGCCCCATAACCGTGTTGTTTTAGCCCCACGATGTTACTGTACGTGGACGTTTGCAGGCTAAATACACTGTACGAGGCCGGTTTCTTCCAGGACCTCGACACCTCAGTGTGGAGGTCTGGGAAAAACGGTAAGCCCCGACATAGAGGCTGCGCTGCACGAGAAGGCAGGAAGCGTTCATCTAATTTGCTTTTATGATGAGGCTCCTGTCTTTCGGCCGGCCATTCAATGTTTAATCTGGTCACGGCCCTCGTCAGCACCTCTATTAGCTCCTCACTAGCAGGGGACTGAAGTGGCGAGTGTTCAGTTGCGACACTAACAACATCCAACTCCTCAGAGCTGGATAGTTGCAGTACCGGTGCCTCACCTGGGGAGGAAGTAACCGCAGCGCGGTCTTCCAAACCCCGAGATGAGGCACTGGATCTAACAGGTGAGGGTCGAGAAAGGACTGGGCCCGTCTCTAACCCCTCTGTTAAATCCACCTGCGAATCCCACGACTGAAGCTGCCGCTCTGCCTCGGCAGAAGCGGGACCTGAGCCGCGAGGAACGTGAGCCGAAGCGCCCTCCTCGAAGAGCACCCGGCGGGAGTGCAGCGTTCTCAATAGCAAACTCTCACAATGCTCACAACCAGCCCCCTCGAGGGCTGCCTGAGCGTGTTGCACTCCCAAACAGGCAACACACATAGAATGTGTATCCAGACCCATAATGAGACGAGGGCAGGGATGAACACACCTAGTGAATTGCTGTTCACTCACCATAATGTTTTACTTTATGTTTTTCTTTTAACAAAGGTGGAAAACTCCTGCCTAACTTCTTCTAAAGACAGACAAAAACACCAATTTCACAGACAAGATTCATACAGAGCACTTACTGAAGGCACAGAAGCTAGCGCGGTTTGTTTTCACGGGTGCTTTATAGTTTCCGGTCTATGACGTCACCTGCCTATGACGTTCTGTCTTTCCATTGGACTGATTCCACACGTGCTTCACGGCGCAATCACGCGGAGGCGTTCTCACAGCGTTTCGACGCAGCGCGAGTTCCCTTGAAAGGGAACTCAGCGGTTCTGAGTAGTTTTTAACTTGTTTCTATGTGGTTGCCAGGTTGATGTAGCTTGTTGCCAGGGTGTTGCTATGCTATAACGCAGTGGTTTAAGTCGTTTTTAATATGTTTCTATGTGGTTGCCAGGGTGATGTAGGTTGTTTCCAGGGTGTTTCTATGCACTAATTCAGCAGTTCTGAGTAGTTTTTAATATGTTGGACACTTTGGCACTCAACGATCGCAGCTTCTATCATGTAGTGGAAGGGGGAGGGATTATTAGACTCTGATGTTGGATGACAAAATAATCTTATAAAACTAGTGTGTAATTTGGGACATAACTAGTTAAGTCAAGTTACCTTTATTTATATAGCACTTTTTTCAATGGAGAATGTTTTAAAGCAGCAAATAGTAACTAGTAACTACTGACTATAAACTATCAAAGAAAAGATCAAATATGATCATCAGGCTTTTGAGGAATGTTTATTTAATTCATCTGTCAATCATCAGACATATTATTGGCAGATATTGATATTTATATGCATTTTATGCCAGTATCTGCTGTACTGTTATAAAGATCTTATCGATTTACATTACAAGCATCGGAATTTCATATAAATATCAGCATCTGCAGCAAACAGCATATTTTATTTTGCTCAATTTGAGCCTCTGAATAAAATTGAGCTGATTTTTCCTCCATATTCTCACTATATCAGACTATATAAGCCATAAAAGCCTGATGCATCAAATTTGATAAAAAACATTTAATTTATATTTTGTCTAAAGTTTCAATAAACCGGATTTTTCGGACTATTATTTCATATGTCTAGCTTCACAGGGTTAAAGTTAAGTCAAGTCAAGTCACCTATATTTATATAGAGCTTCTTACAATGCTGATTGTTTCAAAGCAGCTTCACAGTGGTAACAGGAAAATAATGCAACAGAATTTGATTCGGCTGTACAGCCGCTCTGGAGAAAACTGATGTTATCCAGCTCATTTCAATTATCATATAGTGTCAATGCAGGCAGATCAGTAATATAGTTGAAAATTTATTTGAATATTTAGTTGAAAATTTTAGTGTCCCCAACTGAGCAAGCCAAGCCAAAGGCGACAGTGGCAAGGAACCAAAACTCCATCAGGTGGCATAATGGAGAAAAATAAACCTTGGGAGAAACCAGGCTCAGTCGGGGTGCCAGTTCTCCTCTGGCCATCATGCTGTGTCAGTGAGGCAATTATTAGATAGGAATATTCGAAAGATCGGAGTCATCACGCCAGGGACGGGTTTATTGAGGATGCCGTGTCGATGAGGCAATTTCAGTCTAATTGACACGGTCTCTGCAGACACTTCAGGGATGCGTTGGTCATGTCTGGGTGCAGGTCCACCATCTGATCTGGATACGGCCCGGATCCGGCTGACTGCAGTAAACCTTGGGATAAACAGAGAGACTAACATTAGCGTAGATGCCATTCTTTTTATGATGTAATGAGTACATCAGGTGTTATGGGAAGTGTTCCCGGTTCCGGCTGACCTAGTTAATGCAGCCTAAAAATCATTTAACTGATTTGAATAATATAAATTGATAATGTTCTATGTGTATGCCATAGTAAAGAGATGTGTTTTTAGTCTAGATTTAAACTGACAGAGTGTGTCTGCTTCCCGAACAATGCTAGGAAGACTGTTCCAGAGTTTAGGTGCTAAATAGGAAAAGGATCGACCGCCTGCAGTTGATTTTGATATTCTAGGTATTATCAACTGGCCAGAATTTTGAGACCGCAATAGACGTGATGGAGTATAATGCGTTAAGAGCTCGCTCAAGTACTGGGGAGCTAAACCATTTAGTGCTTTGTAAGTAATTAGCAAGATTTTAAAATGTGTGTTTAATAGGGAGCCAATGCAGTGTTGCCAGAACCGGGCTAATATGGTCATACTTCCTGGTTTTAGTAAGAACTCGAGCTGCTGCGTTTTGGACAAGCTGCAGTTTATTTATTAAGCGAGAAGGGCAACCACCCAGTAGAGCATTACAATAATCTAGCCTTGAGGTCATGAACGCATGAACTAACTGTTCAGCATTTTGCATTGAAAGCATGTGCCGTAATTTAGATATATTTTTAAGATGGTAGAATGCAGTTTTACAGATGCTAGAAACGTGGCTTTCAAATGAGAGATTGGTATCAAAGAGCACACCCAGGTTCCTAACTGACGACGAGGACTTGACAGAGCAGCCATCGAGTGTTAGACAGTATTCTAGGTTACTACTTGTGGAGTTTTTTTGTCCAATAATTAAAAATTCTGTTTTTTTCTGAATTAAGTTGCAGGAAATTACTAGTCATCCAATTTTTTATATCAGCTATGCATTCCATTAATCTTGTGAATTGGTAAGTTTCGTCACAGCGTGAAGAAATATAGAGCTGAGTATCGTCAGCATAACAATGAAAACTAACGCCATGCTTCCTAATAATATCTCCCAGTGGTAGCATGTACAGGGTGAAAAGCAACGGTCCTAGCACTGAGCCCTGCGGTACTCCATACTGAACTTGTGATCGGTGTGACATCTCTTCATTTACTGCTACAAACTGATAACGGTCAGATAAGTATGATTTAAACCATGCCAATGCAATTCCACTAATGCCAACATAATTTTCGAGTCTATTCAAAAGAATGTTGTGGTCGATAGTGTCGAATGCAGCGCTAAGATCGAGTAACACTAATAGAGAGATACAACCACGATCGGATGATAAGAGTAAATCATTTGTAACTCTAATGAGAGCAGTCTCAGTACTATGATACGGTCTAAATCCTGACTGGAAATCCTCACAGATACCATTTCTTTCTAAAAAGGAGCGTAGTTGTGAGGACACTGCCTTAAACAGTGAAGAACAGCTGTAACGTCAGTCAGCAAATAGAAAAACGAGGCTTATTTGAGTTGTGTTATTATCATTAATATTTCATTGTGTGTTTCTGTAGGCTGAGCATTAATCTTTTAAATGGCATCAGGGAAATTGTGGTAATTAGAAAACATCTCAGTGTTTATTTACTCTCGACTGTCTTAAATGAAGAGATGTTCTTCTTCACATTGATCCTCCAGCAAATGTGTTTCGTTTTAAAACAGCTGCTTTTGGAGACAGAAGGCTTACAATTAAATAATAATAATGAAGATGTGAGAGTGCAAACCAATCCTCTCAGACGCTGTTTGCTTGAGCTATCATAATAATACGGTCATGTGAGGGATGATATGATTTTTAACTGTGACATCATCTTACAGATAGATGAAGTTAGACTGACGGCTCTGATTATAAGCTATTGTAGCTCAATAACTGTTGTTATGATGTTATTCTCAATGTAATGGTTGAGCAGCAGATACAGTCACTCCTGGACAAACTCCAGTCTCTCTCTCGTCATGCAGTCTTTATGTAAATGTGAAAAGTGCATGCGTTTACTGAAGCATTGCTCAGGTCATGACCCCTCGTTTGTGAGCAGCGCTGATGAATGTTCCCGTTACGTGATCATAGCAGCCGTATTCAAGTCTGTCTCTCAGTCTGTCTCTCAGTCTCTGTCTGTCTGTCTGTCTCTCTGTCTGTCTGTCTGTCAGTCTGTCTGTCTCTCAGTCTCTGTCTGTCTGTCTCTCAGTCTGTCTGTCTGTCTGACTGTCTGTCTCTCAGTCTCTGTCTGTCTGTCTGTCTCTCAGTCTGTCTGTCAGTCTGTCTGTCTCTCAGTTTGTCTGTCTGTCTGTCTCTCAGTCTGTCTGTCAGTCTGTCAGTCTGTCTGTCTGTCTGTCTGTCAGTCTGTCTCTCAGTCTGTCTGTCTGTCTGTCAGTCTGTCTCTCAGTCTGTCTGTCTGTCATTCTGTCTGTCTCTCAGTTTGTCTGTCTGTCAGTCTGTCTCTCAGTCTGTCTGTCTGTCTGTCAGTCTGTCTCTCAGTCTGTCTGTCAGTCTGTCTGTCTGTCTGTCTGTCTGTCAGTCTGTCAGTCTGTCTCTCAGTCTGTCTGTCTGTCTGTCTGTCAGTCTGTCTGTCTCTCAGTCTGTCTGTCAGTCTGTCTCTCAGTCTGTCTGTCAGTCTGTCTGTCTGTCTGTCAGTCTGTCTCTCAGTCTGTCTGTCTGTCAGTCTGTCTGTCTGTCTGTCTGTCTGTCAGTCTGTCTCTCAGTCTGTCTGTCTGTCTGTCTGTCTGTCAGTCTGTCTGTCTGTCTGTCTGTCAGTCTGTCTGTCAGTCTGTCTGTCTCTCAGTCTGTCTGTCAGTCTGTCTGTCTGTCTGTCAGTCTGTCTGTCTGTCTCTCAATTTCAATTTCAAATGAGCTTTATTAGCATGACTGTGTATCATAATGTTGCCAAAGCATTAACATATTATATATATAAATAATAATAAAAAACAAACAAACATATATACTGTATATATGTACAGATCATTTTGCATGTAGCATAGAGTAGCAAATAAATCAATCAAATCTAAATAAGTGAGTAAATGAAGCAGGTCGCTCTAGAGAGTTAACTGTCTCTAACATTATGAATGGTTAACACATATACTATATTGCCAAAAGTTTTGGGACGCCTGTCTTTGCATGCACTTGAACTTTAATGACATCCCATTCTTAATCCGTAGGGTTTAATATGGAGTTGGCCCACCCTTAGCAGCTATAACAGCTTCAACTCTTCTGGGAAGGCTTTCCACAAGGTTTAGGAGTGTGTTTATGGGAATTTTTGACCATTCTTCTAGAAGCGCATTTGTGAGGTCAGGCACTGATGTTGGACGAGAAGGCCTGGCTCGCAGTCTCCGCTCTAATTCATCCCAAAGGTGTTCTATCGGGTTGAGGTCAGGACTCTGTGCAGGCCAGTCAAGTTCCTCCACACCAAACTCGCTCATCCATGTCTTTATGGACCTTGCTTTGTGCACTGGTGCGCAGTCATGTTGGAACAGGAAGGGGCCGTCCCCAAACTGTTCCCACAAAGTTGGGAGCATGAAATTGTCCAAAATGTCTTGGTATGCTGAAGCATTAAGAGTTCCTTTCACTGGAACTAAGGGGCCAAGCCCAACCCCTGGAAAACAACCCCACACCATAATCGCCAAACCCAGACTCGTCCAAAGAGAAGCGTGATTGGTCACTCCAGAGAACACGTCTTCACTGCTCTAGAGTCCAGTGGCGGCGTGCTTTACCCCACTGCATCCCATGCTTTGCATTGCACTTGGTGATGTAAGGCTTGGATGAGCTGCTCGGCCATGGAAACCCATTCCATGAAGCTCTCTGCACACTGTTCTTGAGCTAATCTGAATGCCACACAAAGTTTGGAGGTCTTTAGCTATTTACTCTGCAGAAAGTTGGTGACTTCTGCTCACTGTGCACCTCAGCATGTGCTGACCCCGCTCTGTGATTTTACGTGGCCTACCACTTCGTGGCTGAGTTGCTGTTGTTCCCAATTGCTTCCACTTTGTTATAATCCCACTAACAGTTGAGCGTGGAATATTTAGTAGTGAGGAAATGTCAGGAATGGACTTATTGCACAGGTGGCAACCTATCACGGTACCACGCTTGAGTTCACTGAGCTCCTGAGAGCGACCCATTCTTTCACAAATGTTTGTAGAAGCGTCTGCATGCCTAGTGCTTGATTTATACACCTGTGGCCATGAAGTGATTGAACACCTGAATTCAGTGATTTGGAGGGGCATCCCAATACTTTTGGCAATATAGTGTATTTTGCAGCGAGTGCAGCTGTGGTAACATCTTCTTCAAGTATGAAGTGCATTTTTTCAGTATCACTCAGTTCAATGTATGATTGAATCAATGTTTCAAATCTGGGCAGAAATGTTTCTCTTACATGATGATATTTAGTACAGATGAGTAGAAAGTGTTTCTCATCCTCTATTGCTGTAGATCACAGCGTCTACAGATCCTCTACTCTCTCTCTGTCCATGTTTGTCTATGTCTTCCTCTCTCTGTTTCTAGATCATGGTCACTTAATCTGAATTTTGAGAGGATTTGTCTTTCTTTAAATTGTTTAATTACTAGATAATTGGCCAATTTAGTGGTTCTATTTATGGTTGAATAACATTGGAGTTTATTTTGGAGGTCAAAATGTGCTTGTAATGATTCATCACGAGTGTCTTTTAGATTTTTGTCAATTTCTTTAATAATAGTTTTGGGGTTGTAGCTGTGGTCAATCGGGAGTTGAGTTTGATGGACTAGTTGAAGAGCGAGTGTGTTTAGAGGATGAGACTCTGCTGAGGTTTCATTGGCGAGGAGGGCTTTATATCGGACTGAATCTGGATCAGACTGATGGAGGTGATGCCAGAACTGAACACATCTCTTCTGGATCTCAATGTTCAGCGGGTACAGGCCTAATTCAGCCCTGCAGGCGTCGTTGGACGTGCTTCAGTGGACCCCAAAGATGTTTTTGGCAATTTCTAATTGTAGTTTTTCTACTGAAGTTTTATTCCAATTTTTTTAATTTAGTACCAATCCCCAAATTTCACATCCATATAAAAGAATTGGCTTAATTATTGAATTATATAATTTTAACCAAGTTTTAATGGGTAGTTTTAAGTGACCACATCATGACTTTATAGCATAAAAAGCCCTCCGAGCCTTTTCGCTCAGTGTTTTGACAGCCAGACCGAAGCCTCCCGAAGCGCTGATGTCGATGCCCAGATAACTGTAGCTCGTGCTGTGCTGTAGGACCTGGCCTTTATAAGTGAACAGGTGTTAGTGTCCCTGAGATCTGGCCTTCTTCTGGAACACCATGACTCTGGTTTTGTCCAGATTGACTGTCAGGGCCCACTCGTGACAGTTCTGTTCCAGCAGGGACAGGCTCTGCTGAAGCCCAGTCTGTCTGTCTCTCAGTGCATCTCTCAGCCTGTCTGTCTCTCAGTCTGTCTGTCAGTTTGTCTGTCTGTCTGTCTCTCAGTCTCTCTGTCTGTCTGTCTGTCTGTCAGTCTGTCTGTCTCTCAGTTCATCTCGCAGTCTGTCTGTCTCTCAGACTGTCTGTCTCTCAGTCTGTCTGTCTCTCAAGTTTGTCTGTCTGTCTCTCTCTGTCTGTCTGTCTGTCTGTCTCTCAGTCTGTCTGTCTGTCTGTCTGTCTGTCTCTCAGTCTGTCTGTCTGTCTGTCTGTCTCTCAGTCTGTCTGTAATTGGCCGGACCTGTCTCTCTCTCTCATCGCTCCAGGCGTCTTTCAGCATCACTGCAGAGTTTGATTAGCTCAATCACGCCGTGTCTTTGCTCAAATTGCCGTCCGTATCCGAGCGGCTGCATTATAACCAGCAGAGCAAATGATTAGATCTGTATTTCAGCGCATTAATAACGGCCCTCAAATTAGATGCTCAGGCAACATCCGCACGGAGAAGGGAGAAATCTGCTCTCCTCTGAGTGTCCTGATATCTCCGGCCTGACATGAAGACGCCAGAAAATGAGGAGAGAGAGATTGTAATTACTGTCTTTCTGTAGCGTGAATGAATGAACGGGGCAGAGGAGCTCTGATTGACCCCAAACACATCAACATATAACAGTAGCTTGTGACTATTGATTAATCGTCTGATCGTGGTTATTCAATATAATTGCAATTATTTGAGAGAACCACACTAATTGTGCATTTAAAATTTCAATCACATTTTTGTCAAAAAAAACACACAAAGATAGTCAAAGATCTTCCTTCATATGAAATGACTGCTATTATATTCTATTATACTCTATTATATTATATTATATTATATATACAATTCCAAGTAATAAAACAGGCTTACACTGAGTGACGGTCAGCACATAATTCATGATCCTGACAGGCTTAACTAGTAGGTTAGTTAAACCGTTAGACGCTGAAGCCTCTTTGCTGCGTGTTTATTTCTGCATGTGTGTATAAAGCGGTTTGTGTTGATGGTTTTACAGCCGTCTGACAGATAATCACACTCTGACACGACGCCGCCGTCACCCGCCTCCATTTTCTCAAGCGCAAATTGCTTTCTGATCTGAAATTGAAAAGCATTTTCTCACACATGGCATGGAAAGCGAAACGTTTAATGAAACGGTGGACGGACAGGCAGAGATTCAGAAAATATCTGTGAGCGAGACGCGTGACATTTATCTGCATTCTGACACTTGACCAGAAATATAAAACCGTCCTGCGGGAACTATGACTTCTGCTCCAGAAGTTCCCCAGAAAATAATGAGATCATTCTGAGATGGACAGACGGACACGTCGCAGGCGTGGAAACGAGAGAAAGTGGTGTGTTGTTGTGTTGAGGGGATTATGGGAATTAAGCGTCGACACTCTCAGCATCCAGAGGTGGGATTAACACCCGGAGCGGATCAGGAAAAGCAGCAGGACCTGCGGTCAGTCACACATTAAAGGCCATTAGGGTCAATCTCACACACACCAACCGACGGATTCTCACCATTACTCTATAACATGAGCAAATCTGAAGAGAAGAGACAAACTCTGTTGAAACACACACACACACACACACACACACGATGATTTCAGAAGGATCATGTGACACTGAAGACTGGAGTAATGATGATAAATTCAGCTTTGATCACAGGAATAAATTACACTTTACTATATATTCACATAGAGAACAGCTGATTTACACTGGAGTAATATTTCACTGTTTTACTGTATTTGATCTGCTTTAGTGAGCAGAAGAGACTTTCATAAACAGTAAGAAATCTTGTGAATATATGCATGAGAAACAGAGGCAGGATTATGTTCTCTCTCTCTCTGCTGTAAGGTACATCTTTTCTTACCCAGTGTTGCCGTGGTGATGGTACCCATGCCATCATTCCTCCAGCCTGCCTGTCACGGTTACTAGGCAACAGGCTCTTCTCTCCCGGCAACAGCCTGTGACGCTCAACAGCTGTAGATGCTGGATCTCACCAGACATGGGTGTAGCACCTGCTCTGAGTGTGTGTGTGTGTGTGTGTAGTTATTAGTAACTAGTACTAGGTTAGCTTGCAGAGGTTAACCTCTGACAGTTGTGTCATGAAGTCGTTCAGATGCGGTGTGTGTTGGCAGGAGAAGGTCTGGTGTGTGTGTGTGTGTGATGCTCATGTCTCACAGTCGAGCAGGATTCAGAACATACGTGTGAATCTGAACTGATTTATGGGGTGTGAGTCTCATTAAAAGTCAAGTCAAGTCAAGTCACCTTTATTTATATAGCGCTTTTTACAATGCTGATTGTTTCAAAGCAGCTTCACAGTGGTAACAGGAAAATAATACAACAGAATTTGATTCGGCTGTACAGCCGCTCTGGAGAAAACTGATGTTATCCAGCTCATTTCAATTATCATATAGTGACAATGCAGGCAGAAGATATTGTTATAATACTGAAGATATTATTATAAATTACAGCAACACCTCCCCCTTTACCTTTCAGACGCGGCTCGTGTTTATAACAATAATCTTGGGGGGTGGACTCATTTAAAGTAATGTAATCGTCAGGTTTTAGCCAGGTTTCTGTCAAACACAGCACATCTAGGTTATGATCTGTAATCATATCATTAACAATAAGCGCTTTTGAGGAAAGGGATCGAATATTCAGCAGCCCGAGCTTTATCATTTGATCATCTGTATTATATCTGTTGTTTATTTGTTGGACATCAATTAAATTTTTACCGTTGAATGGTTTTGATGGTTTTTTGTATTTACTAATTCGTGGAACAGACACAGTCTCTATGTGATAATATCTAGGTGAAAGAGTCTCTATGTGCTGGGATTTATCTGACTTCTGTGACGTGAGACAGCTAGCAGGCGGTCGGGTAAGCCAGTCCGTCTGCTTCCTGACCTGGGCCCCAGTTAGTCAAGGTTTAGCTCTAAGACTATGTGCCAAATTACTAGAGAGAAGAGCGTTACCACCCCAGGAAGGATGAATACCATCTTTTTTCAACAGGTCAGGTCTGCCCCAAAAGCTTTTCCAATTGTCTATGAACCCTATGTTATTTTGCGGACACCACTTAGACAACCAGCCATTGAGTGATGATAGTCTGCTAAGTATCTCATCACTCCTTTTAACGGGGAGGGGACCAGAGCAAAAAACGTCATCTGCCATCGTACTTGCGAGTTCACACACCTCTTTAATGTTAATTTTTGTGATCTCCGACTGGCGAAGTCGAACATCATTAGTGCCGACGTGAATAATAATCTTAGAGAATTTACGGTTAGCATTAGCCAGCACTTTTAAATTTGCTTTGATGTCAGGCGCTCTGGCTCCCAGTAAACATGTGACTATGGTGGCTGGTGTCTCTATTTTCACGTTCCGTGTAATAGAATCGCCAATAACTAGGGCACTTTCAACAGGATTCTCAGTGGGTGCGTCACTGAGCGGGGAGAACCTGTTTGATGTTCTAATCGGAACAGAAGAGTGGTTTTTTGATCCGCGACTATACCGTCTCACCGTCACCCAGTTGCCCTGCTGCACGGGCTCTACAGCCGGAACCGAACAGTGTACAGAGTTCACTAAGCTATTCGCATCCAAAGCAGTGTCTAAAGCTGTTACATTCTCACTACTCTCAAATAAAGTCTGGATGCGTGTCTCTAATTCTGAAATCTTCTCCGTCAGCCTGACTATCTCCTTACATTTATCACATGTGAAGCCCTGTTCGCCGACAGAGAAGGCTATGTTAAACATGGAACAGGCAGTGCAAGTGACAATAACAGGAGAAGATGACATGGCTTACCGTGTTTGTTGATTAATCCAACTCACCACAGTTGTTTAATGAACTCAGACATTCAGACAATCTTTCTTTAGCTGTGAAGGAATCCAAATCATGAGAAAGGCTGCATCTCGATTCTTCCGCTGCACACCAAACTAAATGTGCTGATGGGAAACACGTTTAAAAAAGCCCTATTCTTCTGTTTCCATCTTCATCTGTCTTTAGTGTGTAATGAAAGATGAAAGATGTTCTTCTCTATATCAGTGTCAGTGTTTCTGAACTCCTGAAATGCCTCCATTGTATTCTTGAGTTTTCTTCCGAGAACCAACACATCACAATATTCCTCATTATAATAATTTATACGCAGAATAAAGGGGCGGGACCTGGTTGAGTTAGTTAGTAGTGTGTTGAAACTGCCGGTTATGGTAAGGGGTGGGACATTTCCCAAACACCAATCACAACACACTGCTCCAGCCGACCAATCAGAGCACATTGTGCTTTTCAGAAGGAGGGGCTTCATAGAGACAGGAACTAAACAGAGCGTTACCAAAGTCCCTATCAAGGAAAGTCTGTTGACTCGCGGCCATATTTGCAGCTATTTCGGGGATACAAGACCAAGTCCTATCTATTTGAATGGGGGAATCCTGAAATCTCAAAAACTGCTTGCTGAATTCACAATTAAATAACATTTTAAATCAGCAGCAAAATCTGACATGCACTGTCCCATAAATGTTGTTTCTTATGCTTAAATAGCGTTAAAAAAGCTTATTTTTCAGGCTAAACGAGTCAATGCACATGTGCAGTCCTAGTCTCAGGTTTCTATGGGAACCGAAGCTTCTAACGACAGCTGCAGTGACGCGATGACTTTACCAATCAACGATTGGCTCTTTTACTTTAGAAGGCGGGACTATTTTGCCATATTGCACTTTGCAGTTTCTCCCATTCATGAGTAATAGGAGTGAACCGTCTTTCTATATCTATAGTCGTTGGCGTTACTGACAGACTAGGTAGAGAGGAGCTGCAACAATGGAAAATATGGGGAAATAATTAACATTCAATCAGGAAAACCTGCTCTAGCAGAGCCAGAAAACAGCATCAAGACTTTGTAAAAGGTCATAATAGGTCGTCTTTAAGTGTTTAGTATTGGGTCATAAAATGGCATGTGTTTAGATCCCAAAACTGATTGTATTATCTAGTATTTTTGATCTTGTTTTCCAATGCAAATATGTAAACATTCTTAAATCAAGATAGATTTATTTTAGAAGCAAATGCAAAAGATATAAAGTCCTAAAGAAAAAAAAAAGACATTTTTTGCTGGATCATTATCATCTCAGTTCATTAGTTTAATCTGTCAGATTGTGTGTTTCAGCTCATGTTCCATTGACGGTTCTGTTATTTGACAAAAGTTTGTTTGTTGTGAATATATTTCAACTGTGATGGATTCCTCTTCATGAAATCATCTCCTCAGATTTGCCCTGATTAAACCGATAGCTAATGAATGTTAATTAAACAGTGTTAATGTTTAAAGCTGTTCAACTTTAGGTCACATTTAGATCTGTGAAAGTTTCTCATTTTACAGCCTGAGCACATTAGTATTCATTGCCGTCTCTCGCTATCTGTCCGTTCCTCTCGTCTTTTTCTTTAGAGAGGGAATTTCCAGACACTCCTCTCACATCCACTTCCTGTTGACGGATTCCCTCATGTGTGTCGAGGGATGAAGCTCGTACCATTCAGTGTCTTTGTAAAAGGGCAAGCGACGTTTATTTTCAGGGTTTCTGTGTTTGTCTCTCTGACAGGATCAACGCTACAAATGAAAGCTTGTCGAGAGATGGACATTTATATAATTGCTGCAGATTGTCTTCAGCTCTTCATTTCCTTCTTTCACTGCTCATGTAATGTTTCAGAATGAACGCTTGTCGTTTCCCTTCAGTATTTTTGCACAAAAACCAAAACTTCCCTGTGATATTAACATTATTTTTAAATGCACTACTGTTCACAAGTGTTTTTCCCTCCTGCTCACCAAGGCTGCGTTTATTTGATCACAAATACAGTAAAACAGTGAAATATTATTCCAGTGTAAAACAGCTGTTTTCTATGTGAAGATATAGTAAAGTGTAATTTATTCCTGTGATCAAAGCTGAATTTTCAGCATCATTACTCCAGTCTTCAGTGTCACATGATCCTTCAGAAATCATTCTAATATGATGATTTGCTGCTCAAGAAAGTAGAAATGCAATATCATGTCATAAAAGCAAGATGACAACATAAGTTATAACCGTAATTAAACTAAACTATACCTGTTCTATCTTCATGCAGCAGATATTCTCTGGCTCTGTGCATCTTACAACAGTTCCCACACCAGTGATTTATAGATTATCATGACAGAATATGATAATCGATGACTTGAAGATCATTAACTCATAAATTCATCAACTAACCATTCAGAAACGTCCTGTCTTATTCTACATGTTGTCACTTCTTCTTGAGTCCCTCCATCATTGTCCGACTCCGGTTTTAACATAAAAGGCTGAACAGTTTCAGACATTATCTATGCAAAGTAATCGGAGCTGCTAACATGAGCTTTTGAAGCTCTGCCCTCTTCTTGAAAAGGGGCTGTGTGCTGAAGCTCATTTGCATTTAAAGGGAACCACACAAAAACTGCGACAACACCCTCAAAAAGCGACAATTTTAACATGCTATAAAAAATGATCTGTGGGGTATTTTGAGCTAAAACTTCACATACACACTCTGGGGACATCAGAGACTTATTTTACATCTTGTAAAAAGGGGCATTAAAGGACCGCTTTAAGCATGGACAGGGAAAGACTGGCAAAGAAACAGTCTTGAAGGAACTCCACCACTGAAGCCACTGGGCAGTTAACTGGGTCCAACTGACGATCTCTGAACCATAAAGTGAATACCCTTTTTCCTTTTTGTTTCTTAGTTTCTTTGTGGAGGGAGCTCTAGGGAGTTTAGGATGGTCTCAACAACCTCATTTGAGAGACCGAACCCTAGGAGCTGGTCCCCGACCTGCGACAGAAGGTCCCTCCTGGCTGGGATCTCCCAAGGAGGGCCAGCAAGGAGCGCTGTGAGGTCTGAAAACCATACTCGTGCCAGCCAGAACGGGGCTACCAAGAGTAGACTGACCCCGTCCTGGTGGACCCTCTCTAGAACTCCTGGGAGCAGAGCAATCAGGGGAAAAACTGTACAGGCGCCACAATGGCCACGACTGTACCATGGCATCCAGCCCCAGTGGAGCTAAATGCATGAGGGAAAACCACAACAGACAGTGGGTCGTCTCCTGAGACGCAAACAGATCCACTTCCGCTTGGCCAAATTTTTTCCATATTAACTCCAACAACTCGAGGTGGAGTCTCTATTCCCCGGGCCTCAGCTCCCGTCTCGACAGGATGTCTGCTCCCACATTCTGGTCTCCAGGGATATACAAAGCTCTGAGAGACAGCCGTTTGCCCTGAGATCAGAGGAGGACCTGATGCGCCAGTCTGCACAGAGGGCACAACCTCAGACCCCCCTGGTGATTTATGTACAAGACCACTGACGTATTTTCTGTTCAAATAAGAACATCATGGCCTCTGAGGTCTGGGAGGAAGTACCTCAGAGCATGAAATACACCCAGCATCTCCAGGCAATTGATGTGCCACAAGAGATGATGCCCTCTCCACAGACCCCATGCTGAGCGGCCTTCCATGACCGCCCACCCAGCCTGTGAGGGGCGCATCCATCGTCACGATTTTTCAATGACACGGTGCTCCCAGGGATAAGAACCAAGGTTTCTTCCATATATCCAGGGAACGAAGGCATCTGCGCATAACCCTGATCATACAGAACATGTTTCCCCTCGGGGAAAATTCTTCGGTTCTGAGCCACCATCGCAGGGGTCTCATGTACAGCAGGCCAAAAGGAATTGTGTTGGACGCTGCTGCCATGACCCCCAGTAATCTTTGAAAATGCTTTACTGTGATGGCTTGGCCTAACTTCATCCTCGTTACTGTCGTCAGGATAGACTTGATACGAGCGGGAGACCGAATTTCAAAGTACCCCAAGAAACGTCATTTTCTGAAGAGGGGATTGCACGTTCTTCCTGGCATTGATTCTCAGCCCCAAATGCCTTATATGAGCAATAACGACATGTCGAACCGGCATCTCTTGTGACTAGGCTAAAATCAGCCAGTCGTCTATATAATTTGCCCTGGAGTCTCAGAGGAGCCAGTGCTGCATCCATGCACTTTGTAAAGGTCTGAGGGGATAGAGCTAGGCCGAATGGAAGAACCCCATACTGGAACGATTCGCCCCCGAAAGCAAACCTGAGGAACTTCCAACATTGCGGAAGGATGGATATATGGAAGTACATGTCCTTTAAGTCTATCGTGACAAACTAGTCCTCGGACTTGATTTGAGTCACGATCAGTGATTGTTAGCATCTTGAACCTGAATCTCCTCAGAGAACGGTTTAGCTGTTGAAGATCGGCTGTACAACCCAGACTCCCTCTCGGTAGAAGGAACGCGTTCAATGGCCTCCTTTGTAAAGAGGGACTGCACTTCCTGTTCCAACACCTGACCCTGCTCAAGGCCTTCGAACTTCGTTGGTCGAGATCCAAACTGGAATCTGTACCCTTTTTCTACCGTGCACAAAGCCCACTGAGAAATATTTGGTAGAAGTTTATTTGGTAGAAGAACTTTTTTCTTTCTAAAGTCAGGACAAACAACACCAAATAAGACATACAAAACATTAAGGACAGTTTCACACACACAGAGCGCTTGCTTAAGAACAGAAAACTGAGGCTATTGTGTGCCGGCTTACCTTTGTAGCTTCCGTGGTGTGCTGTCACACGCTACATCATGATACAATGCCAATCAAGATTAGACTATTTTCACACATGCTTCAGACACTGTCACACTGAGGCGTTCCCCAAATAATGCGCTTAGCCAGCTACAGAGAAACTGGTAGCCAGGCAACAATTAAATGACCAATCCTGAGTGGCGACGTCACTATATATGTGGAGAAACAAACTTACTAAACACTAAGGAACAGTGTGAGTGTGTGTGTGTGTGTGTGTGTGTGCGTGTGTGTGTTTGTGTCACAACCATATCCATATAATTTCTTTTATAGGCTCCTCATTTATAAGCTAAACATCTGCTCACTGTATTAGCAGCTGTAACACACACACACACATCACTGTCTTTAATGTTCTCCATCTGCTCCGTGTTTGAGTTATTCAGTGACATTCACACGTGTGGCGTGTCTGTCTGACCACACACATGTTTGTGTCTTCATGTGATGATGTCACTTCCTGTTGCTGTGGGTCAGTGATGCGCGTGTTGTTCTGCGGTCAGAGTGTGTTCACAGATGATGTGTCCGAGAGTTCTCTCCGAGAAGCTCGTCTTCTCTATTGTGCCGTATATCGAGTGAAATGCTTCTCAAACAAGAACAAATGTAGGGCGGGGCTTGATTTTGTGGGGAATTGATTGTATGGTTGTGGTTTGCTCATGTGAGTGACAGGTTGCCCCGCCCTCGTCATCAGAGAAGAGATGAAGTTATTCTGATTCAGGATTACCAGGAACAATAATGATGTTCACCGATAAATCATTTAGAATAAACACTATAATATTCAATAAAAAACAAGAATTGTCTCTTTTGATTTCATGGTGACTTTAAGCTTTGTGCTACGGCTATTTTATTTTTTATTTCATTTATTTTTTTATTTTTTTATTTTTTTATTATTGTTATTGTTATTTTTTTTAAATAATAATTTCCAGCCCTATCCTGAATATTGGCAGAATGAAACCCAGTGTTCTGACTGTGACTGTGTTCATCTGTTTATGTGAATC
>JBAPCB010000030.1:62500-65000 GCA_039654105.1 Coreius guichenoti
GACAGACGGACGGAGAAACGAAGACTGTGTAAACTAGATAATTTACAGGTCAAAGGTCACAGCGGTGATACAGTGTGTGTGTGTGTGTGTGTTGTTCCTGTTTGTCCTGGAGCTGTTGATCGATTCCAATCCAATGAGAGGGATGATGCCAATTAATCATGTTGCCATGGTAGCAGTTGCCGAGGGGTTTCCTCAGAGCACAAAGGGAGGAAGAATAAATGAACGCAGGGAGAAGAGAAACAGCTGAACGCAGTGAAGTGTGTAGTGTGTACTATATAGTGTGTCAGGTGCGTCCTAATTCGCATACCTGTACACTATTCTGTGGCATTTTTTAGTGGGAATAGTGGAAGTCATGAGTTCACACTGAACATTACAATTAAGAGTTTGTCCTTTATTTATGAGTAAATTCAAACTGTAGTAACATATTCTGTGTGTGTGTGTGTGCTGTAATGTGTGTGTGTGTGTGTGTGTGCTGTAATGTGTGTGTGTGTGCGTGTCTATGCGTGTGTGTGTGTGTGTGTGAGAGTGTGTGTGTGAGTGTGTGTGTGAGTGTGTTTGTGTGTGTGTGTGTGCGTGTGTGTGAGTGTGTGTGTGTGTGTGCTGTAATGTGTGTGTGTGCGTGTCTGTGCGTGTGTATGTGTGAGAGTGTGTGAGTGTGTGTGTGTGTGTGTGTGTGTGAGTGTGTGTGTGTGTGTGTGTGTGTGTGCTGTAATTAGCAGTTATTTGCACTGGATTTCATTTGGCTCATTAGTGTTGCACCAAGACAGTTTGCTGTGAAATCTGAGTTTCCCTTAGGCCAGGAAATTAACAAGACCATTAGTGCATTAGAAAAACCCCTGAACGTCATCAGAGTGAGAGAGTGAGAGAGAGAGAGAGAGAGAGAGAGAGAGAGAGAGAGAGAGAGAGACAGAGAGAGAGAGAGACAGAGAGAGAGAGAGAGAGAGAGAGAGAGAGAGAGAGAGAGAGAGAGAGAGAGAGAGAGACAGAGAGAGAGAGAGAGAGAGAGAGAGAGAGAGAGAGAGGGAATGTTCCCTCTGTCTGATTGAGTACAGCACACTACACACTACACACTACACACGACTCACTGCTAATAGTATCTACACGTCATCTATATCTACTATCATATAATAGTCATCATCTCACAAACGTGTGTATTATGCATTTAAAACTCTTTGACGATCGTCTGATGATCAAATAACAAATCAAGTAAAGAGAAATGGAAATCGAGTGCATTGCATTATGGGATACTGTATCTCACACACATTTATATAAATGTACATGATCCAAGTGTGCATCTCGACAATTTTACGCCCAGTGTGCGGTTGCGTTATTGAAATCCACGAGTGGCTGCTACTCTTCATCTGTGCAGTGAACTAAACGGCAGACTTCACTCTGGGACGGTGTTTCAATTACAGTTTCTGGGGAAGCATCATAATGTCGTGATCTTACAAGCCCTGGAGGGAGCGGCAGATCCGCAGCCTGCTGTTCCACCGGCTCTAACAAGCTCCAGGGAAGATCAGGAATCACGGGCTGACTGTGTCCCAGACATGAAAGACTCAGGCTGGGAATAAATCACTGCGCTCCCCGGGTCTTTATGGAGCTGTTTTACAGCCTCTCTGTAGGAGATAGAGACCGGCCGAGACATCATAAATTAGATTCTCTGCAGTCGGTCGGCATTTACCCCGAGGGGGCGACAGCTTCACTGCAGGATCTGACAGACCCTGTGATGGTCCTTCAGCAGACAGACCACATCCTGACCGACAGTGACCTTCACCACTAACCAACAACTGCCTCCATCTGTCCATCCGTCGATCTATCTATCTATCTATCTAACTATCTATCTAACTATCTGTCTGTCTGTCTGACCGACAGTGACCTTCACAGCTAACCAACAACTATCTGTCTGTCCATCCGTCCATCCATCCATCCATCCATCCATCCATCCATCCATTTATCCATTATTCCATCCATCATTATTCCATCCATCCATCCATCCATTCATTTATCCATTATACCATCGATCATTATTCCATCCATCCATTCATTCATTCATTAATCCATTAATCCATCCATCAATCCATCCATCAATCCATCAATCCATCCATCCATCATCCATCCATCCATTAATCCATCCATCAATCCATTAATCCATTAATCCATTAATCCATTAATCCATCCATCAATCCATCCATCCATCCATCCATCAATGCATTCATCCATCCATCCATCCATCCATCCATTAATCCATCCATCAATCCATCCATCCATCCATCAATCCATCAATCCATCCATCCATAATCCATCCATCCATTAATCCATCCATCAATCCATTAATCCATCCATCAATCCATCCATCCATCCATCCATCCATCAATCCATTCATCCATCCATCCATCCATCCATCCATTAATCCATCCATCAATCCATCCATCCATCCATCCATCAATCCATTCATCCATCCATCCATCCATCCATTAATCCATCCATCAATCCATTAATC
>JBAPCB010000030.1:67500-97500 GCA_039654105.1 Coreius guichenoti
AGTCTAGTTGACACGGTCTCTGCAGACACTTCAGGGGTGAGTTATGGTCGTGTCTAGGCGCAGGTCCACCATCTGGTCCGGATACGACCTGGATCCGGCTGACTGCAGTAAACCTCGGGATAAACAGAGAGACTAACATTAGCGTAGATGCCATTCTTCTTATGATGTAACGAGTACATCAGGTGTTATGGGAAGTGTTCCCGGTTCCGGCTGACCTAGTTAATGCAGCCTAACAATCATTTAACTGATTTGAATAGTATAAATTGATAATGTTCTATGTGTATGCCATAGTAAAGAGATGTGTTTTTAGTCTAGATTTAAACTGACAGAGTGTGTCTGCTTCCCAAACAATGCTAGGAAGACTGTTCCAGAGTTTAGGTGCTAAATAGGAAAAGGATCGACCGCCTGCAGTTGATTTTGATATTCTAGGTATTATCAACTGGCCAGAATTTTGAGAGCGCAATAGACGTGATGGAGTATAATGCGTTAAGAGCTCGCTCAAGTACTGGGGAGCTAAACCATTTAGTGCTTTGTAAGTAATCAGCAAGATTTTAAAATGTATACGATGTTTAATAGAGAGCCAATGCAGTGTTGACAGAACCGGGCTAATATGGTCATACTTCCTGGTTCTAGTAAGAACTCTAGCTGCTGCGTTTTGGACCAGCTGGAGTTTGTTTATTAAGCGTGCAGGGCAACCACCCAGTAGAGCATTACAATAATCTAGCCTTGAGGACATGAACGCATTAACTAACTGTTCAGCATTTTGCATTGAGAGCATATGTCATAGTTTAGATATATATTTTAAGAAGGAAGAATGTGGTTTTACAGATGCTAGAAACGTGGCTTTCAAATGAGAGATTGGTATCAAAGAGCACACCCAGGTTCCTAACTGACGACGAGGACTTGACAGAGCAGCAGAGTGTCAGACAGTATTCTAGGTTACTACTTGTGGAGTTTTTTTGTCCAATAATTAGAATATCTGTTTTTTTCAGAATTAAGTTGTAGGCAATTACTAGTCATCCAATTTTTTATATCAGCTATGCATTCCATTAATCTTGTGAATTGGTAGGTTTCGTCAGAGCGTGAAGAAATATAGAGTTGAGTATCATCAGCATAACAGTGAAAACTAACGCCATGGTTCCTAATGATATCTCCCAGTGGCAGCATGTACAGGGTAAAAAGCAACGGTCCTAGCACTGAGCCCTGCGGTACTCCATACTGAACTTGTGTTCGGTGTGACATCTCTTCATTTACTGCTACAAACTGATAACGGTCAGATAAGTATGATTTAAACCATGCCAATGCAATTCCACTAATGCCACTGTCTATCACTCTGTCTGTCATCATCTCTAGCTGTTCTCATCAGTATCATCATCTTGTTAATTGATGTTTCCTGTTCTCAGCCCCGTCTGATTAGTGTCACACTCTTCTGTTGCCGCTCTACACGTTCATTTGTCTTCCTGTGTGTCAGTAAATGAGGGAGACGTCGCTTCTGTTTTCCCGACATTTTGTCTTTTGCTGCAGTGCGACTCCCGCAGTGTGCCGGCTCTTCTGCGGCCGTTAATTGTAGGGCCTGTGAAGAACGTGTCCAACAAAAGCCGTGGAGCACAAGAGCTGCGTGATTGTGAAGGATCGACAGAATAGCTGGTGATTTCAGTGTGGACGGCTCTGGCTTTGATTACGCCAATCTGCAGTTGAGACGGCAGAAACCAACAGCACCAAGCCAAATGACGTCTAATCAGACACAGGCGTGTGATCAAGTCAAGAGGTCAGAGAAGCGTTTTAGACACACAAACCACAGAAAAGTCTCCACTGTTTAAACAACCGCAAGATTCAAGTAGAAAATGAAAAGGATGGAAAGAAATCCGCTATCTTTATGTTGCACACTCAAAATGTGAGGCTGATCCACCTTTACAAAGTGAGGTTATTCTCCACTGCGGCTTGATTCTCTGACATCATGACAGTCCTTCAACGCACTGCACATAATCATGACCACATGGAAACACACTTTAAAACCTTTCAGCGCCTCAGTGTTTGTGATATCAACTTCTTTTCAAGCACATCTTGGTTAGACATTCGGCTTTGATTTTTGGAGCAATTTTAGAGTGCAAATTGTTTTGTAAAATATGTATTTTGTATAAAATAAAAATGTTTAGTTCAGTACATTTGCTTTACAGTAAACTTAAACTTCTGTTACTTATTTAATAGTTTGCATAAACCATTGCTCCGCCATGTAACACTGTTCGCTAGTGTAACTATAGCTATTCAGTGTTGCCAAGCAACACAATCATCTTGATGTTACCGGTGTCTTTATTCTCAACAGATTCAGATGCAGAACTGAACTCAGTGTCATGTGTGTGAAATGCTTCCGTGTGATTGTACAGGTGTGGACACGTTAATTGTGCGTGACGTGCTCGTGTGCTGCTTCAGACGTGCCTGAGAGCAGGTGTGGCTTTAACCCGAGTGCAGTGAGCCAATTGGCTGGCTCGTAGACGCCGTTGATGGCCGTTTCCCAGAATGCTTCAGTTAGAGCGCTTGCCCGTGACTCAACTTCTGCTAATGATCCCTGGATTCTGGATGAGAGCGCGGCAGACAGAGATGTACGACAGATGTCTACAGACTCTTTCGTCTGCCGTCACTCTTGACAGCTCGTTGACACCTGCCACCACACTGCTGTATCTGACACATACACACACATACACACACACACACATTCACACACACTCACACACATGCACGCACACACTCACACACACTCTCTCTCATTATTTTCATAATATATTGTATAGTACATAGTATATTATAGAAAAAAAATATAATAAAAATCGGTTTTAAGGCTAGACTCTACAGGCGAAACCATTGTTTTTTTAAGCACCTATCAATTGTGAGGTTTTGGTCTATTTTGCTTCACTAGCATGTCTTCTTTCAGACTAGTGGAAAGAAAACATCCAGAAAACACATTAAGTGTTTGTTTTATTACACTTCATCTATTTGCGTCTGTAGATTTCAAGTACAATATTTCATTAAATTAGTTTTTTTCTCCACTTCAGTAACACTTACATACACCAAAACTTACAGTTTTATTCATATCTATATTCTGAAGGATTTTACTGAGGGGTTGTTCATATATCATTCAACATGATTTATAGAACATGTATTTTTTATTTTTTTTCCTGGCTGTTGACAGTATTTTCCAAAATCCCCTCTGTAAAACCTTTAACATGTCAACACAATCAAACACACATTTTGAAGCTGGCTTTATCCAATGTTCAGATTTATGTTCTGCAATGTGTGCAAATTACAGCATATTTACTTATTTAATTTGCATATTTTAAACCTTTTCAGAAAAGTTGTAATATAAAACAATTGTCTTAGATTTCAGTCACAATACATAACTTTAAATGAGTTTTTCCTCCACTTCAGTAACACTTACATACACCAAAACTTACAGTTTTATTCATATCTATATTCTGAAGGTTTTTAGTGAGGGGTTTGTTCATATATCATTCAACATGATTTATAGAACATTTTATTCCGAAAAACATGGTGAAAACGTGTTTTTTTCTGTCTATTGACAGTATTTTCTGATTTATGAAGTGATAAAAATAGATATCCCAAATCCCCTCACTAAAAACACTTAACTCTAATATGTCGACAAAATCAAACAAGAGTTTTGAACCTGGCTTTATCCAATGTTCAGATTTATCTTCTGGATGCAAATTAGTGCATATTTAACCGTTTCAGAAAACGTACAGCTGTCTTGTGCGATCACCTGTAGCGTTTTGCCTTAAAGGCTGTTGATTGTTTTGCCAGTATTGAAGAGAAAGTCAAAGATTTATTCTACAGATCAGATCCTCTTCCTGTCATTCCAGTTCCACTTCCTGTAGGGTGAATTCAGATCAGATTCTCACTCATGAATTAAAACAACTGAGGGACGTTAGTCGACGTTACACGTGTTACTGCTTCAGATAATGTGTTTCCATTGAGACGTGACTGAAACTGTGTGTGTAAATGATCATTTACTCGCCCTCATGTCATTATAAACCCATTCGACTTCTGTGGAACACAAGAGAAGACATTCTGAAGAACACTGGGAACCAAACATTGCACCTATTGACTTTAATTACAGTATGGACAAAAAAACTGAGGCATCTCTTCCTTTTTGTTCCACTGAAGAAAGAGAGGAGTTAAGGCTGTTGATTGGTCGTTTCTCTCTCTAGTCCTGCTGAATGTGATGAACAACATGATGAATCACTTCACTGTTCATTACACCCAAATGCCCAACTTTAATTAAACTGTGTCTCTGACTTAATTACACACACACACGCTCACTCTAGCTGACGAGCTCATGAGAGAACACACACTAGCTATGTTTCATTCCACCTATTTTTATGTGAATTTTGGGATATCACATAAAAATTCGCTGGATGGAAATGCCAAGATAAAACATAACGGTGACACTTTATAATAACAGCATACTATGAATCATTAGAGAAGCATTAGTAAATAGTTAATTCATCATTTATAAAGCATTAGTAGACATTAATAAGCAGTTTATAAATACAGCTATAAATGATTTCTTCTTATAAGCATATCTATAATGTGTATAATAATTGTTTTTTCATACTTAATTAATGATCAATTTATCATAAATTAAGTATTACATTATTTACAAACCAGTTATTTAGGAGGTGTCAAGATCATTCAGAAAGTACATACATAATAAAATATATCTTAATAGTTACTCTAAATGCTTTATTAACATGTTTTCCTACTGTAATTCATGATTAATTCAGGTAGTTGTAAAACATTTAGTAGTTGTCAGTTATCTATTTTTGTGAGCTCATATAAAGTGAGGACTATTAATGCCTCGTAAAGCTTTTACAAAAGAGATTTAATTTGATATTTTTTTTATCTGATAAGAAGACATGCATAAACTACGATGGAAACACGTTCACTGAATAAATCCCTCAATAAACTCGTGTGGCTTTGCCTCAGCAGAGGCTGTGATTGGATAACTGGCCTAACCAGTGGACCAATGGCATCGCAGCATCTCAAATGTTGGTTTGGTGGCTCTGAAACGCCTGAGTCAAAGTCTGTGATCAGAATGATTTGGTTTAATTTCTCCAGAATCGTCTCACACGATTGTGTTCCCAAACACCAGCATCCCAACGCAAGAGAACATGACAGCGTTTATTGAGTTTCGCCTGACCCTCTGTGTGTGTGTGTGTGTGTGTGTGTGTGTGTGTGTGTGTTTCGCCTGATGCTCTGAGATGACACTCATTTATGATGGAGGGAAAAGAGCCCGATTGAGCAACTTACAGTTTATTACTGATATTTTGAGCTAATTTCCCGATTTTGTTCTCTTGAACACATGGGATGGAAACGCTGCTTTATTCACAAATGTTTTATGCCATATTCCAATTTAGCACATAATTTACTTTCACAGCTTTGGTTGTAAACACGCACTTCTTTGTGTGTGTGTGTGTGTGTGTGTGTGTTAAATTGAATCATTCAAAAAAGTGAGTGAATATGACTGTAGTAAAGCGGCACAGATGGTTTGAGAGCCGGTGTTGTAGTTGAAGCACCTACAGCAATCCGTCAGTGTAAATGTGTGTGATCTGAGCTGTAAAGAGTCTGAGCGGGTGGATGAGCGTCTGGTCACGTGTGTCTGATGAGTCTGAGGAAGTTACCGGTGTTTGTTTTCAAAACAAGACCATTGGAGAATGTTTTTCTACTTAAAGATTTCATTTCTGAGTGAAAAGTTTCTATTTCCATTGTACAGTAAGTTCAGCCATCATGTATTGATTGATTTATTTTAATTGAGCGACTAGTTGTATTGATTTTCTGGGATTCCTGGAACATTCCTTCAATGACGAGGGAAGAAATGCAAAATATATACAGCAGATATATGAAGTCGAGCGAAATAGATGTGAGCGCTAGAAAACAGAGAGTCGAGAAGAGTGTGGGAGGACGGAAAGGTGGAGATGAACAGTTAGAGGACAAGATGTCACGATGCGGCAATGAATGTGGGTGGATAATAAACCCGAGAGAGAGAGAGAGTGATGTAATTGTGTTCAGATGATGCTGGGATTCACATCTACTCCTGCATTTGCATTTCAAAACCAAGGTGTAAATATGAGCACAGACACATGATGTTTGGTCCGTGAGCGGTTTCCCTCGACAGCAGCATTAGGCAAACACCGCGTCATCCCATTGACACATTTTTCCGGCAACCCTCCTCCTCCTCCCTGTTCTCCTCCTCTAATTCTCTCTTTCCTCTTAAGCGCAGTTCCGTAGTGGGGGGTTTTAAGTCTGAGCTCGAGCCTCCTCCGCGGACAGCAAGCCAAGTTCGTTTTATTATTATTCGTCAAGACTGAATGGGCAGGCGAGCTTATGAACTCAATGTTTGTGTGTGTGTGTAATAGTGATAGGACGATTACGGGTTTCACGATAAACCACGGTAAAATGTACTGACGCACTGTAAAAAAAATCCCCACAAAATTTACGGTAAAAAAATGGCAGCTGTGGTTGCCAGAACTTTACCGTAAAAAATACGATAGCAACATTTTAGGTTTTACAGATTTAAGTTAAATTTACAGTAAATAACCGTATTTCATTAACTAAAATAGTGTCATTCACACAAACACTAAACACCATCATGGTAACACACATGAAATTTTAAAAATTCAATAAACATTAATTTAACAACATTAAATGTAACATAAAACCTTAATGTACATAACTGATTAGAAAAAAAAAAAACTAAGAAGAAACAGTTATTTCAACGAAAATTCATCAAATGTGAAGTGTCACGCAGGGAATTCTGGGAATGACAATTTATGGTTTTTCACTGTAAATTACACAACGACATGTTCTTTTTCACTTCCAAAAACTGTAAAATTAACCCTTGTGCATTGTTCAAATTCACTCCCCTTTCGTTATGTTCGGGATGAAAACATCCACTAAAATAAACTGCTGTAAAAATGTATCAGAGAAATATTTTTTTTGATTTTTTTTTTTGCATAAATCTGTTAATCAACCTCAGTCCTGATCAAAACTACTAAATGTTTTAAAAAATCCAGGATTTTTACTCTTTAATTGCCAAGTTCATAAATGATGTCACTGATTTAGGGAAAAAAACACACAAAATGACTTATTTTCAATATAAAAAGTGATTGTGGACTGGATTTTTTTTTTTTTTTTTTTTACCTTTTATCACATTCTTGGGCATGTGAAAGATTAGTAACAACATTGGCTTTGATGCATTGTTAGTTTTTGTGCAGCATCAGATTTTAATTTTTCCTCCTTCATTTATATGCTGTTATACTCCATATAAAAGCCAGAAACTAAGCTTTTTTTGCACAGGCCTATATAAAGGGTTAATGGTGCCACCTGGTGATCAACTGTAAAAATTACAAATTTTACCTCTTCCCAACAGGGAAAACCACCAACAATCAGAATGCATGATTATATGGTGTCATGGCTTTGCAATCAAAAAATGTGGTTATAATGGAAGTCAATGGGGCAAAAACAGCCACGAACAGTAAATGAGGGAGGAAAACTTCAAATCTGATGCTGCACAAAAACTAACAACGCATCAAAGCCAATGTTGTTACTAATCTTTGACATGCCCAAGACTGTGATAAAAGATAAAAACAAATATCCAGTCCACAAATAATTCATTTTGTGTGTTTTTTTCCCCCCCAAATCAGTTTTGAATTAGTTTTTAAAAATCATTGGCAATTAAAGAGTAAAAATCCTGGATTTTTTTTTAAACATTTGGTAGTTTTGATCAGGACTGAGGTTGATTAATAGATTTATGCCAAAAAATTTGAAAAAAAACATTTATATGATACATTTTTACAGCAGTTTAATGTAGTGGATGTTTTCATCCCGAACATAACGAAAGGGGAGTGAATTTGCCCACAGTGTATTGTTGAGTTTTTGAAAATTTTCAAAGCATTTTCCCAAAATGTGTGTCAAAATAAGATTTGTCACCAAAAATCATTCCATTTGCTGAAACACAGAGAAAGTTGTGGCCAAATTAAGACTCAACAGCACCCCATAGTGGACGAAAACGCCCCCAAACATAACATAAGGGTTAACGGTATTTTACTGTAAAATTACATTAAATAAGGTTAGATCTATTACAGTTATTCACCGTATATAGTACAGGAATTTTCTGTTAACCAGTTAACTGTTTTTAACCGTAGCATTTTTACAGTCTTTTACCGTTAAAATAATTTAAAATTTAATTATCATTAAAACCGCGTTTGATTATCGCGATTTTGAAAACTCGCTGTAAATCCTGTCCAGCCACGAGAAGAAATGGCTCGGGAGATTTTTCAGCTTTCTAAAAAGACCAAATCTGAGGTGTGGTCATATTTTGGCTTTTACAAAAGTCCCGAGGGAAACTTAATGGAGGATGGCCACCCTGTCTGGAGAACATGCCAAAAGAAAGTCACTGCAATAGGAGGAAACACTTCAAATCTGTGATCGAGTCGTCTTCGTGACCAGCACCCGCTGTATAGCGAACGCAAGGCACAATGTCTGGGAAATAATTTGTCACAAAATGTTGTTTTGAGTTGAAATATTTTATCTCACTCGCTTGAAATGAACGTGACGCTTCTGTGAAGAAAAAAAAGTTTGCAGCAAGTGGCCACGAACAAGTTCAAACTAAACTATTAAGGGTGACATTTAAGGGATAATAATGTATATTCATTGTACTCTTATTACACTGATTTTTTTACCACATAAATAACTACGAGGACATATTGAATTGAGATTAATGTTTTAAATCTTACCGGTTTATAAATCCATTTTGTGCAGCGTACAAAACAATCGTCCAGACAAGATGATCACAACCATATTACAGTAGAATTAATAGTAAAGTCCTTGGATTTCATTTTCAATACAATCAAAAACGGAGACGCAAGACAGCAAGTTGCATTAATGAAACAAGAGAGCGCGTCCGTTGTGATGCGTGGATGTGCGCTGTGTGTTAAAATGCGTTGCTATTGACGACGGCCATTATAAGGAAGGGCATATGCTTGAAAAAATGCATAGAGCTGCTTGATTTATTTGTTGTTGTTTTTTTTTTAAATATAAAACTTGCTGAAATGTTTTCAGTGTGTGCATCTGTTCTTTTTGAACACTTTCATCTCATTTGAACAAAACCATGATAGTATTGATAATCGTGATAATTTTGGTCACTATAATAATTTTTATACCGTCCCATCCCTAGTGTGTAAACACAGTGAAATGTTCCCAACGTTCTTCAAAATATGTTCCACAAAAGAAAAAAAGAGTAAATGATGACAGAATGATGATTATTGGCTGAATTATCATTATAAGATTGATTTTTCAATGCTCCCTATGTAGACGGCTCACTACAGTGGATTCAGCCCCTCGGTCCTGTCAGTGATATTGAACACGGGGCGTCACATCGGCCCATCGATCGTAACGGGTGTGTATCGCAGCGACGCCTTCATGCGCCTCATCAATGCGAGACATTAAAGCGGCAGAATGAGAAATCAATCCTGATGTTGAGACCGAGCGAGAGCGCAGAAGTCATTCCTTTACACGCTCCTATTTTGGGTCTGAGATGATAGTTGTGTAACGTGTTCATCTGAAACACGCCGCAGGCCTCGAGCACACGCAACACGCTCAAACACGAGAGAGAGGAGACATTATTTTGCTCCATAGACAGCTCTCAAACCTGCTAATGTGATCGTTCTGATGAATGCTTCAGAAATTTCACATATAAAGGCTTTTTGAGGCTACTTTTATCTGACAAATCTTGACCTTGTAGTTGTTGGTTGAGAGGATGTCGTCTGATGTTTGTCCAGAGCGATCCGTCGTGTTTGCTCTGTGCTGATGTTAGACACGCCGCATAATTCATGTCCTCTGGGCTTTCTGTGAGATCGTAAACACACACACACACACACACTCCTCCTGCTGAGTCAAGTCCTCTCGAGGATTTTTTGTTTTGCCGTCATGGGTGGGTGAATTAGAGATTAGCTCGGTTTAGTTCAGAGGATCGTTGAGAGCCGTCTCTCTCTCTCTCTCTGTCAAAGTGAAACAGGACTATTGTGTCTCACTCCAGATATCAAAAAGTGCTAATGTCATCTACACACAACACACACGCACACACACACTCACACACAACAAACACACATGCACCGACGGAATGATAGAATATATCATGTGAGATATACAGTTTGTACAGTATAAAAATCATTACGCCTATAGAGTCCCTGTAAACCACATTTAACTGTGTGTATGTTAGTATGTGAGTGTGTGTGTGTGTGTGTGTGTGTGTGTGTGTGTGTGTGTGTGTGTGAGAGAGTGTGTGAGAGTGTGTGTGTGTGTGTGTGTGTGTGTGTGTGTGTGTGAGTGAGTGTGTGTATGAGTGTGTGTGTGTGTGTGTGTGAGTGTGTGTGTGTGTGTGTGTGAGTGTGTGAGTGTGAGTGTGTGTGTGTGTGTGTGGCAGGTGTTTCCTCTTCTCTCTGTAAACTGCAGCAGAAACTCGTCTCAGTGAGGAATGAATGGTGAGGTTCAGATTGAGATGAATGTGAGGGATTTCTCTGTGTTCATGTCCAGTAACCCTATCCTCGCCACCTGCCGTCCGGCTCCACTGGAAACCCGAGCCGAGTTCACAGCCACGCTGCAGTATTGGAAATCGAAGGCGAGATCTGTCCGGCTGCTCTAATTGTTTGGGGAGTTGAAGATGGCAGAAGAGCAGGGTAATGGGAAAGATGATCCGCTCGGACACAGGAGAAACACACGCCGATAGCGCGCTCTGCTGCAGCTCTAATGTGAACGGTCAGAACCTGGAATCAGTCGAGTTTAACCGAGCGACCCGAGAGGCTCATGCGCTTCTGTCTGCCAGTCTTATCATGAAGCTCAAGCCATCAGACACTCACTCAGCACATATATTAATAACACACTGTTTTTATAGGAAAAAAACTGTCAACTGTGGTTGCTAGAATAATTATGTAAAAATACAATAACAATGTAAATATATTTACAGAACAAATTTTACAATTTAACACGACTACAATAATGCTATATAATATATCATAATATAACTATATAATAATGACAAATAAACATTCCTTTAACAACATGATGTAAGATAAAACCCTAATGTACATAACAACAACAAAAAAAAACACTAAAAAACGTAATTGTCAAAATGATGAATCAAATGTGAAGCGTCACAGGGAATTCTGAGAATTATATATATATATATATACACCGATAAGGCATAACATTATGACCTAATATTGTGTTGGTCCCCCTTTTGCTGCCAAAACAGCCCTGACCCATTGAGGCATGGACTCCACTAGACCCCTGAAGGTGTGCTGTGGTATCTGGCACCAAGATGTTAGCAGCAGATCCTTTAAGTCCTGTAAGTTGCGAGGTGGGGCCTCCATGGATCAGACTTGTTTGTTTAGCACATCCCACAGATGCTCGATTGGATTGAGATCTGGGGAATCTGGAGGCCAAGTCAACACCTCAAACTCGTTGTGCTCCTCAAACCATTCCTGAACCATTTGTGCTTTGTGGCAGGAGCATTATCCTGCTGAAAGAGCCACAGCCACCAGGGAATACCGTTTCCATGAAAGGGTGTACATGGTCTGCAACAATGCTTAGGTAGGTGGTACGTGTCAAAGTAACATCCACATGGATTGCAGGACCCAAGGTTTCCCAGCAGAACATTGCCCAAAGCATCACACTGCCTCCGCCGGCTTGCCTTCTTCCCATAGTGCATCCTGGTGCCATGTGTTCCCCAGGTAAGCCACGCACACGCACCCGGCCATCCACGTGATGTAAAAGAAAACGTGATTCATCAGACCAGGCCACCTTCTTCCATTGCTCCGTGGTCCAGTTCTGATGCTCACGTGCCCACTGTTGGTGCTTTCGGCAGTGGACAGGGGTCAGCATGGGCACCCTGACTGGTCTGCGGCTATGCAGCCCCATACGCAACAAACTGCGATGCACTGTGTATTCTGACACCTTTCTATCAGAACCAGCATTAACTTCTTGAGCAATTTGAGCTACAGTAGCTCGTCTGTTTGATCGGACCACACAGACCAGCCTTGGCCGCCCATGACCCTGTCTCCGGTTCACCACTGTTCCTTCCTTGGAGCACTTTTGATAGATACTGACCACTGCAGACCGGGAACACCCCACAAGAGCTGCAGTTTTGGAGATGCTCTGACCCAGTCGTCTAGCCATCCCAATTTGGCCCTTGTCAAACTCGCTCAAATCCTTACGTTTGCCCATTTTTCCTGCTTCTAACACATCAACATTGAGGACAAAATGTTCACTTGCTGCCTAATATATCCCACCCACTAACAGGTGCCGTGATGAAGAGATAATCAGTGTTATTCACTTCACCTCATATGTTATGTTATGCCTGATCAGTGTATATGTTTTCACTGTAAATGTAGATTTAGTTCCAAAAATGCTACATTTAATAGTATTTTACTGTAAATTTACATGAAATGTAAGGTTAGATCTATTCAAGTTTTCCCCATCTATAGTAAGGGAACTCGCTGTTAAACAGGTTTTTACAGTTTTTAACAGTTAAAAGTTAGAGTTAAAAGTCCTGGCAGCCACAGCTGTGTGTTTTGCTCGGTATATTTCACAGACGTGTTGTGCAGTGTTGGCGTGTCGGCCCCTGAGGACGTGCATGTGTCGTTTGGGCTCCAGTGACTCTCTGCTGCCCCCTTTAGCTGAGATCAGATTCACATGCATTACACTGACTGATCAAAGCTGGACGGACCTTAAACCGGACTGGGAACATCTGTCTGTCTGCGGTTTAACGGATATCACTCATCTCGTGATCATCTTTTCAGCCACTCGTGTATGAATGTGTTTTGAATAAGACAATGATGATTTCCCTGTAGAGACAGACACGCTTTCAGAGGTTTGCATCATTTGTGAACTGTCACCGATAACAGCAAACACAGAGCAAAGAAATACATGGAAATAGAAGAAATGTGTGACGTCTTGACACTCGATGAGATGCTGCTGCGTGTGTGTGTGTGAGAGTGTGTGTGTGTGTGTGAGAGAGTGTGTGTGTGTGTGTGTGTGAGAGAGGGAGAGTGTGTGTGTGTGCTGCTATCACCTGACTTTAACTGGATGTTGATAAGCTAAGCTGCTTAAGTCAGTGAGTTAGTGAGCAGTAGCTTCAGTTAGATGATCAGTAGCTGCTTTAATCCAAAGCGACTCACACGTTCAGTGAATCTCCTGCTCAAGGGCTTCAGTTCAACTAACAAACGTTTCGCTAACATTCCCATTAAGTTATGGAAACATTATTTCTGAATGTTCTCTAAACGTTTTTTAAAGGATCATGAACTGCGTTGTTTTATTGTTTTATAATGTTTCCTGTGGTGCACTTATAATGTTAGTATGATTTTCACATCAAAATTCGTCATAATTTAGAAATAAAAGGCATTTTTCCTACCCTGATTTTAGCCTCTGATTTGAACGCTCTGTTTGAAGGGACGTTTCTGTGAGACTTCAGTGTAAACGCACACTGCTGTGATTGGCTGCTGTGAGACTCCACTGTTGTGATTGGCTGCTGTGAGACTTCAGTGTAAACGCCCACTGCTGTGATTGGCTGCTGTGAGACTCCAGTGTAAACGCCCACTGCTGTGATTGGCTGCTGTGAGACTCCAGTGTAAACGCCCACTGCTGTGATTGGCTGCTGTAAGGCTTCAGTGTAAACGCCCACTGCTGTGATTGGCTGCTGTTAGAGTTCAGTGTAAACGCCCACTGCTGTGATTGGCTGCTGTTAGAGTTCAGTTTAAACGCCCATTGCTGTGATTGGCTGCTGTGAGACTTCAGTGTAAACACCCACAGCTGTGATTGGCTAACATCTTTGAATTTGAAATAGCTAGTATTATGTTTAACTCTCTCAAACTTTTAGCATGTTTTTACTATTACAGCTGTCAAGATTAACTAATTGTGAAAAGTATTGATTGTAAGTTTATAAGTGTTGGCTTATATGTCAACAGCTCAAGAAAAATTTAATTTCTTGGTTCATGACCCCTTTAATGTATTGTCATAATTATAAACACACAGGTTTGTAGAGCAGATAGTTTTACTGTTTACTGCACTCTGTTATTCCTCCCGTTATTTAGCGACTGATAAATCAGATGTCTTGCACATTTACAGAAAACGCTTACTTACACGCTGCAAAATAAGCTGGATATTGTCAGGCTCCTTGAGAAAATATACACAATTTAGACAGTTGATTGTTTTTGCACTTGTTTTTGAGCCTACCAACAATATCATGGAAACAGCAGCACAACTGTGGCATTTAAAAGCCTTTGACTGTATTCTGCGCTGTCAGGAACCTTCTTTGTTTTTAATAAAGTTTGGGAGTCTTTCCCTCAGATTAAGAGCAGAAGCTCTTGTGTATCGTGCTGTGGTTTGTGTTTCCTGCTTTAGGTGTGCGCTGATGTGTTCAGTGTTCACTCGCTGCACCTCTGCAGTATTAATGGGGTCATATGCCATATTTCCCAGCGTCTTGCTCCGGCAGCGATGTTCGTACCCGTGGAAGGGCGTCCGGCGCTGAATGTAGGCCGGCGCTCCCTGTGGATCACGCTGCTTTAGTGCCCTACACGAGACGTGACACTGATGAATCGGGCCGCTTCCGTTGGTCACAGTGTTAATGAGCTGCTTTTGTAAGCTATTCAGATCTGTGTGGTGTTGAGAGATGTGTGTCGGTCTGATCCGACTGCTTACCTCCGTCTGTCTGTCTCGCTATACACGCCTCATTTCATCCTCCACTCCTCCTTTGAGTTCTGCCAGAGGTTTCTGTCTGTGAGGTGAAATCGCTGGACAAACAGTCAAAGACGCCCGACTGCTGACCTGATCGCACGATCTGATGGAAAAGAACAAGAGAAGTCCGTGTCTGTAGATCTCACTGATCTCACAGGAAATTCACTGCTAGCATGAAAAGCTTTCATTCAAAATATGAACAAAAACTATAATAGCATATCAGTGATACTAAAATAATAATAAAGTTCATGTCTGGGAAAATCTGAGGTTTGAGGCCTGGCTCACAGTCTCCGCTCTAATTCATCCCAAAGGTGTTCTATCGGGTTGAGGTCAGGACTCTGTGCAGGCCAGTCAAGTTCCTCCACACCAAACTCGCTCATCCATGTCTTTATGGACCGACGCTTTGTGCACTGGAGCGCAGTCATGTTGGGACAGGAAGGGGCCATCCCCAAATGGAACATGAAATTGTCCAAAATGTCTTGGTATGCTGAAGCATTAAGAGTTCCTTTCACTGGAACTAAGGGGCCAAGCCCAACCCCTGAAAAACAACCCCACACCATAATCCCCCCTCCACCAAACTTTACACTTGGCACAATGCAGTCAGGCAAGTCCCGTTCTCCTGGCAACCGCCAAACCCAGACTCGTCCATAGGATTGGCAGACAGAGAAGCGTGATTGGTCACTCCAGAGAACACGTCTCACTGCTCTAGAGTCCAGTGGCGGCGTGCTTTACCCCACTGCATCCCACGCTTTGCATTGCACTTGGTAATGTAAGGCTTGGATGAGCTTCTCGGCCATGGAAACCCATTCCATGAAGCTCTCTACACACTGTTCTTGAGCTAATCTGAAGGCCACAGAAGTTTGGAGCTCTGTATCTATTGACTCTGCAGAAAGTTGGTGACTTCTGCTCACTGTGACCCTCAGCATGCGCTGACCCCGCTCTGTGATTTTACGTGGCCTATCACTTCGTGGCTGAGTTGCTGTTGTTCCCAATTGCTTCCACTTTGTTATAATCCCACTAACAGTTGAGTGTGGAATATTTAGTAGTGAGGAAATGTCAGGAATGGATTTATTGCACAGGTGGCAACCTATCACGGTACCATGCTTGAGTTCCCTGAGCTCCTGAGAGCGACCCATTCTTTCACAAATGTTTGTAGAAGCGTCTGCATGCCTAGTGCTTGATTTATACACCTGTGGCCATGAAGTGATTGAGCACCTGAATTCAGTGATTTGGAGGGTATATGTCCCAATACTTTTGGCAGTATAGTGTATATCAAATGCATGTCATTGATCGTGTGACTCCTTGTACTTTCTTTCTTTCTTTCTTTCTTTCTTTCTTTCTTTCTTTCTTTCTTTCTTTCTGTCTTTGTGTTTGTAATTAATTTCTTTCAGTAACAGAATTTACCGTCTCGCGTCAATACGAGTTGACCCGGCTATGGATTTATGCTTTATCATGAGTGGATCTCCTCCGCGTTGACTTTAGCAGGCGTGAAACTGCTGCGTTAGCATCTGCCTCTCCTCACGGCGTTCGGTCTAGCTAATCAATACCTATAGCAGAACCTGCGCCGCTGGTTTAAATTAGTTCTGCTCAATACCTCCACGTTGGCACTCATTTGCATCTGAGCCTGAGAGCATCTCATTAGCTTCCCGCGCCTCTCCTCCGCTAATGCTCGGCTAAGTGCGCAGCGTGGGGAGCAAGAGCGTGGCTTTCACCCGTTACGCGCGCACGCTATCAGGGGAAACGCCAGCCATCTGAACTGATCAGCAATCAGCATTAATGTTGATGTAGTGTTGTTTATGAGCATTAATCATTTAGGACAGGCCCCATGCTAGCAGCACCCGATTAATCTGCGTAGAGCTAGCACGGAAATTGATGATGATGAATTACAGCGTTTATCAAGTCCGTCTCCATTAGCAGAGGCGTTGAGGAGTCATCAGTGATCAGACATGCTTCCTGTGAGGAGCCAGAGAGCGTCTGCAATAAAATCTGCTCTGAGTTTGGGGGAGCGTTTGAAGATGAAGATGAGGATGAGGACGAGCAACTCCTTCCATGTGTTATGTGCATTATACACTTAACTGTGAATCTGTTATAACTGATCACAGTGTGCACGACATACATTTTGCTAAGCGTTCCTGTCAAAACTGAAGAATACTTTGGGCTTTATTTTAGACAGAACTGGAGGAAATCAAGAGCAGCATTTACTGCTAAACAGAGAGCAACAGAGATGGAAGAGAGAGAGAGAGAGAGAGAGGAATATAAACGGAGGAAGGAGAAGGAACATGAGCGCGTGTGAAGGAGCCTGTCATCCGTCATGACGGACTCTGAGGGAATGAGAGCGAGTGATGAAGCGCCGCTCTCGCTGTGACGGATGACTCTTAACCTGTGCACGAGGACCAGACATCTGTCACACACACAGCATTCCTGATACGCTGGATAAATGTTTGATAAGCCATTTACAAACACCTCTAAAATATTCATAGAGGTCGAGAAACGGCTGTCGAAGGACGTACTGGAGGAGGTTCAGTGGAAACACAGTGTGCGACAGAAGTCTGGGGCTAGAAACCTGACTTACACTTGAAAATGAGTGAAATAAATGCAGAAATGTGCAGACAAATATGATGGGAAATGCTTTATTTGTGTGATTAGAGCTGGAGCCTTTATTTGTCCATTTATTTTTGCTGTTTTGTAGTTAACAAGGATAGGAATGGATGGTTACGATGGATTAGTGGACTAGTTGTTGATTTTGAGAGTATGTAGAAATCTGTACACCTCGGTAAATAAAACATGTTGAGAAAAAGAAAGAAATGCTAATTTTAAAGATGTCAGAATGAATTCAGATAGAGTTCAACACATGACATTTCAATTTAGTGAGCGTTCTGGAGAAAGTCAAGAGTTTGATTGGAGGCGACAGCGGCACAGAAGATCTGACGTGACCTCCAATACTGAGAAACATTTGTACTGCACTGCGCTTCCAGTGGACACGTGATGCACTGTCATTAGTGTTTCCTCACATCTGACCTTCAGAGGATCGTCCAGTGTGTGTGTGTGTGTGTGAGTGTGTGTGAGTGTGTGTGTGGGAGTGTGTGTGTTTGTGTGTGAGTGTGTGTTTGTGTGTGAGTGTGTGTTTGTGTGTGAGTGAGTGAGTGTGTGCATGTATGTGTGTGTGCGTGTGTCTGTGAGTGTGTGTGTGGGAGTGTGTGTGTGTTTGTGTGTGAGTGTGTGTTTGTGTGTGAGTGAGTGAGTGTGTGTGTGTGTGTGAGTGTGTGTGTGTGTGTGTGTGTGTGAGAGAGAGTGAGTGTGTGTGTGTGTTTGTGTCTGAGTGTATGTGTCTGTGAGTGAGTGAGTGAGTGTGTGTGTGTGTGTGTGTGTGTGCGTGTATGTGTGTTTGTCTGTGTGTGTGAGTGTGTGTGTGCGTGTGCGTGTATGTGTGTTTGTCTGTGTGTGTGTGTGTGTGTGTGTGTGTGTGTGTGTTTGTCTGTGTGTGTGTGTGTGTGTGAGCGGTGGAGGTCACGTCAATGTCATCTCAGCTGTAATTACGCGGCGCTCACATGCGTTCACAGATCAGCCGGTGTATTTATGAGTGTCCTCCCGCTCAAGGCCCGGCCGCGCTGACGGATGATGGATGTCTCAGGCTGCCGTGGGATCATGGCTTTACGCCTTGACGATTCTCTCGGAGGTCATTAGAGTTCATATTCCTCCATCAGTTCAGACTGCAGGTGTCAAACATGCTGGAGAAGATACATGAGACACGAGGAGATGCTCTGTGTGTGTGTGTGTGTGTGTGTGTGACACTGAGACATTAACCCTATAAAGCTACTGTATTATATTTGAATTTCTGAATAGTCAAAACTATGCTGTCACACACAATCTTTGATCATAAAACTAAGCATTTATATATCATCTAAGACATATTACTGGCAGATATAGTGACGACTGATATCTGAGTGTTTCCTCCGTATTCTCACTGTATCATACTATATGAGCCATAAAAGCCTGATGCATCAAATATGATGCCAAACAAAAACAAGTGTTTCATCTGAAGGTTTAATGCCGGGTCTGAGGCTCGGCGGGAGCAGAGAGATGTTGCTCGTAGCAGGAATCAGAAGAGCTGGAGCCATTGTGTTTTTGTGTCTCACGTCATGATGAGGAATCACATTTTTCTTCATCTTCCCAGATAAAAGAACTCAAAGCCTCCTCTCCGGTGCAGAAGGAGCAGAATCCCTGTCAACAACACAATTGTATTTTTAGCGCCGAGCCGGCGGGACGCTGCCCGCTGGTCAATATAAGCGAATGGAAACAGATGGAGTGTCAGTGGACGTCGATCCCCACAGGCCTCATGCTCGTGTCTTAGAGGATGCGTCTCGCTGCACAATCACACGCTCTCTCCTGCATTCTAATGGCTAATTAGCGCTTATTGGCTTCTTTTAAAATACTGCCTGACCTCTTTAGAAGCAATTGAAGGGGAAATTTGTTTTTAATGAGACTGAGAGTAGTTTAATGCCACTAGTTAGGGTCCGAAAACTAGTGAGAAACGTCCCAGTCGTTCAGAACTGAACAGGGTTAAGAGCTAAACATCACCTGCAGCTCAAAGTGCCTCATTTGTCTATTTCTATTTTGTCGATTTATTTTGTTTTTCCTATTTTATTTATTTTTTTAAGTTATTTGTCTCTTTATAATTATTCATTTATTTATAATGTCTGTTTCATTATTATTGTGTGTGTGTGTCTGTGAGTGTGTGAGTGTGTGTGTGTGAGTGTGAGTGAGTGTGTATGTGTGTTTGTGTGTGTGAGTGTGTGTGTAAGTGTGTGTGTGTGTGTGTGTGTGTGAGTGTGAGTGTGTGTGAGTGTAAGTGTGTGTGCGTGTGTGTGAGTGTGTGTAGGGGAATCCTCTGTGTTGAACATGGATGTGTATGTTTCATGATGAGTCTCACACAGTGAATCAATCACAGATTCTCTGTCACTCATAAATATTCATGAGCGTCATTCTTCTTTCATCATCAGGGCTGTCTCTGTGTTTCTGAGAGATCTTTTTCTTCCTTGTGATGTCGTCTGTCAAGTGTCGCTCTCATGAGGAGCATCAGACAGAGTAACTAAATCAGACGCGCTGCTGGGACACAACGTGTGTTCGCAGTGCTGCTGATTCAGCAGAACGCTTCAGAAACAAGTGTTAAAGATGACCTGTTTCCATCTTCATCTGTCTTTAGTGTGTAATGAAAGATGAAAGATGTTCTTCTCTATATCAGTGTCAGTGTTTCTGAACTCCTGAAACGCCTTCATTGTAGTCTTGAGTTTTCTTCTGGGAACCAACACATCACAATATTCTTTATATTCATTATAATAATTCATACACACAATAAAGGGGCGGGGCCTGGTTGAGTTAGTTAGTAGTGTGTTGAAACTGGCGGTTATGGTAAGGGGTGGAGCATTTCCCAAACACCAATCACAACACACTGCTCCAGCCGACCAATCAGAGCACATTGTGCTTTTCAGAAGGAGGGGCTTCATAGAGACAGGAACTAAACAGAGCGTTACTGACAGACTGGGAACAGACGAGCTGCAACAATGGAGAATATGGGGGAAATAATTTGTTCTTCTTTTAAACATAAACTCACAAATTAAATTTAAACATAAACCCCATTCTTCCCTCTTAAGAATATATCTAAACTACGACATATGCTCTCAATGCAAAATGCAGAACAGTTAGTTCATGCGTTTATGACCTCAAGGCTAGATTATTGTAATGCTCTACTGGGTGGTTGCCCTGCACGCTTAATAAACAAACTCCAGCTGGTCCAAAACGCACCTGTTTCAAAGTTTGTGTTGCCAATTAAATTTGTGCCGCTTTGTATTGGAGCCTTTCGTATTATAATACTTTTGCGCAATGAAAGATTATTAATAGCCTTTCTTGTTCTGCCCTATCTATAATATGTTGCTGCCTCATTAAAAAGCTGTGCTATACATTTAAAATAAATGTCTTAGTATATTTCTTAGTATATATAGTATATATATTTCTATAAATATATTTACTTGTTTTTCATGAATGTATTTTACAACAATGTGTAACATTTTACCAGATTTAGTGCTACTTATTCACTTTTATTTGTTCCCCACTAAATGTTTTTTTTTTTTTTTTCCTCCACTAAATGTTTAGATTTTATACAACTATTGTGCACTCATGGTTTTTCTAGAGTAACTTTTGCTGCTGAATTATCCATAATCTAGTTTATGCACCATCTAGTTTATAGTAGTATTTTTGTCATAGATTGTGATTATATATTTTTTTAATTTGTTGTTTTTCTTTATAATGAAGTTGTCTGTATTTAGTAGATTGTGTTTAACACACAAAATAGTGATTATCAGTTCAACACACTGAGATATAGAAATTCTACATTGAATTTTTAAACAAAACTGCGCTGGTATCGGATCGGTATCGGTATTGGACGATACTCAGAATTTTTGGTATTGGATCGGTTCTGAAAAAATGGTATCAGTGCATTCCTAAGCTGGACAATAACTTTTTTCTAGAGCTGATGTACAGCCAAAACAATCTCTCTTCCATTAATTTCCTATTATCACTGTAAAGCTGCTTTGAAACAATCTGTATTGTAAAAAGCGCTATATAAATGAAGATGACTTGACTTGACTTGACTTGACTTCATTTTTGACATCTTCAGTCATTTGCTTCTCCAGTAAATGGATCTTGATTTAAGAGTGTTTAGATATTTGTACTGGAAAACAAGACAGAAACACTGAGGAAGAGCATCATATTTTGCAGTGTATGAATTGGACTTGATCTAATTGTTAAAAATTAACAGCCCACTGGAGATGTATATATTATATAACTATAATGTTCCTCAAACCAAACTTTCATATTACTTGAAATATAGTGAAATGTAGTGTGTAAAGACTTGAAATATAGTGCATGACCCGCTTGGATGACATTCATGCTTTTGCATCCTTTAGAAAGCTTGAGAGTTTTGGTTTATGTTCATTTTTATTGTATGAAAAGCAATCCCAGTAACAATATCATCTTTTGTGTTTCACAGAAGAAAGAAAGTCATATAAGTTTGAACAACATTGGAGAGTGCATGATTTTTGGGTGAACTGTCCCTTTAAGAGTGAATCATTTTAATTCATGAACATTAACGGTCACTGGTGAGTTTCCCTCAAAACTATGTGATAAAAGTGGAAACTGGCAGAGGATGAGGCGTCTCTCTTGGACATTTGCCTTGGACAGATGGAACAATTATGTATTACAGATGATTTACTTAAGATGGGACACTTTCAAGATGCTCCTGAACCAAAATATATACAATATTTAATACACAAGACAGTTATTGCACAGTTAGTTGTGGTCCTGGAATCTGAGTGAATGGGTTTTTCACTGTTCGTATCACTGCGCCTCTGTTTGACTGTCCGTCTGTTCATTAGGATCTTACAGTGACTCTTTCTGTAAGTTACATAGTCTCACCAATAGGTGCATCATTTGAAACATTCACTGAGCTGATTCATTTAAAAACACTGATTCATTTAAGAACAAAACAATTTACCAACTTTGAGTGAGTCATTGAATCATTCTATGAGTCAGTTTGTTCAAAAACATTAATTCCCGCAAGAACAAAACAAGTGAATGTGTTTATGAGTGAGTCATTTGAGTCATTCGTTAAAGCCACTTGGTCCAAAAACAATGATTCATTCAAGAACAAAACAGTTGACTAACTTTGAGTCATTGAATCATTCTCTAAGTCAAAAGCATTGATTCATGCAAGAACTTTCATTTATATAGCACTTTTTATAATACAGATTGTTTCTAAGCAGCTTTACAGTGATAACAGGAAATTAATGGAAGAGAGATTGTTTTGGCTGTACATCAGCTCTAGAAAGTTATTGTCCAGCTAAAGTAAGTTTTTGATTGATTCATTTCCGTTGTAAAAAATCATTAGTTATTTACTTTGGGGCCACTTACACGACACCATTTTCAACCAAAATAGAAACCTCTCAATGCGTTCAGGCCGTTCATCCGCACGGCAACAGTGTTTGGTGGCTTGAGAACGCAGACCTTGAAACAGGTTTTGAAATAGTTTTGAAACGTTACCGTTATCATCTTCGTGTAAACGTTAAAAAAAAACACAAATCTGTGAGAACGGTGACGGCATGCACGTAAGCATTACGTGTTTAGAATATAGGCAAGCGCATTTGAATTCGTATGTGCGCAGGCGCGTAGTTTTCCTTTACAAAATGACTGCCAAATTATTTGTCTGGCATGCATAATACAGCGTTTTTAGTCGTTTCTGATACTTTTGATAAACGCTTTCATCTGTACAGAGGGAAAGTGAAGTGAAGGAGGCCTTCACAGGGGAGAGTCTAGTTGACACGGTCTCCGCTGACACTTCAAGGATGCGTTGTGGTCGTGTCTAGGCGTTTTGGACCAGCTGGAGTTTGTTTATTAAGCGTGCAGGGCAACCACTCAGTAGAGCATTATAATAATCTAGCCTTAGGGTTATGAACGCATGAACTAACTGTTCAGCATTTTGCATTGAGAGCATATGTCGTAATTTAGATATATTTTTAGGATGGAAGAATGCGGTTTTACAGATGCTAGAAACGTGGCTTTCAAATGAAAGATTGCACAAGAAGCTCCATTACAGTGTCATGTTTTTTACTTTCAGGCACTTATAGTTTCTGTGAGATCTGGACTGAAGGGTTGTTGTTGTTGCAGCCTGTCATATGTTTCTCTAGGCAGAATTATGGCGTGTGAGTGTGTGTACTGTAAGTCTTTATGATCACCTCAGCTCTGTCTTAAACCACCATCTCACCTTCTACATAAGCAGCTCCCTACTAAGGCGACGTCTTCACTAAAGCGAAGCTCATACGGGCATTGACGTGCACAATTTGTTTGATGATATTTCACATTAAAGCTGTATTATTATTTTTTCTTTCTTGTGATTCATCAACCCTGAATCTGTATAGCTGTATTTTGCTGTCATAGTCATGCAGTAAAACACACACACACAGAAGCACATAAACACATGCATAAAGGCACAGTAACGTCGCATTAGTCTTTGGTGTGCGGGTGTTTTGCTCAGTGAGGGGTAAAATTGAAAAGCTGTCGTCGTTGTTAAACAAACAGCACACGGCCGTCGTGTCCAGCGGAGCTCAGAGCCGAGCTGAACCGTGTTTCTGGAATATTCTACAGATAAACACACATCACAGTGTGAGGTTGGGCTACTGTACGTGTGCCATTGAACTATATGAGCTGATGAGAACATGCAATTAATACATATAGATAATCACTCAAAAAATAGGAAAGCTAAAAGTGGGTAAGCAAGTCATGCCAGTGCTGATGTTTTGATGCTTTGATTCTTGATTCTTGACTTTGATTCTTGAGTAACTCAGTGTCACAGTCAGTGGAACACACGTGTAAAGAGCACACGCTCTCCTCGTCTCATCCCGCTGTCCGGTCGGCAGCAGGTCTGAGATCAGTCAATGTGGACAAACAGTCGTGGACCGCGACAGCATTTTCAACAAATGGACAGTTAAATGAGGTACCGAACCTTCAGAAAATGTTGATCATCATCCTCAGGAGGTCAAAATAAATATTAGGGGAGAGTGGGGTAAGATGAGCCATGTTTTACTTGCGTGGTCCTCAAGATAAGAGAATATAAGGCAGAAGTACAATGAAAGTATCTAAAGTAATTTCAGGATGTTTGCTATCATTTTAAATAATCAGAATGCATCTATGACAAAGGGTTCTTAAAATATGGCTTCTTATAAAAAAAGTGTTCCTGTGACTCAATTTACCCCAGGTTAGGGGTAAGCTGATCTGAGTCAGTGGGTAAGTTGCACCATCTGGGTGTAAACGGACCATCTAATTGAATCTGAATCAGACCTATGTGAAATTGTAAAGATAATTTACCTCTTTTAAAAACACCTTCAATAATCAAATTTTCTTTTACAAATAGTCATATTTCTGTTCTTAAAGCTAACTTAAACAACATAAAACCAACCACATGAAGTTGAAATTTCAATATCTGTTTGCATTTCTGAAACAATATGTTGAACACCAAAGTTGTAACCTTCCCAAAAACAGACTAAACAGAGTTTGTTGAGTAAACTCAAACTAAAAAAAATGTTTAAGAAAATGGAAAACTAAACCAGTTGTGTAACATTACATTGAAATTATACCAGTTTATACTTCAGAGATTTAACTCAACTACAGTGCCTTATGGTGGGGTAAGTTAACCCCTAGACGTCTGCACAGTTTTGGGGCCCTTTAGTAGTTTTGACATGCTCTGACATTTGTGCTTTTTTCAGTTGCTTATAAACATATTAATGGCAAAAGTGTCATTACACTGTATTCAACACAAACTGGGCTACCATAATATGTGAGCAACATGTATGTACATGCTTGTATTTTTGAGAGAATAACGTTTATGCGTGTTTTTTGAAAAAACAAAAAAAAAAGAAATATATTTTGCTGTAGTTTATTTAGAATATAGTTAACAATATAAAGTGAGAGCCAAAGTCACATTACAAAGGCCTATTATATTTTAAATTATCAAAAGATTTGACATTACTATTTTTAATGTTTTTGAAAGAAGTCTCATGCTAAAAAACAGTAATATTGTGACATTGAACACAATTCAGTATTCAGTAAATACAAATAACTGAATAATTGGTAATGATGAATGTTATAAGTAAAATATTTGGGATTTAAAACAACATAATGCAATGCAATTATGATTTCAAAGAGTATAGGGTGAATTCAGGTTGATTGGGACACTTTTTTTCCAGTCATTTCCATGGCAAAAATGTTCTGAATCATTTGCAATTATCCGATACACACAATACTCAAATATAATTTCAAGTTTTGGTTCATTTATGACGCGCCGTGCAATGCATGATCGCGCCGGTGCCTATTATAGGCTATTGTCTGCTATATTTGCTTCTTATTTATTAAATCCAGGCAATTGGCTGATGAAATATTGATTAAAATTAAGATACAATTTATACAAAACGAATTTCACTTTAAAGAAAGGCTTTCTACAAAACAAAACTTCTGACATATTGCACATCTTATGATGTGTCCTTTCTTACTCATGCTGTTCACTTTTCATAATCAACATAGATGAAATTAAAAAATAACATTAGGCTATAATATTTAAACATCAATATGAAACAAAATACGTTTGAACAACAAGTAGCCTATTGTACACAAAACGTATAGCATCTGAGCAGAAATTTGCGAACAAAAGCTTTATTGATGTGACTCTAGGCTATTTTACAGTACACACTTCATAATCTGTCCAAAACAGGCCAAAGAAATCTTGTCTAAACAGTCTTACGTCTATGACGTTTTATGTTGCAGCAGGATTCATATTTAAACTGTCTTTTTGCGGTTTAATATTCACAGACACTAACAGAATAAACTTACCTCACAATCAGTGGCTGAATCCGTTGCTCTTAGAAATAAACAGCTTTTATTCTGAGGTAAATAATTCCAGGATTATTCCTCACCGCGTCTCAAACGATGTAAAGTACATGCACTATCTCTCTCTTTTCAAACAGATTACACAAACAGACAATATTTGTTTTCGATTTGATTTACATGATTTAAAACCTGACATTTCAATGTTTCTTTAGACATATGTCTCATGTTTGTGTGACAAGTATTCACTAAGCTACAGCTCATTTTCTGAAGAAGATCAGATAGTCTTCATTGACAGGGAGGCTGCAGATCACGCATCATGTTTGTTTTCTTTATTTTGCAAAAAGCACAACATTTTGTTTTTATTGTGAGTGTACACAAATAAAAGTAGACACTTAACAGATTATAATGATGTATAACACTTGCCTGAATGATAAAAATCGACAGAGTTATTTGAGTCTCTTTGGCACTGATAAGAAAAAAATTGAGATGGTCGCGCCGGCGCGATCTTCGACCTCTAGGGGTTAAAAAGCTGGCTCAATTTACCCCACAGCATTTGGCTCAATTTGCCCCATAGCTGCCATTTTGGATAAAACTAACTAGCTTACCAATTCAGAGCTAAATGATTTACATGGTTTTATACATTGCTAAATCACCAATATGCATCAAATTTGCTTTGATACAACAGCCATTACATCTGTTATGGTAAAATTTCACTTTGACAAGCCAAAAACAGTAAATGGGTGCCTTCCACTCCTCCCATGTGCTTCTCATTTTCACAGTCTGACAGAAATGATGGGGGGTTACAAAATATATGGACAATAAAAGTGTACAGTTGCCAAGATAAAGGGGGGTGGGTTAACTTATCCACTGGCTCATCTTACCCCACTCTCCCCTATTTGAGCTCCTTTATTTTATATAGATTTTTACCCGCATTTGGGATTGTTATCGTAAAAATAACATGGAGGAAGTGCAATGAGATCATTTGCAGAATACAGGAAGTGTGAGATGGGTTACAGGTGCAGAAAGCATCAAATATGGTGAAAAAGAGACTCATTTATAAAGTGAATCATTCCTCTGTGTGTTTCCAGTCTCATTCGTTATAGAAGCTGCACAGAATAGATAGAGTTCAGTATATAAAAACAGCATTATTAATGTTTGTCTGAATGTTTTGAACTCAACGTGATGTTCAGTGTTTTAGTTCATGTCGTTTCAAACCTGTGTGACTTTCATAAAATATAATATTTTGAACCAAACAACATTGGTCCCCATTGACTTTCACTGTATCGACTTCAAAAAAACATTCTTCAAAACATCTTTTTTGTGAAGAAAGAAAGGCATACAGGTTAAATGATGACAGAATGAGTGATCTCTTTAAGCTCTTGCCACTTAAACATTATAAAAAGCAACACAACATGAATGTAAAACACTGGTGTGCAGGAACTGTGGAAACTGACACTGAGATAAATGTGTTACATGATGGATTCTGAACATTTTAATGAGCTCGTCTCATTAAAGACAAAAATACAAACATGCACAGAAGGAGCGAAAGATGAGACGTGGGAATGGAGGAATCAAGAGAAGGGAAAATGAAGCAGGTGCATTAGTGACACGAGGAGGCGGAGCAGAACGCAGCGTTACCGCGGCAACAAGCAATTAAACCCTCCTTCAGAGAGCGAGCGGCTTGTGTGAAGAGCTCGACCTTCAGCGACCCCGAGCACAGCAGACCAAAAGAAACTTTTCATTTTAATAATGTAGAATTGGACATTAAATGAGGTCAATAAAGGCTGTAGGAGTATTGTTTGTTGTTAGTTCATGTTAACTAATGTTGACAAGTGGAACCTTATTGTAAAATATTACTATTATTTTCTGCTAAATTTTTGTTAGGCTTACACTTGAAACAAGAAAAATCAATGTGCCAGTGGAGTGAGAGGAATGAGAACAGGTTAGATCTCATTCAGTTCTGCTTCTCAGGAGGGATTGTCTGGTTTTAGGGACGTTTGGAACACAAAGACACTCGTCAGATCATGATGACATCAGTGCTGGACAGGTCATAATGAGTCTCAGCACACACACATGTGTAGATGTTCCACTCTGTTCTCCTCGATAAAGCCATAGAGTGTGGAGTGGATCATTTGCTGTAATGTTCCTCTGGCCGTGTTTATCTCTGCGCTCAGTCGCCTCACGCTCACTGTGGACGTCAGTCTCGTTCCTGAGCAGATTCAGACCTCTAACATTAGATTTCAAACCTTGCTTTTACCTTTAGTAATGAAGTCTGTCCATCTGTCTGTCTATCTATCTATCTACACTATATTGCCAAAAGTATTGGGACGCCCCTCCAAATCACTGAATTCAGGTGTTCAATCACTTCATGGCCACAGGTGTATAAATCAAGCACTAGGCATGCAGACGCTTCTACAAACATTTGTGAAAGAATGGGTCGCTCTCAGGAGCTCAGTGAACTCAAGCGTGGTACCGTGATAGGTTGCCACCTGTGCAATAAGCCCATTCCTGAAATCTCCTCACTACTAAATATTCCACGCTCAACTGTTAGTGGTATTATAACAAAGCAGAAGCAATTGGGAACAACAGCAACTCAGCCACGAAGTGATAGGCCACGTAAAATCACAGAGCGGGGTCAGCGCATGCTGAGGGTCACAGTGAGCAGAAGTCGCCAACTTTCTACAGAGTCAATAGCTACAGACCTCCAGACTTCGTGTGGCTTTCAGATTAGCTCAAGAACAGTGTGTAGAGAGCTTCATGGAATGGGTTTCCATGGCCGAGCAGCTCATCCAAGTCTTACATCACCAAGTGCAATGCAAAGCGTGTAATGCAGTGGGGTAAAGCACGCCGCCACTGGACTCTAGAGCAGTGGAGATGTGCTCTCTGGAGTGACCAATCACACTTCTCTGTCTGGCAATCCCATGGACGAGTCTGGGTTTGGCGGTTGCCAGGAGAACGGTACTTGCCTGACTGCATTGTGCCAAGTGTAAAGTTTGGTGGAGGGGGGATTATGGGGTGGGGTTGTTTTTCAGGGGTTGGGCTTGGCCCTTTAGTTCCAGTGAAAGGAACTCTTAATGCTTCAGCATACCAAGACGTTTTGGACAATTTCATGCTCCCAACTTTGTGGGAACAGTCGGGGATGGCCCCTTCCTGTTCCAACATGACTGCGCACCAGTGTACAAAGCAAGGTCCATAAAGACATGGATGAGCGAGTTTGGTGTGGAGGAACTGTGTCAGTTTAAATCTAGACTAAAAACACATCTCTTTACTATGGCATACACATAAAACATTTTTTAATTTATATTATTCAAATCAGTTAAATGATTGTTTTAGGCTGCATTAACTAGGTCAGCCGGGACCGGGAACACTTCCCATAACACCTGATGTACTCGTTACATCATAAGAAGAATGGCATCTACGCTAATGTTAGTCTCTCTGTTTATCCCGAGGTTTACTGCAGTCGGCCGGATCCGGGCCGTATCCGGACCAGATGGTGGACCTTAGCCTGGACATGACGAACGCATTCCTGAAGTGTCTGTAGAGACCGTGTCAATTAAACTCCCCCCTGTAAATGCCGCATCGACACGACATCCTCATTAAACCCGTCCCCGGCGTGACGACTCCAATCTTTCGAATAATCCTACGAATATCTATTGATCTAATATGACTTCTGACCTGTAATGTTGCCAGAATCATAATCATACACTATTTGTTCGTCGGCCAGAGGAGAACTGGCACCCCGACTGAGCCTGGTTTCTCCCAAGGTTT
>JBAPCB010000030.1:102500-107500 GCA_039654105.1 Coreius guichenoti
ATCCTGCAGTGCACGCAAGGTCCCCCTGCTCAAGCCAGCGCATGTCCAGGCCCGTCTGAAGTTTGCCAATGACCATCTGGATGATCCAGAGGAGGAATGGGAGAAGGTCATGTGGTCTGATGAGACAAAAATAGAGCTTTTTGGTCTAAACGCCACTCGCTGTGGTTGGAGGAAGAAGAAGGATGAGTACAACCCCAAGAACACCATCCCAACCGTGAAGCATGGAGGTGGAAACATCATTCTTTGGGGATGCTTTTCTGCAAAGGGGACAGGACGGCTGCACCGTATTGAGGGGAGGATGGATGGGGCCATGTATCGCGAGATCTTGGCCAGCAACCTCCTTCCCTCAGTAAGAACATTGAAGATGGGTCGTGGCTAGGTCTTCCAGCATGACAACGACCCGAAACACACAGCCAGGGCAACTAAGGAGTGGCTCCGTAAGAAGCATCTCAAGGTCCTGGAGTGGCCTAGCCAGTCTCCAGACCTGAACCCAATAGAAAATCTTTGGAGGGAGCTGAAAGTCCGTATTGTCCAGCGACAGCCCTGAAACCTGAAGGATCTGGAGAAGGTCTGCATGGAGGAGTGGGCCAAAATCCCTGCTGCAGTGTGTGCAAACCTGGTCAAGAACTACAGGAAATGTATGATCTCTGTAATTGCAAATAAAGGTTTCTGTACCAAATATTAAGTTCTGCTTTTCTGATGTATCAAATACTTATGTCATGCAATAAAATGCAAATTAATTACTTAAAAATCATACAATATGATTTTCTGGATTTTTGTTTTAGATTCCGTCACTCACAGTTGAAGTGTACCTATGATAAAAATTACAGACTTCTACATGCTTTGTAAGTGGGCAAACCTGCAAAATCGGCACTGTATCAAATACTTGTTCTCCCCACTGTATATGTGCAGGATAAATGCTGTGCTTCCACTTTTATTGTGTGTGTGTATGTGTGAGAGAGAGAGCGTGTGAGTTGGAATTGCTTCAGGCATTGTCTGTATTCCTAATATTTGTGTGTGTGTGTGTGTGTGTGTGTGTGTGTGTGTGTGTGTGTGTGTGTGTGTGTGTGTGTGGTTTAGATGTTCTCTACATCTTACGGAAACACTCCGGGGCAAATGAATTATGAAAATTGAAACAAACCACTAACGCATTAAAATATTTGCACAGTTCTCAGAATCAGTGGCATGGAAACACAGTTCCCTGATCTTAAACCGTAGAAGAGCTGCGGAATCTGAACCTGAATGAAATGAAACATTAATAAATGTGTGGTTTAGTGGTTAAAGATCTGGGGCGAAATCCAAAAGGCTGTCGTTTTGAACTCTCCAGATTCTTATAAAAGGACTGATCCTGCAGGGAAAACCAATTGTAAGTCACTTCGGATGAAAACGTCTGGAAATGAATGAATGTACAGGCAGTTTTACTCGTTTTTCACAGCAGACTTCAGTTCATCTGCTCTTTCTCAGGAGGATTCTTAGAGTTACTAAAAGAGGGAATCCCGTCGAATCCTGATACATGACATAATCTTCAGTCAGGAAAATACAGCCGCGCAAACTTAAAAAAAACCGTTTATTCTGGAGAAGTGTGCGTCTCCCCAGAAAACGTCTGCGGTTGGGAATACGACGATCAGATTTGCTCTGAGCCTCAATCTCATCAGTGTTTTACACATTTAGAACTAATTACACTGCAAAATATGAACATCCTACACAGTGCAAACATCTGTGAAAGATGCTTCTACAAACATTTGTGAAAGAATGGGTCGCTCTCAGGAGCTCAGTGAACTCAAGCGTGGTACCGTGATAGGTTGCCACCTGTGCAATAAGTCCATTCCTGACATTTCCTTACTACTAAATATTCCATGCTCAACTGTTAGTGGGATTATAACAAAGTGGAAGCAATTGGGAACAACAGCAACTCAGCCACGAAGTGATAGGCCACGTAAAATCACAGAGCGGGGTCAGCACATGCTGAGGTGCACAGTGAGCAGAAGTCACCAACTTTCTGCAGAGTAAATAGCTAAAGACCTCCAAACTTTGTGTGGCATTCAGATTAGCTCAAGAACAGTGTGTAGAGAGCTTCATGGAATGGGTTTCCATGGCCGAGCAGCTCATCCAAGCCTTACATCACCAAGTGCAATGCAAAGCGTGGGATGCAGTGGGGTAAAGCACGCCGCCACTGGACTCTAGAGCAGTGGAGACGTGTTCTCTGGAGTGACCAATCACGCTTCTCTGTCTGGCAATCCCATGGATGAGTCTGGGTTTGGCGGTTGCCAGGAGAACGGGACTTGCCTGACTGCATTGTGCCAAGTGTAAAGTTTGGTGTGGGGTTGTTTTTCAGGGGTTGGGTTTGGCCCCTTAGTTCCAGTGAAAGGAACTCTTAATGCTTCAGCATACCAAGACATTTTGGACAATTTCATGCTCCCAACTTTGTGGGAACAGTTTGGGGACGGCCCCTTCCTGTTCCAACATGACTGTGCACCGGATTAAGAATGGGATGTAATTAAAGTTCATGGGCATGTGAAGGCAGGCGTCCCACAACTTTTGGCAATATGGAAAATAAACTATATGTGTTAAAAATAAACTATAATGTTCTATATAGAATATGTACGGGTTTCTTCAGGCGCTTCATGTATAGAACCTTACCTCCCATCATTTTATGGATTTAGTTTAATTAATTTATTTTGTTTTAAATTCATTTTTATTGATTAACTTAAACAGCTCTAAACACACTTAAACACTAGAAAATATTGAACATGAAAGTATTATGCAATCATGTAATTTCTCTTTATATTGAACCTTTTTAGTCAAGAACCCTAGAGTTCTGTACAGAACCACTAAGAGTGTGTAAAGACTGCAGGTAAAGAGTGTTGATTCGCTGCTGTGGTTGTTGTTCTGATGGGGTGAAAAGCTGATGTTCTCTCCTCCTCTCTGCAGGAAAGGAAGAATCAGTGGCCACCTTCAAGGGAAACGAGTTTTTCTGCTACGATCTGTCCATGACGCCCATCCAGAGCAGCACGGACGAGATCACGCTGTCGTTCCGAACGCTCCAGCGCAACGGCCTGATGCTCCACACGGGGAAATCCGCAGACTACGTCAACCTGTCGCTGAAGAGCGGCGCCGTGTGGCTCGTCATCAACCTGGGCTCCGGCGCCTTCGAGGCGCTCGTAGAGCCGGTCAATGGGAAGTTCAACGACAACGCCTGGCACGATGTTAAAGTCACTAGAAACCTGCGACAGGTAAGACGGAGCACTTTGTGTGGATATTGATCACCTGACAAAAGTGATGCTCTTCCTCAGGCTTGTTTTCCAGCAAAACATTCCTAAATCAAGATGCATTTACTGACTGAAGATATGAAGTATCTGAGGAAGAGCATCATTTTCTGCAGTGATTGTGCTGAAGTCGGGAATCACTTGGGAAAGGGCGGGATCACAGCGTGAATGTTGGCTGTAAACACTTCAGTTGACGCCCACAATCCCCAGTGCTTCCCGCCAGTGATTCCTGACAGGTCTGAGAGCAGCGCTGTGTGTTTTCTTCTCGTCAGACCTGATCCAGACTGAATCAGACTCATGCCTTCTGCTTCAGGACTTCATTATGTGCACCTTAACTTAATGTTCTGTTCAGAGAAGAGTTGTCCATCTAAAATTGACTCAAACCTAATGAAGTCAACAGTCCTTAGGGGACAGAAGATGCTGGTCTTGTTCTACTGGCTAAAATCAAGGATTTAATGATTGGGCTGTAAAAGAACAGAAATTAGTAATAATAGAACAAATAACAGCACTGAACACAGTATGGAGAAACGCTCAGCGAATGCTTAGCCAAGCACTCAACACAATGAGACGTGTTTCATTATGACCGAGCAAACACAATCAATGAGACACGATGCGATCCACACTGATGACTCAGTGATTCACACACTGATGACTTACCCATTCACATACTGATGACTTGCGGTTCACACACTGATGACTCAGTGATTCACACACTGATGACTTACCCATTCACATACTGATGACTTGCGGTTCACACACTGATGACTCACCGATTCACACACTGATGACTCACCGATTCACATACTGATGACTCAGCAATTCACACACTGATGACTCAGCGATTCACACACTGATAACTCACTGATTCACACACTGATGACTCAGCAATTCACACACTGATGACTCAGCGATTCACACACTGACAACTCACTGATTCACACACTGATGACTCAGCAATTCACACACTAATGACTTGCGGTTCACACACTGATGTCTCACCGATTCACACACTGTTGACTCACCGATTCACACACTGATGACTCAGCGATTCACACACTGATAACTCAGCGATTCACACACAATGACTCACAGATTCACACACTGATGACTCACCGATTCACACACTGATAACTCACCGATTCACACACTGATGACTCAGCGATTCACACACTGATAACTCATCGATTCACACACAATGACTCACCGATTCACACACTGATGACTCAGCGATTCACACACTGATGACTCAGTGATTCACACACTGATAACTCACCGATTCACACACTGATGACTCAGCAATTCACACACTGATGACTTGTGGTTCACACACTGATGTCTCAGCGATTCACACACTGATAACTCACTGATTCACACACTGATAACTCACCGATTCACATACGATGACTCACAGATTCACACACTGATGACTCAGCGATTCACACACTGATAACTCAGCGATTCACTCACAGATTCACACACTGATGACTCACCGATTCACACACTGATTACTCACCGATTCACACACTGATGACTCAGCGATTCACACACTGATAACTCATCGATTCACACACAATGACTCACCGATTCACACACTGATGACTCAGCGATTCACACACTGATGACTCAGTGATTCACACACTGATAACTCACCGATTCACACACTGATGACTCAGCAGTTCACACACTGATAACTTGTGGTTCACACACTGATGTCTCACCGATTCACACACTGTT
>JBAPCB010000030.1:115000-145000 GCA_039654105.1 Coreius guichenoti
GAGGCGTCCTGCTGATGCATCTCCCGTCATCCGTTATTTCAGCTCTCCATCCGGCTGGAAAGCACAGAGTCGATCCAGACAGACAGACAGACAGACAGAGAGACAGACAGATATTACAGAATCAGAGACATGTGCCGACGGTCTCTGACTCTTCCTCAGATGACTCTGATTCTGTAATATTTAGTGTCCCCAACTAAGCAAGCCAAAAGCCAAAGGCAACAGAGGCAAGGGTTTGTTGAGGTTCAGAGCCACTGGATGTCGTGTCGATGAGGCCTTCACAGGAGAGAGTCTAGTTGACACAGTCTCTGCAGACACTTCAGGGATGTGTTGTGCTCGTGTCTAGGCGCAGGTCCACCATCTGATCTGGATACGGCCCGGATCCGGCCGACTGCAGTAAACCTCGGGATAAACAGAGAGACTAACATTAGCGTAGATGCCATTCTTCTTATGATGTAACGAGTACATCAGGTGTTATGGGAAGTGTTCCCGGTTCCGGCTGACCTAGTTAATGCAGCCTAACAATCATTTAACTGATTTGAATAATAGAAATTGATAATGTTCTATGTGTATGCCATAGTAAAGAGATGTGTTTTTAGTCTAGATTTAAACTGACAGAGTGTGTCTGCTTCCCGAACAATGCTAGGAAGACTGTTCCAGAGTTTAGGTACTAAATAGGAAAAGGATCGACCGCCTGCAGTTGATTTTGATATTCTAGGTATTATCAACTGGCCAGAATTTTGAGACCGCAATAGACGTGATGGAGTATAATGTGTTAAGAGCTCGCTCAAGTACTGGGGAGCTAAACCATTTAGTGCTTTGTAAGTAATCAGCAAGATTTTAAAATGTATACGATGTTTAATAGGGAGCCAGTGCAGTGTTGACAGAACCGGGCTAATATGGTCATACTTCCTGGTTCTAGTAAGAACTCTAGCTGTTGCGTTTTGGACCAGTTGGAGTTTGTTTATTAAGCGAGCAGGGCAACCACCCAGTAGAGCATTACAATAATCTAGCCTTGAGGTCATGAACACATGAACTAACTGTTCAGCATTTTGAGAGCATATGTCATAGTTTAGATATATTTTTAAGATGGAAGAATGCAGTTTTACAGATGCTAGAAACGTGGTTACAAAGAATCAGCAAGTAACGCACTAAATTAAATGTGAAATTTTAAAGTATAAATTATTAATTATTTTATTTACAACTTTTTACAGTGTACGCAAAACACACAATCGTACGCTCGGCTGTCCTGTAGTGATTCTGATGGAACTCACTTACTTGGGTTACTAGGGTGTTATAGAGGGGTTGCCAGGGCATTGCTATGCAGTGTTTGGCCCCAGTACCTCCCTTAATGTGCACCTGTAGTATTTTTTTATCTGTTTTCTGGTCCAGCAGGTGTAAATGGTGCGTCTGGTCACTTAGTAAAGCAGCAGCTCAACACTAAACACACACAATCTGAGCGATCATTTATGTCTACAGAACACACACACACACACACTCGGATCAGTGACTGAAGTGAGTGCACTGCAGAGGCATGGGTCTGGATCAGAATCCGGTCTTCACAAGGTCTGGACGATGCTTCGTAATCGCAACTGTCTTTTCTTCCAGGCTCAAGATGGCGGCACTACAATGTCACTACATGTTTCTTTCTCTTTCTCTGAATTTCTTGTGTTAAAAGTTGAAATAAGATGTTTTCTTTTCCATGTTGTTCACACTGTTGTGTTTTTGCCTCCTTTCAGTCGTCAGCCAGAGAAGAGCGATTTCTTGCTTTACTTCGAAAACCAAGTTTGGCCAAATTTGCCTGTAACGAGCCCCGTCCGCAAACAGGCCACGCCCACTCACAGGACTAGCCAATCAGAATGATTACTAATACTGCTGTTCCTCTAGCCCCTCCCACACGAATCAGCCCCGCCCCAAATCTCCCCACGTGGCCCTTCTTTATGTGGAGAATGGTTTCCTAACTCTTGTGTCTTCTTACTAACCAAACAGCTTCAGATTCTTCCAGTTTAATTTTAATTTTCATTTTGACCTGTTTGTGTTCCTTTGAAACGACTAACATCGTGTCATTCACGGAATGTGGGCCATCTGTTGTTTTCCGAATTAACTTGCGTACTGACGTACTAACCATAATAACAATACTGTTGTCATGTTTTTCTTTTGGTTGACAAATCCTTCAATGAAGAGAAAGAATTCTTTCAATTTGGATCTTTATTCCAAAATTAGGAAAAGAAAGAGTCCGGCTGGTTTAACCTGTTAACTGTCACTCGCTCCTCAGATCTGAACTTGAGCGCTTGTAATTCGGAAGAAAAAAGCCTAAGTGTACTGAACTAAACATTTTTATTTTTATACATATTTTACGAAATAATTTGGCCTCTAAAATTGCATATGTCTAACCAAGTTGTGTTCCAGATTTGAAGTTGATATCACAAAAACTGAGCCACTGAAAGGATTTAAACTACATTTTCCATAGTAAAGCAGTGTTGAGTTTGTTAAATTTTGAGTGTTCAAGCTTTCCAATAATACCTAATCTATGATAATTACTAATATAAAGCGTGCCCAGACAGTTAACAGGCTACGACCGCTGCGTTTTAAAAGACCTTTATTGACTTCACGATTTGTCATTATTCTATATATTTTTCTTTCCCTTCCCTTGTTTTTTTCCTAAAGCACTCAGGCATTGGACACGCTATGGTAAACAAACTGCATTATATGGTAGATATCATTCTAATTGTCTTCTACTTTGGTTTGCCCTGGATTTCCGTTTCCTATTTCTATTCTGTTTGCTTATACTGACTACACAAATTCCCATTGGTATCAAGGTAGCAATGAAACTACAGATATTCACTGTCTCATTCGATCATCCTTTTCACTTTGTTTTGTCCATCCTACGCCCTCCCTACCCTCCAGGAACCAGATATAGAGTTAAATATTGTATTATTTACGGCGATGAGATAAAGAATTGCAGAGTAACAGTAAACTCTGAGATTCTCTCAGCAGAGCACACGGAAAGTTTTACTGTGTGTTTAACCGTAGCTGCGCCTCTCTGTTACTCGACTTGTGTAATTTATGATCATCTCAACCGGTATGAAGTTCGTTTGAGGTGGTATTGGATCCCAGTGGCAGGCAGTACGGATGAAACTCAGTAAAGCTCATGAGATCGTATGAAAGTGGCCAGAATGTTGATATTAATACTGAGACACTGAGACGTTGAGCTCGATGCAGCTGTGAAACTCCTTTCTGGTTCTCAGCATCTCAGTCCATTAGCAGTTTTGATATCCGGCTCAAGGTGATGATCCTCGTCTCTCCGGCTGGATTTATTGCCCCTGGATCGGAGCGGGCAGCCCTGCTCATAAAACACCCCCATTACAAGAGCCGGCGTGATTTATTCAACAGATCAGAGAGTGTTTGAGCGCAGCGTGAATCCGGCCTCGTCCTGGACTGTCCCAAAGCCAGACGTTTATTCACGTCATCAGGGCACTCAGGCCAGGCTGAGCGATGCTTTCATTAGTGTACACACCCATGGGACAACTAAACTAATTATTAAACATGAACAATTCATTATTACTGAAGCTCAGTCGCCTGTAGAACTTCCCAGGGTAATGCTATTGATGCCGGGAAGATTTACACTGACGCTGCGTTTGTTTCGCTGTTCTTCATCAGATCTTATACTAGTATAGAGTTTACTTGAATTGGCTTTTATTTTTATACTTTCAGTTTTCATTTGAATTTTAGTTTGAGTTTTAGTTTTATATATATATTTCTATTTAGCTTTAATTTTTATTTCAGTTTCACTTTTATTTCTTAAATGTGTTTATTTCAGTAACATTTCTAATATTCATTTACATTTTAATTGTAAAATTTTTATTTTTATTTCACTTTTACTATTATGAATTTGAATACTTCAGCGTAAACATATTTAATTTCAGTTTTACATATAATATTTTTTATTTTATTTATTTTGTTCGTTTGGGATAAAAGTAAATAATAAAAAAATAAATGTAAACGTAAAATGTCTTGCTATTAGGAATTTAAGTACTTAAATATATTTATTTTAGTTAGTTGCCAAGGCAACATTTCTCATTTTCATTTTAGATTTTTTTTAAAGTATAACTTTTAAATATTTATATATATATTTTTATTTAAGCATTTATTTTTACTTCAGTTTTATTTATACTAATTTTAGCACATCAACTTATAAGTGTTTATTTCAGTTAGTTGCCAGAGCAACATTTCTAACTATCAATTTTACAAAGTTTTAATATTTTAATTAACATTTAAAAAAAAAAGATTTAGCTTTAATTTTTATTTCAGTTTTACTTTTCATAATTTTAGTTCTTAAACGTGTTTATTACAGTTAGTTGCCAAGGCTACATTTCTAATATTCATTTATATAAGTTTTACATATAATATTTATATTTTATTTAATTTTTATTTCACTTTTACCATTAGTAATTTTAATACTTCAACATAAACATATTTAATTTCAGTTTTACATATAATATGTTTTATTTTATTTATTTTGTTCGTTTGGGATAAAAGTAATGTAAAATGTAAATATTTCAGTTTTACTATTAGGAATTTTAGTTTTTAAACATATTTATTTCAGTTAGTTGCCAAGGCAACATTTCTAATTTTCATTTTAGATTTTTTAAAGTATAACTTTTACATATTTATTTATATATATATATATATATATATATATATATATATATATATTTTTTTTTTTTTTTTTTTTTAATTAACATTAAAATTTACATTTTTAAAAACATGTAATAACCGAACAGCGACACTGAAGCAAACACAATGTGAGGCGTTTCCTTTACTGCCTGTCACTGGACTCGTCAAACACTAGGCTCCGCCCCCAGCGCTGCATGCCATATACGAGATTTTCTAGAATGTAGGAACTGTGTTCATTAACATCGATACTAACTCAATAACAACACTTTAACCCACTCTTACTTTGGTATATGTGTATGTATATGTTGCCTAGCACATATATACTCATACACATATGCATATTTATGAACCTACAGAGACAAGCCACGCCCCCAGTAAAAGGAATAATTTAACATCAGTAAAGACCCGACTTTGAAACCATAAAGGTGGAAAGGGCCAGCGTGATTGACAGGTCTCTGGCTTCTTCAGGATGATATTATCAGGCCGGACCGCTTGCATTAGTATGAAATTATACAGATCTAATGAACTCTGGCAGGGGTTCGGCACCCTAGAATAACAATATTCCAGGCCGGTCTGGGAGAGCGAGCGCTCGTGTTATTTGGCCCAATGAAGGCTGGGTAATTGGCAGATGGACAGACGTAGATGACTGACAGCTCGCAGCGCAGATGATCGTTACCATCGCTCATTGACACTCATCTGTGTGATGTGGACGTGTGGCTTCAGTCAGAACCGCATGCTTTCATCCGCTTGCAGCGAGAGGGAGTCTGCGATGCCCAAGCCGAAAGAGTCTCGGCTTGCACGCAAACCTGTGGACTCAAGTGCTCATGTTGTTGTGCCCCACCTTCAGATTTAACCCCTTAATCAACTAAATGTCCTCGCCATCTGTGCCGTGATGTGACTCCGTTTCGACTCCTCTCTGCCATCGGCTGCTGAGCGCTTTCGCTCAGACGTTTGCGTTCATTCCTGTTTGACGCCATCTTCATTTGCTCATCCAACTGCATGGCTTCTTCCCCATGTTGTGATGGTTCATTTTCCTTCCTCTTAACCTCAAAACCCACCAAACGTGACAATTCGAACTCTTTGTCGAATCCAATCACAAAGGATTTCACCAATTGACTGCTACTATACTAAATGACTAAAACCCAAATTCTGTTACTAATCCGAATGAAACCTTTGTTGTAACTGTACTAACAACCATTTTTGTGTCTGACCTGCTCTTATTTACTAAAGTACTAACCTCCAACCCCACACATACGAGCGCCTCACACAGTCTCTGGGCCCGTCCTCTTCCTCCTCTTCCTCCTAATGACCCCTCAGTCTCACTAACTCACCCCGGATCCTTTGGCTAGTTCAGTCCTGATCGCTCTCGACTCGCTCGCCCACTCCCACGCTCGCGGTCCAGCTGCCAGCCACTTGTCGAGTACGGCGATTCCCTTTGCGAATTATAAATGGGTTTTCATTGCAACGTGCAATTTCTCCTTTGTTTTTAATAGGTAAAGGTAAGTAATCGTAAAGACCCGTCTCAAGAATATAAGGACAAAAGGTCAGATGGCTGAAACTGAGGCATCTGGAGATCAGGTAAGGACGATCACTGACTTTTGAGGCACACTGCGCCGACAGACGCCGACCATCGCCAGATCACAGGGTTAGGGTTAGGCCACAAGGGCAACCCAACACCGGCGAAGTGTCTGGCGGCACAATGCGAATCGGCCGATACAGGACCAACATGATGCCACTTGTAGTTTATTGCAGTCTTTTGTGTGTGGTTTAGGGATTTATTAGCTCACCCCAAAAATCATTCTGAACTCATACAAGGTTGGAGCGACATAAAGGATGAGTTTTGGGTGAACTATTGCTTTAACATTGAAATCATTTTAGTCAGTTTTACTCTGACTGAAAGGACTTATTGTAGTGTAAGTGCATTGCTAATATCTTGCAGTGTTTTATGTTTTCATCAAGAGTGTGTTTAAATCAAAATTGCTGAGTTACCGCCATGACCTTTTTTTGTCTCGTCTTTGGTGCCGTTGACAATCAAAACCCCTTCATTCATTGATGAGATGAATGTTGAGTGCTGGTCCCACTTACGAAAAAGAAGTATATTTCAAGTTTATTAAGTATACTTCAAGTGCCCCTATTATGCTATTTTAAAGTTTCCTAATTTAGTTTTGGAGTCTCCAACAACAGGTTTACATGCATCAAAGGTCAAAAAACAGTTTCATTTTCTCATAATATACATTACACATCACCACAATGTTCAATGATTCTCAGACGACTCGACGGATGAATCAGTCTCTCTAAATCCCTCCTTTCTGCGAGCATACTCTGCTCTGATTGGTCAGACGGCCCAGTCTGTTGTGATTGGTCTGCTCTGCTCTGCTCTGCTCTGCTCTGATTGGTCAGATGGCCCAGTCTGTTGTGATTGGTCTACTCTGCTCTGATTGGCCAGACGGCCCAGTCTGTTGTGATTGGTCTGCTCTGCACTGCTCTGATTGGCCAGACGGCCCAGTCTGTTGTGATTGGTCTACCGCGTACAGCGCGTTTTTCAGAAACAAACGCCCGTTACCATAACTGAACTCCAGCTCCGTCCGGAGGCTTCCTAAAGCTCAGTGATAGTACACACTGTAAAGACAGTAATGATGACGTCGATTTTACACCAATCCCAGCGCGAGTCCGAATCAATGAAACAATGGAAGAACTAGTTATTCAACCCGAACCTCGAGCAGGACGTTTCTCAGTGATGCTACTCAGTCTGAGGTACATTATGAGATGTTTCAACTGTAATTCCATCAACAAACCTGTGTGTGTGTGTCTAATTTATTGCGGTGCACATGCGGGAACTGTATCAATAACAGCCCATATGTTAGCCCAGCTGATGTAACATTAAAGTTTGCAAAACAAATCTTGCTCCATCCTTTCTCTTTACTCAAAGTAGTAAGAATGACAGACAATCTGCATTAATAGACACAGTTTTAGGTAATAGTGCAGCCCACAGCTGATTTACAGTAGTATTTCAGTAAGACAGTAATAACGTGAGTTAGCAGTGTTTGAGAGGGTTCAAGGTTTCCCTGGTGTCTGCGTGCGCAATAAGTGGACGGGCAATATGCTAATGTTTCGTCGTGACGTCACAACGAAACGGCTTAGGACTCGTTTGAAAGACGATTCGTTTAATTGACTCAGAGTTGACTCTTACTTTTGAGAGACAATAACTTTATATACGGTGCACTTTCAGATTTAAACCTTTGCAGGATGTTTTCATTCACTTAGAACTATGTTACACACTACATGAAAGGTAATTTTCAAAAATCCATAATAAGGGCACTTTAAGTAATGTTCAAGTATTTTTAAGTATATGTTATTTAGTAAGTATACTAATATCAATGTACTAGTAGTAAACTTGTAAGTGTACTATTTCAATACTGCTTGGGACTAAATTGTCCCACTTTTAGTATATAAAAGTATACGTTTAAGTGTACTATAAGTGTAACAGTAGTAAACTTTAAGTGCACAACTACGTTTCTCATTTGTACTGCATTTGTACTACAAATGAACTTATAAGTATACTAGTAGTTTACTATTATAATACAAGTAGTACATTTTTTAGTTCATGAAAGTACACTTTAAAGTGTACTCTCAGTAAACTACTAGTTTAATAGTTTTATACTGCAAGTACACTTATAAGTTTTCTTGAAGTGAACTTAACATCATACTTATAGTTTACTATATTATATATTATATTATTTTTGCACTTTAAGTAGTATTATGTTCCTGTTTAGGTATTAATCTTTTATACTTGAAATACCTTTAACTCTTTCCATTTTAAAAACATTTTATTCTAGCTTCATGCATCCTTTTTTATCAACATTTGAATGTGCAAGTTTCATTTAAAAAAAAGCAACATTTTAAACAAAATTGCATTTTAGTCAAAGACTTCATCCGGATCATATTCAGAGCGATGATCAAACACAGATGGAGTAGATCGAGTCCATCAACATCTCCAAAGCTTGTCAGTCATTTCCTCTTCATGGGTTCAACACTTAATTCAGTAACATTAGGCAGTTTTGAACTTATATGCTGTTTAATTTTTGATGAACGCGTTATTTTACATTTGCGTTAGCAATCTTCTTCCACTTGTTTCTGCTTCTTCTTCAGCTGTGTTTTGATCAGGAGATTCTGTACTAAAAGAAGCGTAATAGCGCCCCCTTCTGTATAACACTAGCTGCGTTTCCATTGCCATTCAAATTGCGCAAATTGAAATTGCGAATTGAAAATATGCCCAATGGAAACACGTCAATTTCGCAAAAACTCCCATATATCGCAAAAAAGTTTTTACGCTCGCATGAGGTGGTTTTTCAGGCAATTCGAAAAAAAGAATATTTCGCAAAACTGCAATGGAAACAGTTTTTTCGCATTTACAGGCCACCTGGTGCAAGTAAAAGTTGATCATTCTTTAAAAAGATGACGCAGTATGTTTGGACAGAAGATGACACCGAGTTCTAGCCTAGAAATCTAGACGCACCCTAGCGGCAGCAAATGTAATTTGCAGCCAGGTTCGTCTAGCAGCTCTCCGTTGGCTTGCGAGCTTAAAAAACCAAACTCTAGTCAGGCCAATCACATCGTGTATAGAGTCGGTGGGCGGGCTTAACGTAATGATGGCAGAGTTGTGACGGTTCCGCGTGCTACTTGAAAACAAAGAAGCTGGCGAACAGCGGTCTTTCGAATCGGCTTTGGCTGCGACTCTGGAAGACTTGGAGTTAAGCTTTTCTTTGAGAAGAGAACAAAGAACGGCACTGAAGTCATTCTTAAAAAAGAAAGATGTGTTCGGAGTTTTGCCGACCGGATACGGCAAAAGTTTAATCTATCAACTAGCTCCGCTTCACCTTCTTCGTTGCTCTGGTTGGTTGTAGCGCTATCCTATTGCTTGCAGAGGGAATACACCCAGAAACATCTCATATGTTCCATTAAAAACAATGGCTAGTGCGGTGGCTGGGATAAATGTAAACCTACCAACATCTGTTGCCATGATTTTTGGAATGAAAAAATTCTGTTTTAGTCGCATAACATCGGTTAATGGAAACGCTGTCATTTCGCAATAGTTTTTTATTGACATTTAGAAAATACTGCAAAAGTTTCGCGCAAGTCTGTAATGGAAAGCGGCTACTGAAAACATGAATAGCCGGAAAAATCAGTCAGTGGTGGGGAAAGAATGAAGTAGATTTGAAGTGAATTCCCATGTACACTAGCAGTGGAGTAACCTACATAAAAACTCACATATTCAGGAACATATCTGTTTTCATTATAAATCAATATTTTCTACAATGTAGAAATAGTCCAAATATACTTAGATCTTTTCTGTTAATATCCTACAAGTCAAGTATACTTATGTACTTCTCAGAAGTGCACTTAAGTATACTTGACTTGTAGGATATTGACAGAAAAGATCTAAGTATATTTTCAGTCTACTTTATATTTTCATTATATTTTCAGACTGAAAGTATACTTTCAGTCTACTTATTTTTAGTTTAGTTTAAGTATACTAATAGCACACTTGAATAAACTTCTTTTTTCATAAGGGCCTTTCAGCAGCGAGTTGGGTTATTTGAGTTTCGAAGCCACTTTGAATCTTGCCTGTGGATTTCCTACAAACTCCAGTCGTGAGAGAGAAAGATCTGGCAGAGCTTGAGGAATTGGCTAAACTTCATTATGTGAACTGGATTCAGTTCCCAGCTGATCTAAAAGACCTGTTTGAATATCATGTTCAACATGATCCAAAGCAGATACAAGCCTTCCAACATGTTTCACAGGGGAATATCCCTGTTTCTTTCAGTTCAGCCTGATGCCGGACGGCTTGTGTTTGCTTTGAGCTTCCCGATTCAGAACGGTTTGTGTTACTGTGTGTTCATATAGTGTGCACTTTTGAGTTTCAGCTGAAGTCTGCTGCACTGGAACATGAATTTCTCTTCATTTGCATAAAGTTAATCTTAAAGGCTCAAATAAATTACTTCTGGGGTCCGTTCTTTGTACCTCGCTTAATCCACTTGAGATGATTTGACAGATCCCAGATCTTCTAATCGTGATAACTGATCTCTGGATAATTTGGTTCTTCAAACAAATTTGCGGATTGGATTAAAATATCTGGATGAAGTTGTCTGAGATTACTGCACGTTCTCGTGTTCCCTGAAGAGGGCAGATGCATCGATACTCAAAACATGATCAGCAAAGCGACTGGCTGGCGGCAAGACAGCAACGTAATGACATTATATAATTAAAAAAGACACCTGGCGAAAACATTTCTGGACCTTTATAAGGAAACAGCCAAGCAACCAAAATGACAAAAGTTATAATAGATAAATGACGTGTGCAGATTCCCAATCATTTATATTCACGATTTCTAGTATTTGTACAGGCTTTACATTTTTATTTCAATGTTATAATTAGCAATTATATTTGTTACGCAACCGCATTAATTAAAGTTTCTTAAGCGTCAAGATCAAGTTATCTGCATCAAGCCAAGCCCATAATATCTGTCACCACCACTGATCTATATAAATATTATTTTCAAATACATTTTTATATTATTATTATTATTATTATTATTATTTAAAAGTATTATTGCCCCTGGTTCAGTGAGGAAGTCTTGTAATAAAGTAGCAGTGGCTGGGACAAATTTTAAGTATCAGTGCCACTTAAAAAGATGCAATCTAATCCTGTTTACGTGAAATAAGCCTTCAGAGCAGATTTGATCTTACGGACCTGTTGCTATGACAGCAACTCCAGGATGAACGTCGAAGAACCAAACAATCCAAGATCATGCCAAATCGTCAACAATCAAATCCAGCTAACTGAGTTAGCGACGGCACAACACTGAATAAATAGGGAGAGCAAACAAAGCAGGGAACAAGGAAGGACAGTGTGGGGCAAATAAACCAATAATCGGATAACAAGAAGAGAGAGAGCACATGGCACATAGAAACAAACATGACAAGCCATGTGATCACTGTGAAGCTCAGTTCTGAGCCGACCTCACACTCCATCACAATCACACTCGTATGCAGAGATGTTGATAATCAGACACGCCACTCATATTCTCTTTCACTAGCAATTATGCTCTTTGATTTGATGCGGAGGACGATTATGTTAGATTTATGTAATGGCAGTCAAAGGTGTCCATTAGAGGCGGTCAGTTTGCCGTTTGGGGCCAAATAAATGATCTGCCCGGACTCGTCTAATGCTGCATCAATATGAAATCCTTACTCAACGGCTGACAGGTGATCAATTCTGCCAGATCTATTAGCGAATATATATTACGAATAGCCCGATGACAGCAAGATGGAGAATTGTATCAAGGAAAGTAGCAGCGGTGTGATATCGTGTCTTCACGGTCAGGAACTCAGTTTGGCTTTTCCAGTAATGAGCTAATCTGGACCGAACCACGGCACAGTGTTTCAGTGTTTCATGTCTCGTTGTGTAGCCGTGTGAAATCAGAATCTTTTCAGCACCTCAGATCATTTGTTTTGGTGAATTGGTTTATTTAGACAGATTCTTTCAATGAAATTGTTCAGAGTAAATTGTGTCAATTTAGTTTTTTTGTTATATATTAGTGATTGCAGCTGTTTAGTGTCATTATTTTGATTGCATTTTTAGTTTTAGTTCTACAGTATGTGTCTCAGTTTGATTCTGTCATGTTTCAGTTGTTGTTGTGGCAGAAAAATAATGCTAATACTTATCTAAATCATCCTTAAAATGCATTTACTTGAGAAAAGAAATGGTGTAAATATTTAGGGTGTATATACAGTGGGGAGAACAAGTATTTGATACACTGCCAATTTTGCAGGTTTTCCTACTTACAAAGCATGTAGAGGTCTGTAATTTTTATCATAGGTACTCTTCAACTGTGAGAGACGGAATCTAAAACAAAAATCCAGAAAATCACATTGTATGATTTTTAAATAATTAATTCGCATTTTATTGCATGACATAAGTATTTGATCACCTACCAACCAGTAAGAATTCCGGCTCTCACAGACCTGTTAGTTTTTCTTTAAGAAGCCCTCCTGTTCTCCACTCATTACCTGTATTAACTGCACCTGTTTGAACTCGTTACGTGTATAAAAGACACCTGTCCACACACTCAATCAAACAGACTCCAACCTCTCCACAATGGCCAAGACCAGAGAGCTGTGTAAGGACATCAGGGATAAAATTGTAGACCTGCACAAGGCTGGGATGGGCTACAGGACAATAGGCAAGCAGCTTGGTGAGAAGGCAACAACTGTTGGCGCAATTATTAGAAAATGGAAGAAGTTCAAGATGACGGTCAATCTCCCTCGGTCTGGGGCACCATGCAAGATCTCACCTCGTGGGGCATCAATGATCATGAGGAAGGTGAGGGATCAGCCCAGAACTACACGGCAGGACCTGGTCAATGACCTGAAGAGAGCTGGGACCACAGTCTCAAAGAAAACCATTAGTAACACACTACGCCGTCATGGATTAAAATCCTGCAGCGCACGCAAGGTCCCCCTGCTCAAGCCAGCGCATGTCCAGGCCCGTCTGAAGTTTGCCAATGACCTTCTGGATGAGCCAGAGGAGGAATGGGAGAAGATCATGTGTTCTGATGAGACAAAAATAGAGCTTTTTGGTCTAAACTCCACTCGCCGTGTTTGGAGGAAGAAGAAGGATGAGTACAACCCCAAAAACACCATCCCAACCGTGAAGCATGGAGGTGGAAACATCATTCTTTGGGGATGCTTTTCTGCAAAGGGGACAGGACGACTGCACCGTATTGAGGAGAGGATGGATGGGGCCATGTATCGTGAGATCTTGGCCAACAACCTCCTTCCCTCAGTAAGAGCATTGAAGATGGGTCGTGGCTGGGTCTTCCAGCATTACAACGACCTGAAACACACAGCCAGGGCAACTAAGGAGTGGCTCCGTAAGAAGCATCTCAAGGTCCTGGAGTGGCCTAGCCAGTCTCCAGACCTGAACCCAATAGAAAATCTTTGGAGGGAGCTGAAAATCCGTATTGCCCAGCGACAGCCCCGAAACCTTAAGGATCTGGAGAAGGTCTGTATGGAGGAGTGGGCCAAAATCCCTGCTGCAGTGTGTGCAAACCTGGTCAAGAACTACAGGAAACGTATGATCTCTGTAATTGCAAACAAAGGTTTCTGTACCAAATATTAAGTTCTGCTTTTCTGATGTATCAAATACTTATGTCATGCAATAAAATGCAAATGAATTACTTAAAAATCATACAATATGATTTTCTGGATTTTTGTTTTAGATTCCGTCACTCACAGTTGAAGAGTACCTATGATAAAAATTACAGACTTCTACATGCTTTGTAAGTGGGCAAACCTGCAAAATCAGCAGTGTATCAAATACTTCCCCACTGTATTTTTAAACACAATCTGCAATTGCTTTTTTTTGTTGTTGTTGTTTTAAGCATAAATCTAATGACATTTATGCTTAAAACAAGAAGAAAATGTGATTCAAGAGAGATTCTCTGAAATGATCTCTTATTATAATAATAAGAAGCATGATCATGTTTTATTAATAATGTCCTTACTTATACTATTTTGCCAAAAGTATTGGGACGTCCCTCCAAATCACTGAATTCAGGTGTTCAATCACTTCATGGCCACAGGTGTATAAATCAAGCACTAGGCATGCAGACGCTTCTACAAACATTTGTGAAAGAATGGGTCGCTCTCAGGAGCTCAGTGAACTCAAGCGTGGTACCGTGATAGGTTGCCACCTGTGCAATAAGTCCATTCCTGAAATTTCCTCACTACTAAATATTCCACGCTCAACTGTTAGTGGGATTATAACAAAGTGGAAGCAATTGGGAACAACAGAAACTCTGCCACGAAGTGGTAGTCCACGTAAAATCACAGAGCGGGGTCAGCGCATGCCTTAGTTCCAGTGAAAGGAACTCTTAATGCTTCAGCATACCAAGACATTTTGGACAATTTCATGCTCCCAACTTTGTGGGAACAGTTTGGGGACGGCCCCTTCCTGTCCCAACATGACTGCGCACCAGTGCACAAAGCGTCGGTCCATAAAGACATGGATGAGCGAGTTTGGTGTGGAGGAACTTGACTGGCCTGCACAGAGTCCTGACCTCAACCCGATAGAACACCTTTGGGATGAATTAGAGCGGAGACTGCGAGCCAGGCCTTCTCGTCCAACATCCGTGCCTGACCTCACAAATGCGCTTATAGAAGAATGGTCAAAAATTCCCATAAACACATTCCTAAACCTTGTGGAAAGCCTTCCCAGAAGAGTTGAAGCTGTTATAGCTGCAAAGGGTGGACCTACTCCATATTAAACCCTACGGATTAAGAATGGGATGTCATTAAAGTTCATGTGCATGTAAAGGCAGGCATCCCAAAACTTTTAACAATATAGTGTATTTCAAAGATGTTTCAAGAAAACGACACACATATTAATGTCATTGTGCAGTTTTATGTTGTGATGAGTATCTATAAGATATTGTCCACTTGAGTTTTATCAGCCTTTTGTTCATGGGTTTAACTAGTAGCTTGTAACGTGACCATCTTTAGTTTCAGAGTGGTTTTCTGCTGACAGACGCTCGTTAAAGCTTCTCACCCTGATTTAAGTAAAAGTGACAGTAAATGAGGTGTAACGTCTTCTGAAGATTCCTCTTTTACTCGAGTGTCGGAAGAGCCACATATGAATTCATCAGTGCAAAAGAGCTGCTGCATGACGACATCTGTATTCAGCACACATGCAGTTAAACTGTGTGAGTGTGTGTGTGTGTTGTACAGTAGGTGTGGTTGATGTTGATTGTGTGTGTCAGGAAAAACAACACTTCACTGCACACACATATCTCTCTCTCTCTCTCTCTCTCTCTAATGCTGTGCTTTGTTTTATTCATTTTCTCCATTGTCTCCACTGCTGCATTACTGTAGTGTTTTTGCGGTGAACCACAGGAGCCACTGTTATTTCCTTATGCACACACAGAAAGCATTTTAACCCGTCAGTGCTGATCCTCCAGGAACGCTTCAGTGTGTTTCAGTGAGGGATTACACTTTCTTATCTGAACATGCTCTCTGTCTTGTCACCAGGGGTTTTAGGGTAAATAAGTTAATATATCTCAGAGACAAACGTCCCATTAACACATTATCAGCTCCTGGAGCCTTTAAGATGCAGGAGCCTGAAGCACAGCAGCAGGTTTGGATGCCGCGTATGGATTTCACAGGTTATCTGCAGTGCGAAGCAGAACCGCAGGGCTGACGGTGCTTTTGTTTCTCTGAGATCAATCAACAGTTAACAACAGAGCCGCAGCTGCGCTCCCGGCACACATATTCTCTGCATTTATGCTGTAAGACTTAATGCACATGCAATAATTACATTCTTTTAGTTCAATTGGCATTCTTAACTGATATCGCTTCAGGACTCACACAATAATCCAAAACAGTACCAGAATCATACAAAACAGTGTTATTTTAGTTTAGTTGTATGATATTTTTTGTTTAATTTTTAACCATTTCATTTTGTCATTTTATTATTATTTTTTGTAGCAATGCTATTTAGGTTTAATTTATTTTTATTTCAGTTTTTGTTTTTGTTTTTATTTTGCAATGAAAGGAGACTTGGACCCAGGGTGACATTGAAGGCCTCGAGGGCCAGGGATGATCCACAGAAGGAGGAGCCTAGGGGCTCATCCATGATGAAGAAGACTTGGAGCTGGGTGTGACCAGTGGCGAAGAAGGAGACTTGGAGCTGGGTGTGACCAGTGGCGAAGAAGGAGACTTGGAGCTGGGCGAGACCAGCGGTGATGGAAGGAGACTTGGAGCTGGGCGAGACCAGTGGTGATGGAAGGAGACTTGGAGCTGGACAAGACCAGCAGCGAAGAAGGAGACTTAGAGCTGGGCGAGACCAGCAGTGATGGAAGGAGACTTGGAGCTGGGCGAGACCAGTGGTGATGGAAGGAGACTTGGAGCTGGACAAGACCAGCAGCGAAGAAGGAGACTTAGAGCTGGGCGAGACCAGCAGTGATGGAAGGAGACTTGGAGCTGGGCGAGACCAGCGGTGATGGAAGGAGACTTGGAGCTGGGCGAGACCAGTGGTGATGGAAGGAGACTTGGAGCTGGACAAGACCAGCAGCGAAGAAGGAGACTTAGAGCTGGGCGAGACCAGCAGTGATGGAAGGAGACTTGGAGCTGGGCGAAACCAGTGGTGATGGAAGGAGACTTGGAGCTGGGCGAGACCATCCATGAATAAGAAGACTTGGAGCTGGGCCAGACCATCCACAATGAAGAAGACTTGGAGCTAGGCCAGACCATCCACGATGAAGAAGACTTGGAGCTGGGCGAGACCATCCTCGATGAAGAAGACTTGGAGCTGGGCGAGACCATCCTCGATGAAGAAGACTTGGAGCTGGGCGAGACCATCCACGATGAAGAAGACTTGGAGCTAGGCCAGACCATCCACGATGAAGGAGACTTGGAGCTGGGCAAGACTATCCTCGATGAAGAAGACTTGGAGCTGGGCGAGACCATCCTCGATGAAGAAGACTCGGAGCCGGGCGAGACCATCCACGGTGAAGAAGACTTGGAGCTGGGACAGACCATCCTCGATGAAGGAGACTTGGAGCTGGGCAAGACTATCCACAATGAAGGAGACTTGGAGCTGGGCGAGACTATCCACAATGAAGGAGACTTGGAGCTGGGCGAGACTATCCACAATGAAGGAGACTTGGAGCTGGGCAAGACCATCCACAATGAAGGAGACTTGGAGCTGGGCGAGACTATCCACAATGAAGGAGACTTGGAGCTGGGCGAGACTATCCACAATGAAGGAGACTTGGAGCTGGGCAAGACCATCCACAATGAAGGAGACTTGGAGCTGGGCGAGACTATCCACAATGAAGGAGACTTGGAGCTGGGCAAGACCATCCACAATGAAGGAGACTTGGAGCTGGGCGAGACTATCCACAATGAAGGAGACTTGGAGCTGGGCGAGACTATCCACAATGAAGGAGACTTGGAGCTGGGCAAGACCATCCACAATGAAGGAGACTTGGAGCTGGGCGAGACTATCCACAATGAAGGAGACTTGGAGTTGGGCGAGACCAGCAGCGATGGACACTGAAAAATCCCTGTGTGGTCCTCGAGGGCACGATTATCTTGCTCATGGCAGAGCAGGCGGACAGCTTAACTGTGACAGCTTGTATATCCACGATTGCAGTGTGACTTAATCCATATGATGAGAATGATTTGTGAATACTGAACAATGAACAGAAAGCGCTAAGGGCTTAAATACACAAATGATCAATGGAACAAGAAACAGGTGTGTAACTCAATCAGAAACCATGGACTATGAAAAATTATGAACAACTATGATGCAAACTAAACTAAGTAGAACATGACAATGAACCTATGAACCAAACGAGACGTGAATGTGACTTAAATGAAACATTATTTTGTACAGATGGTGTGTGTGTGTGATTGTGTTGTGAATGTAATCTTACCTGTGTATGTTTGTATCATGTGACCTGTATAGAAGCACAAAGGTGATGTGTTGATCTTCCATCGATGCTTCACGCGTCTGACAGGGAAATGACGCGTCCAACAGGGCGAATGCAGTTTCACAGCGGCCGATTGCATTACTGTCTCTTAATGGAGCGACGGGTGATTTGTCTTCCCGTAAATCACATGAAGCTGTGCGTTCAGGTCACACGAGTCACGACTGGGCAAAAGCCTCGACTGTGGAAAACGATTGTCATGTAATCACTTTACACATATTACATAATTTCCCCAGTGGTTTAGCATTAAATGCATATTTAATGCGTTTGCACACAGGCGGATTGTAATACCTGTCACTAACCTTCACATAACCCCTGAGGGACGGATACAATTAGAAAACTTGCCTTTGCAGAGTAAATAGGAAAGTTGACATGATTTACTGTACGAAAATGACATGTCCTGTTGTGTGACATGATGTAGCTCATCTGAAACTGCTATTTTTATATGAAATTAGTACTTTTATTCAGCAAGGATGCATTAAACTGATCAAAAGTGACAGTAAAGACATTTATAATGTAACAAAAGATTCTCAAGTCAAGTCACCTTTATTTATAATAGCACTTTTTACAGTATTGATACAGATCAATACATATTGTTTCAAAGCAGCTTTACAGTGATAATAGGAAAAAAATGCAACAAAATTTGATTCGGCTGGACAGCCGCTCTGGAGAAAACTGTGAGGTCATAGTCCAGCTCAGTTCAATTCTCATGTGGTGTCAATACAGGCAGATCAGTAATATAGTAAGCCAAAGCAAGCCAAAAGCCAAAGGCGACGGTGGCAAGGAACCAAAACTCCATCAGGTGACAGAATGGAGAAAAAAAACCTTGGGAGAAACCAGGCTAAGTCGCTCAGTTCTCCTCTGGCCAATGAACGAACAGTGTATGATTATGATTCAGGCAACATTACAGGTCAGAAGTCATATTAGATCTGAACATTCAGAATATTTATCCAGTTTCATCTGGTTGAAGATCGGAGTCATCACGCAGGAGACGGGTTTGTTGAGGATCAGAGCCACTGGATGTCGTGTCGTGCCTTCACAGGAGAGAGTCTAGTTGACACGGTCTCTGCAGACACTTCAGGGACACGTTGGTCGTGTCTAGGAACAGGTCCACCATCTGATCTGGATACGGCCTGGATCCGGCCGACTGCAGTAAACCTCGGGATAAACAGAGAGACTAACATTAGCGTAGATGCCATTCTTCTTATGATGTAACGAGTACATCAGGTGTTATGGGAAGTGTTCCCGGTTCCGGCTGACCTAGTTAATGCAGCCTAAAACAATCATTTAACTGATTTGAATAATAGAAATTAATAATGTTCTATGTGTATGCCATAGTAAAGAGATGTGTTTTTAGTCTAGATTTAAACTGACAGAGTGTGTCTGCTTCCCGAACAATGCTAGGAAGACTGTTCCAGAGTTTAGGTGCTAAATAGGAAAAGGATCGACCGCCTGCAGTTGATTTTGATATTCTAGGTATTATCAACTGGCCAGAATTTTGAGACCGCAATAGACGTGATGGAGTATAATGCGTTAAGAGCTCGCTCAAGTACTGGGGAGCTAAACCATTTAGTGCTTTGTAAGTAATCAGCAAGATTTTAAAATGTATACGATGTTTAATAGGGAGCCAGTGCAGTGTTGCCAGAACCGGGCTAATATGGTCATACTTCCTGGTTCTAGTAAGAACTCGAGCTGCTGCGTTTTGGACCAGCTGCAGTTTATTTATTAAGCGAGCAGGGCAACCACCCAGTAGAGCATTACAATAATCTAGCCTTGAGGTCATGAACGCATGAACTAACTGTTCAGCATTTTGCATTGAAAGCATGTGCTGTAATTTAGATATATTTTTAAGATGGTAGAATGCAGTTTTACAGATGCTAGAAACGTGGCTTTCAAATGAAAGATTGGTATCAAAGAGCACACCCAGGTTCCTAACTGACGACGAGGACGTTTGAACGGTCACAGTTTTTGTGAGCTTATTAAGAGAATGTATTTTGTAATTTTTACAAATGTGTTTGTCACTGCAGGACTGTTTAAGGAACTAGTGATGGTACAGACATGAATGTGAGAAATGTGAAATCCAGTATTTATGGACTAATACAGTAGTTGTGGACGCTGTACAGTAAATGCTTGGCATTCTAGAGCAATTCTTTGACTAGAGGCGTTCCTGCATGATGAAACCTCGTGAAACACACAGTTGTGTAGGCGCTGGGATAAAATCAGACAATTATGAGCATCATCAGTGTTTGTGTATTTCTGGCTGTAGATGGTAAAACATGCAGCGATGAGAGAGAGTTTGTCATGTAAAGTTGCACTGGTGTATAAGTCACATTTACTATTACATTCAAAAATAATGTGAAATACTGGTAAATGAAATGTTTACAAACATTATAAACACTATGACGATGTATTTTAGTTCATATGAGAAAAACCACTACTTATTTTTGGGAAATTGTAGTTCATTAGTCCGGTCATAAAGACAGAACTGGAGTCTCTGCACGTGAAGTTCAGTCTCATTTCACAGTTAAAATCACAGAAGGTTTGAGTCGAAACAGAATCCGTTAATGCAGACGGAAAATATCAAATAACTGTCTTAAGACAATAACAGGCCGCTCAAGGTCAGCTGTCAACATAAACTCAGGGATATTTCTCTGAACATCAGCCACGATGAATGATGTGAAGCGTGAGCTGTAGCTCAGTGTGTCTGGTTATGAGTGTGTGTGATTTTAAGCTGTGAGGTTGTGTGTGTTCTTCGCTCTGGTGTGTGTTTGCTGTGGTCACTAACGCCCCTGTCTCTCTCTCGGCGGGTCTGTCTCACGGGTGGCTGACAGCTGGTTAACTCTCTCGCCGTAATGATTTATTTATCGTAATAACGCTGTCGAGGCCAGAAACGAGCGCTGCCAACACTGTCATAATGCCAGCGGCGCTACGAGACACTGCTTACAAACACACAGGCCCAATGACCTCACTCACACACACAAGCCCAATGACCACACACACACAAACACACACAGGCCCAATGACCTCACTCACGCACACAAGCCCAATGACCACACACACACAAACACACACAGGCCCAATGATCACACACACGCACACATACACAGGCCCAATGACCACACACACGCACACACACACACACACACACACACACACACACACACACACACACACACACAAACACACAGGCCCAATGACCTCACTCACACACACAAGCCCAATGACCACACAAACACACACAGGCCCAATGACCTCACTCACGCACACAAGCCCAATGACCACACATACACAAACACACACACAAGCCCAATGACCACACACACACGCACACACACACACACAGGCCCAATGACCACACACACACACACAAACACACACACAGGCCCAATGACCTCACAGACACACACACACAGGCCCAATGACCACACACACACACACACAGGCCCAATGATCACACACACACAGGCCCAATGACCACACACACAAAATCAGACACACAAACACACAAACACACACACACACACAGGCCCAATGACCATACACAGGCCCAATGACCACACACACCCACACACACACAGGCCCAATGACCTCACAGACACACACACACACACAGGCCCAATGACCACACACACACACACAGGCCCAATGACCACACACACAAAATCAGACACACAAACAGGCCCAATGACCACACACACACAAACACACAAGCCCGATAACCACACACACACAAACATACAAGCCCAATGACCACACTCACACACACAAACACACACTCACTCACTTACTCACTCACACACACACAAACACTCACACACACACATACTCACACACACACTCACTCACTCACTCACACACGCTAAGACACACAGACACACACACACACACACATACTCACACACACTCACTCACACACGCTGACACACACAGACAGACACACACACACACACACACACGCTAAGACACACAGACAGACACACACACACACACACGCATAAAGTGGGTCTTTATACATGAAACATAATTGCCAACATTTTTGTCCAATCAAATGCTCTCTAAATAAAATGAGAATTTCCCTTCTGGAATCACGTGATGCAAACGAAAGGCTACTGGCTGTTTCCCACCAGCGTCCTGTTTCAGCGCGAGAAAGAAAACCGGCTCGTCGTGTCATGAGGTCTTTGAGAACAACCACCGGTTCACTCTTTCACAGTGAGAAATATCCCACACGTTCCTTTATACACTCTTAGAAATAAAGCTTCTTCATCGGTTCAATCTTTCCGTTGCACAGAAGGTTCTTCAGATTAATAAAATATTACGTGCTTCTTTTAAGAATCGATCATTGAAAGGTTCTTCAATTGCATCTCTTTCGGATCCTTTATTTCTAAGAGTGTACAGAATAAAAACGTCCGTTCCACGAGTCGCGGGCCAAACCTCGAGAGTACGACAGCAGACATAAAAATGTGTTGGCCTGTACGGAAGAACGAGAGAAAAGAGAACGCCGATGCGACGCGAGCGCTCAGGGAAACGCTTCTTCAGGGTGCAGTTGTTGAGATCTGCGTTTCGTGCAGGATGTTTCTCGTGCTGGTTTTCATGTCAGAAGTATTTGACAGACCTTTGAGTTTCTGCCATGAAGAGAAAACCAGCCAAAAAGCTGCTAAATGTCTGTGGCAGCTGTTCAGAGCCCAGGTTTCACTAGAAGCTGCTTTATATTTGGTTAGGAAGAGAAATGGTTTTGGCTCGTGTGTGATAGTCGTTGAATAAAAACATGATTTGACGGATGAAGTCGTCTGCGTCAGCCTTTATCAGCGCAAGTTTTAATTGGACACGTTCAGTCAGAAAGGGCAAAAATATAATTATTATTCAACATGCGAATGATCACGACAAATCCTTTTAAAAGGCAAACACTGTGAAGTAAAGGTTTGTGAATCGCTAGAGTTTTCCATCTCTCTCCGCTCTCAATCAGAGGCTTTAGCAGGCAAATGTGTTAAAACTGCTCAAGAGATGTGAAGTGTGTTATCAAAGAGCTTCAGCAGATCTTACACAGGAACAGAAACACTTGTGCTTTACATCATTCATGACAGAGAGAAAGAGAGAGAGAGAGAGAGAGCCTTGGGAAGGAAAATATAAAAATCAAAACTATTTCAAGATATTAACAAAGTCTAGTTCTAAACTGCCACTGATATGAACTCCACATTCAGAGAGGTTGTGGTTTAAAATCAGATCATCTAAACTGGGATTATTCTGGTCTTGGCAGGCGATGAGTTTGAGGATAGTCGTGTGTTTCGAGCCCTTCAACTGCACTGTAAAGAAGCGTTTCCTCGCGCCGGTACAGACACTCAGAGTAGGAGCCAGCGCAACCACAATGACTCCTTAATCCAGTCTCTTTCTCTCCTTTCTCCTTTCTTTCTGTCTCTCCTCGGGAAAACCTCTCTCTCTCTCTCTCTCGCGCCCGCCGTCAGGTCACTATATCGGTGGATGGTATTCTGACCACCACAGGTTACACGCAGGAGGATTACACCATGCTGGGATCCGATGACTTCTTCTATATCGGCGGAAGCCCGAACACGGCGGATCTGCCCGGATCTCCGGTCAGCAACAACTTCATGGGATGTCTGAAAGACGTGAGTCAGTAAACACTCAGTAAAGGTCAGAACATTTCACCTGTAGAAACAATCGTAACTGGATATTGCTAGTAAATACAAATAATTCAGGGTTGTTAATAGATTTTAAAAATTTGAATTGCAATTAATCACAACCTTCTGTGCAATTAATCACAATTAATCTCAATTAATCACAACCTTCTGTGCAATTAATCACAATTATTCACAATTAATCACAACCTTCTGTGCAATTAATCTCAACCTTCTGTGCAATTAATCACAATTATTCACAATTAATCTCAACCTTTTGTGCAATTAATCTCAACCTTCTGTGCAATTAATCACAATTAATCTCAATTAATCACAACCTTCTGTGCAATTAATCACAATTATTCACAATTAATCACAACCTTCTGTGCAATTAATCACAATTATTCACAATTAATCTCAACCTTCTGTGCAATTAATCACAATTATTCACAATTAATCACAACCTTCTGTGCAATTAATCACAATTATTCACAATTAATCTCAACCTTTTGTGCAATTAATCACAACCTTCTGTGCAATTAATCACAATTATTCACAATTAATCTCAACCTTTTGTGCAATTAATCACAACCTTCTGTGCAATTAATCACAATTATTCACAATTAATCACAACCTTCTGTGCAATTAATCACAATTATTCACAATTAATCTCAACCTTTTGTGCAATTAATCACAACCTTCTGTGCAATTAATCACAATTATTCACAATTAATCACAACCTTCTGTGCAATTAATCACAATTATTCACAATTAATCTCAACCTTTTGTGCAATTAATCTCAACCTTCTGTGCAATTAATCACAATTATTCACAATTAATCTCAACCTTCTGTGCAATTAATCTCAACCTTCTGTGCAATTAATCACAATTATTCACAATTAATCTCAACCTTCTGTGCAATTAATCACAACCTTCTGTGCAATTAATCACAATTATTCACAATTAATCACAACCTTCTGTGCAATTAATCACAATTATTCACAATTAATCTCAACCTTCTGTGCAATTAATCACAATTATTCACAATTAATCACAACCTTCTGTGCAATTAATCACAATTATTCACAATTAATCTCAACCTTCTGTGCAATTAATCTCAACCTTCTGTGCAATTAATCACAATTATTCACAATTAATCTCAACCTTCTGTGCAATTAATCACAATTATTCACAATTAATCACAACCTTCTGTGCAATTAATCACAATTATTCACAATTAATCTCAACCTTTTGTGCAATTAATCACAACCTTCTGTGCAATTAATCACAATTATTCACAATTAATCTCAACCTTTTGTGCAATTAATCACAACCTTCTGTGCAATTAATCACAATTATTCACAATTAATCACAACCTTCTGTGCAATTAATCACAATTATTCACAATTAATCTCAACCTTTTGTGCAATTAATCACAACCTTCTGTGCAATTAATCACAATTATTCACAATTAATCACAACCTTCTGTGCAATTAATCACAATTATTCACAATTAATCTCAACCTTTTGTGCAATTAATCTCAACCTTCTGTGCAATTAATCACGATTATTCACAATTAATCTCAACCTTCTGTGCAATTAATCACAACATTCTGTGCAATTAATCACAATTATTCACAATTAATCACAACCTTCTGTGCAATTAATCACAATTATTCACAATTAATCACAACCTTCTGTGCAATTAATCACAATTATTCACAATTAATCACAACCTTCTGTGCAATTAATCACAATTATTCACAATTAATCACAACCTTCTGTGCAATTAATCACAATTATTCACAATTAATCTCAACCTTCTGTGCAATTAATCACAATTATTCACAATTAATCTCAACCTTCTGTGCAATTAATCACAACCTTCTGTGCAATTAATCACAATTATTCACAATTAATCTCAACCTTCTGTGCAATTAATCACAACCTTCTGTGCAATTAATCACAATTATTCACAATTAATCTCAACCTTCTGTGCAATTAATCACAATTAATCACAATTAATCACAACCTTCTGTGCAATTAATCACAATTAATCTCAATCTTCTGTGCAATTAATCTCAACCTTCTGTGCAATTAATCTCAACCTTCTGTGCAATTAATCACAATTATTCACAATTAATCACAACCTTCTGTGCAATTAATCACAATTATTCACAATTAATCTCAACCTTCTGTGCAATTAATCACAATTATTCACAATTAATCTCAACCTTTTGTGCAATTAATCACAACCTTCTGTGCAATTAATCACAATTATTCACAATTAATCTCAACCTTCTGTGCAATTAATCACAATTATTCACAATTAATCTCAACCTTTTGTGCAATTAATCACAACCTTCTGTGCAATTAATCACAATTATTCACAATTAATCTCAACCTTCTGTGCAATTAATCACAATTATTCACAATTAATCTCAACCTTCTGTGCAATTAATCACAATTATTCACAATTAATCTCAACCTTTTGTGCAATTAATCACAACCTTCTGTGCAATGAATCACAATTATTCACAATTAATCTCAACCTTCTGTGCAATTAATCACAATTATTCACAATTAATCTCAACCTTCTGTGCAATTAATCACAATTATTCACAATTAATCACAACCTTCTGTGCAATTAATCACAATTATTCACAATTAATCTCAACCTTTTGTGCAATTAATCTCAACCTTTTGTGCAATTAATCACAACCTTCTGTGCAATTAATCACAATTATTCACAATCACAACCTTCTGTGCAATTAATCACAATTATTCACAATTAATCTCAACCTTTTGTGCAATTAATCTCAACCTTCTGTGCAATTAATCACAATTATTCACAATTAATCACAACCTTCTGTGCAATTAATCACAATTATTCACAATTAATCTCAACCTTCTGTGCAATTAATCACAATTATTCACAATTAATCTCAACCTTTTGTGCAATTAATCACAACCTTCTGTGCAATTAGTCACAATTATTCACAATTAATCTCAACCTTCTGTGCAATTAATCACAATTATTCACAATTAATCTCAACCTTCTGTGCAATTAATCACAATTATTCACAATTAATCTCAACCTTTTGTGCAATTAATCACAACCTTCTGTGCAATGAATCACAATTATTCACAATTAATCTCAACCTTCTGTGCAATTAATCACAATTATTCACAATTAATCTCAACCTTCTGTGCAATTAATCACAATTATTCACAATTAATCACAACCTTCTGTGCAATTAATCACAATTATTCACAATTAATCTCAACCTTTTGTGCAATTAATCTCAACCTTTTGTGCAATTAATCACAACCTTCTGTGCAATTAATCACAATTATTCACAATCACAACCTTCTGTGCAATTAATCACAATTATTCACAATTAATCTCAACCTTTTGTGCAATTAATCTCAACCTTCTGTGCAATTAATCACAATTATTCACAATTAATCACAATTATTCACAATTAATCTCAACCTTCTGTGCAATTAATCACAATTATTCACAATTAATCTCAACCTTCTGTGCAATTAATCACAATTATTCACAATTAATCACAACCTTCTGTGCAATTAATCACAATTATTCACAATTAATCTCAACCTTTTGTGCAATTAATCTCAACCTTCTGTGCAATTAATCACAATTATTCACAATTAATCTCAACCTTCTGTGCAATTAATCACAATTATTCACAATTAATCTCAACCTTTTGTGCAATTAATCACAACCTTCTGTGCAATTAATCACAACCTTCTGTGCAATTAATCACAATTATTCACAATTAATCTCAACCTTCTGTGCAATTAATCTCAACCTTCTGTGCAATTAATCACAATTATTCACAATTAATCTCAACCTTTTGTGCAATTAATCACAACCTTCTGTGCAATTAATCACAATTATTCACAATTAATCACAACCTTCTGTGCAATTAATCACAATTATTCACAATTAATCTCAACCTTCTGTGCAATTAATCTCAACCTTCTGTGCAATTAATCACAATTATTCACAATTAATCACAACCTTCTGTGCAATTAATCTCAACCTTCTGTGCAATTAATCTCAACCTTTTGTGCAATTAATCACAATTATTCACAATTAATCACAACCTTCTGTGCAATTAATTACGATTATTCACAATTAATCTCAACCTTCTGTGCAATTAATCTCAACCTTCTGTGCAATTAATCACAATTATTCACAATTAATCACAACCTTCTGTGCAATTAATCACAATTATTCACAATTAATCTCAACCTTCTGTGCAATTAATCTCAACCTTCTGTGCAATTAATCACAATTATTCACAATTAATCACAACCTTCTGTGCAATTAATCTCAACCTTCTGTGCAATTAATCTCAACCTTTTGTGCAATTAATCACAATTATTCACAATTAATCACAACCTTCTGTGCAATTAATCACAATTATTCACAATTAATCTCAACCTTCTGTGCAATTAATCTCAACCTTCTGTGCAATTAATCACAATTATTCACAATTAATCACAACCTTCTGTGCAATTAATCTCAACCTTCTGTGCAATTAATTTCAACCTTCTGTGCAATTAATCTCAACCTTTTGTGCAATTAATCACAATTATTCACAATTAATCACAACCTTCTGTGCAATTAATTACGATTATTCACAATTAATCACAACCTTCTGTGCAATTAATCACGATTATTCACAATTAATCACAACCTTCTGTAATTAATCTCAACCTTTTGTGCAGTTACTCACAACCTTCTGTGCAATTAATCACGATTATTCACAATTAATCACAACCTTCTGTGCAATTAATCACAATTATTCACAATTAATCTCAACCTTCTGTGCAATTAATCTCAACCTTCTGTGCAATTAATCACAATTATTCACAATTAATCTCAACCTTTTGTGCAATTAATCACAACCTTCTGTGCAATTAATCACAATTATTCACAATTAATCACAACCTTCTGTGCAATTAATCACAATTATTCACAATTAATCTCAACCTTCTGTGCAATTAATCTCAACCTTCTGTGCAATTAATCACAATTATTCACAATTAATCACAACCTTCTGTGCAATTAATCTCAACCTTCTGTGCAATTAATCTCAACCTTTTGTGCAATTAATCACAATTATTCACAATTAATCACAACCTTCTGTGCAATTAATTACGATTATTCACAATTAATCTCAACCTTCTGTGCAATTAATCTCAACCTTCTGTGCAATTAATCACAATTATTCACAATTAATCACAACCTTCTGTGCAATTAATCACAATTATTCACAATTAATCTCAACCTTCTGTGCAATTAATCTCAACCTTCTGTGCAATTAATCACAATTATTCACAATTAATCACAACCTTCTGTGCAATTAATCTCAACCTTCTGTGCAATTAATCTCAACCTTTTGTGCAATTAATCACAATTATTCACAATTAATCACAACCTTCTGTGCAATTAATCACAATTATTCACAATTAATCTCAACCTTCTGTGCAATTAATCTCAACCTTCTGTGCAATTAATCACAATTATTCACAATTAATCACAACCTTCTGTGCAATTAATCTCAACCTTCTGTGCAATTAATTTCAACCTTCTGTGCAATTAATCTCAACCTTTTGTGCAATTAATCACAATTATTCACAATTAATCACAACCTTCTGTGCAATTAATTACGATTATTCACAATTAATCACAACCTTCTGTGCAATTAATCACGATTATTCACAATTAATCACAACCTTCTGTAATTAATCTCAACCTTTTGTGCAGTTACTCACAACCTTCTGTGCAATTAATCACGATTATTCACAATTAATCACAACCTTCTGTGCAATTAATCACAATTATTCACAATTAATCACAACCTTCTGTAATTAATCTCAACCTTTTGTGCAGTTACTCACAACCTTCTGTGCAATTAATCACAATTATTCACAATTAATCACAACCTTCTGTGCAATTAATCACGATTATCACAATTAATCACAACCTTCTGTGCAATTAATCACGATTATTCACAATTAATCACAACCTTCTGTAATTAATCTCACCCTTTTGTGCAGTTACTCACAACCTTCTGTGCAATTAATCACGATTATTCACAATTAATCACA
>JBAPCB010000030.1:150000-200864 GCA_039654105.1 Coreius guichenoti
GTTTTGGATTCAGCTGCAGAAACATTTTAAGAGGAGCCCGTTTGTTTTATTAAACATATTTATTTTCATCTTTTTAACAGCCAGATGTTGTGCTGTGAAGTAAAAGCTGTTTGTGTCATGTTGCTGGATCGCTGTTATCAGCAGTTTTAGAGCAGCGCTTCACTGCCACCAAGTGTCAGCCGGACAGTATTACACTACAGAAGACATGATGGTGTTAATGTGTGTCACACCTGTCAGTGGCAGGTAAATTGATATAGCACTCATGTATGCGTGTGTGTGTGTCTGCAGAGGCGACGGTGTTGAGTTATGATGGCAGCATGTATCTGAAGATCATCATGCCCAGCTCCATGCACACGGAGGCGGAGGACGTGGCCCTGCGCTTCATGTCCCAGCGGGCATACGGGCTGCTCATGGCCACCACCTCCAAAGAGTCGGCCGACACGCTGCGCCTGGAGCTGGACGGAGGACGGGTCAAACTCACGGTCAACCTCGGTAACCTGCTCGTCTCTGTCCTCACCGGGCGTCTCTTCTCTTCTCTCCCTGTGTTTCTCTCGCCCTGTAAAGCCTGACCCCGCCTGCCGATCACACCGTCCACCAGCAGAGAGCGCCAAAACGCTTTATTCTAGGGCTGCTAGACGGTATATTCAGTGTTTTTCACGTGCTTTTCCAGTAAAAATCTTAGATATGTTTACTTGAGAAGTATAATATTGTGTAAGATACTGGGTCTCATTCACTAGATGAAATCAGATCAACAGATTTGTTCTAAAATTATGAGCAAATGACCTCTGAAGGTCTGGTGGACGGCTCTGATTCTCGCAGCGGTGCATCCTGGGAAAGCACACGGTGGGAGAGAAACTCGATCATCTCTCTCTCTGTCTCTCTCTCTGTCTCTCTCTCTCTCATTCACCCGGAACCTTCCGTCCCTTCAATGCGTGTCTGTCTGCGACCCTGCGGCCAACAGCCAGAGAGACCGGCTCACGTCTTTCACCTTTACAGGTGAATCGATTTCAGTCATGAAGGAAACGGCACTGTAAAACTGTTCACACTGCAAAAAATGCTTTTCTTACTTAGTATGTTTTCCTTGTTTCCAGTCCAAGGGCCTCATTCATGAAACCAGTGTTAATTTTGACAGTAAATTTTGATTTAGTTTTAGTCATATTTTAGTCTCCTGAATTGTTTTTAGTTTTAGTCTAGTTTTAGTCAGCTAAAATCTAATGAGTTTAGTTAAATTGTAATGCATTGATTGAGCATTTAACCATTACATAACCGACTGTTACTTGAATACATGAAAAAACTGACATTTTAACATAATTGTGTTTTTGACATTAAAAATACACGAAAGAGAGCTCAAAACACTTTTTTTTAATAACATCTATATAGTTTTTATAATGTTGTATTTCTGTTTTAGTTAGTATATCAGGTTAAGCTAAAGCTTCAAATACGTTTGTTTATTTATTTTGTTTAATTTCAGTTAACATTTATTTAATTTCAAGTAATGAAGATTTTTTAACTATTATAACCCTGAAACTTTATTGAATAATGTGTCAAATACTGTTCTTAGTCTTTCCTCCTGACTATGAATTAAATGGGAATGAAATTAAAAACAGTTTATTGTGTAACTAAAAACGTATATATAATGCGTGACTTTTAATTATAAACAAGCTCGAAATACACCGGGACTCTTATTTTGAAATGTCTGCGCCTCTATTGCAGTTGCAGCTGCTCATTTAAGTTCAGATGAGGGAGATAAAATATGCATTGTTACAACCATCTAAAACATATTACTATATAAACATTGTGCAGTAAACATTGTAATTATTCATCAGCATTAGTTCATAAACAATTACCTGTCATAAATGTGTGTTATTCATTGATTGAGCCGCTCTGAAGCGCTGTCGCGTGAGCCTGTAGAAGCACAACAGAGCCGTGTTTTCCCGCGGTTTTACAATTCAAATGTGCGCATCTGTTACACAGGACATCAGTCCTGACAGGATCTCTTCCCTAATCGGCCCTCCCTAACATTTTCCTCTTGTTTTTATTCGTTGACGATTACCGTAGATAAATTACAGTAGATTATCGTCGTAGTTTTTGTCATCCAAAACTGGTTTTTATTTAGTTATCGTCTCGTTTTCGTCAGTGAAAAAAGGTCGTTGACGAAAATTATGACCAAAATTATTCGTCAACGAAATTAACACTGCATGAAACACGAGCAGAACGTATTTGGGTGTAAATCGTTCGTAAATCCGTTCTGATGTAAATTTTCGGATTGTAACTCATGGGCGGGGATTATGCTAATTATTGATGAGCGTGCACGCGCGCCCTATTTAGGAATGTTTGGAACATTACACACGTTTAACTACCGAATCCGTGGTATACGAAGCGTTTGTGAATCCGGAGGAGAGTTTTCGTAAAGGTCCATTTTACACGCAAATTACTCAGAATTTGCTCGTATATTTACGAAAGTTTCATGAATGAGGCCTCAAATATCTAAAAAATCTTAATAAGTAAAATGACATAAGATATTTTGTCTTCATTTCTGGGGGAAAAAATCAAAATGAAGTGAGTTTTTGCTTAAAACAAGCAAAATGATCTGCCAATGGGGTAAGGAAAATAAGAGACAAGAAACAAGATTATTTTTTTTACCCCATTGGCAGATCATTTTGCTTGTTTTAAGCAAAATTCTCTTCATTTTGATTTTTTCCCCAGATAACTAGAAAAAAATATCTGGTCATTTTACGTATCTAGTAAATGCATCTTGATTTATGAATTTTTAGATATTTAGACTGGAAACAAGACAAAAATACTAAATAAGAAAAGCATTTTTTGCAGTGCAGTGGCTCAATTTTTGGACCAAATTTGGACACAACTTGACTTTGATTTTAAAGCAAATTTAGAGGCCAGAATATTTGTGTTTCGTTCAGTACATTTGTCTTCCAAAGCATTGATGAATTCCAGCCGTTTGAGTCCAGATCGGTGAGGGTTGACAGGTTAATGCGCCGTACGCCGAGGGCCGGTCCCTGGCTGTTTGCCTTCACTACTCTGTGGCGGTTGACACACTGAGACGCACCTCAGCCTGACAGCTGCAGTGACAGCCTCCGTCCAGCAGGTGGAGACACAGACCGGAGAGCCTGACCTGCTGCTGTGAATTGGCTTCCATGCGGGACACATTGAGCTGCTTTAGGGCGTGTTGTGACGGCTGAGGTGTGCAGTGAACCCCTTCCCTCCGCTCACAGCTGAAGATGATCCCGCTCCTCCGGATTTACTGCTGGAAAAACCCCTCCTGTTAACTGGACGTGATCACGACGGCTTACCAAATACAGGACAGAACAGAGTGTTAATGACTGAAAAGAGATTCAACTGATTATACATATTAGAGTCAGTTTAGATGCAAAAAGCTGCAATATCACTAACAATATCAAAGTTATTCTTGCGTTTACTTAATAAAATCAGGTCAGATTTGACAGCAGAAACACACGAGCTGAATAGACTTTTACTGGATAAAACACTCAGACACAGAAGACATGTTTCTAATATGATACAGTAGCTTTACATGAACTAACAGTAAAGATAAAGATAAACGAATGTGACCCAGTATTAGTCATGACGGGCGGGTGGGACGGACTGGAGGAGCGGATCATCCGCTGGATGGCGGTCAGTGAGGTGGTAAAGGGGTGTCGCTGGCTCCGCGTGTGTCCCCGGATGGTGCCTCTGATGCTCAGACGTCTGCAGAATGAACTTTGAAGGATGTGAAATGTTTTCTGTCTCTCTCTGTCTCTTCTTTAATTTGATCTCACCATCTCACTCTCTCTCCCACCAGACTGTATCAGGATAGACTGTAACCTCAGTAAGTGGTTCAACTCATTTATTATGCCTACAACACACACACACACACACACACACACACTATACACACACGCTACACACACACTCACTCACATACACACACACTATATACACACACACACACACACACACTCACTCATACATACATACACACACTCACACACACTCACTATATACACACACACAGACACACATTATATATACAAACACTCACACTCACTATATACACACACACACACACACACTCACACATACACACACACTCTCTTACACACGCTACACACACACACACACACTCATACATACACACACTCACACACACTCACTATATACACACACACAGACACACATTATATATGCAAACACTTACACTCACTATATACACACACACTCACACATACACACACACACTCTCTCACACACATTATATATACACACTCACTATATACACACTCACACATACACACACTATATATACACACTACACACACACACACACTATACACACACACTCACTAATACACACAGACACACATTATATATACACACACTCACATTCACTAAATACACACTCACACATACACACACTATATATACACACTACACACACACACACACACATACTATACACACACACTCACACACATACACACAGACACACATTATATATACACACACACTATAAATATATATACGCACGCTCGCTCGCTCGCTCACTCACACACACACTCACACACACACACACTACAAACATACTATATATATATATACACTCACCTAAAGGATTATTAGGAACACCTGTTCAATTTCTCATTAATGCAATTATCTAATCAACCAATCACATGGCAGTTGCTTCAATGCATTTAGGGGTGTGGTCCTGGTCAAGACAATCTCCTGAACTCCAAACTGAATGTCAGAATGGGAAAGAAAGGTGATTTAAGCAATTTTGAGCGTGGCATGGTTGTTGGTGCCAGACGGGCCGGTCTGAGTATTTCACAATCTGCTCAGTTACTGGGATTTTCACGCACAACCATTTCTAGAGTTTACAAAGAATGGTGTGAAAAGGGAAAAACATCCAGTATGCGGCAGTCCTGTGGGCGAAAATGCCTTGTTGATGCTAGAGGTCAGAGGAGAATGGGCCGACTGATTCAAGCTGATAGAAGAGCAACTTTGACTGAAATAACCACTCGTTACAACCGAGGTATGCAGCAAAGCATTTGTGAAGCCACAACACGCACAACCTTGAGGCGGATGGGCTACAACAGCAGAAGACCCCACCGGGTACCACTCATCTCCACTACAAATAGGAAAAAGAGGCTACAATTTGCACGAGCTCACCAAAATTGGACAGTTGAAGACTGGAAAAATGTTGCCTGGTCTGATGAGTCTCGATTTCTGTTGAGACATTCAGATGGTAGAGTCAGAATTTGGCGTAAACAGAATGAGAACATGGATCCATCATGCCTTGTTACCACTGTGCAGGCTGGTGGTGGTGGTGTAATGGTGTGGGGGATGTTTTCGTGGCACACTTTAGGCCCCTTAGTGCCAATTGGGCATCGTTTAAATGCCACGGCCTACCTGAGCATTGTTTCTGACCATGTCCATCCCTTTATGACCACCATGTACCCATCCTCTGATGGCTACTTCCAGCAGGATAATGCACCATGTCACAAAGCTCGAATCATTTCAAATTGGTTTCTTGAACATGACAATGAGTTCACTGTACTAAAATGGCCCCCACAGTCACCAGATCTCAACCCAATAGAGCATCTTTGGGATGTGGTGGAACGGGAGCTTCGTGCCCTGGATGTGCATCCCACAAATCTCCATCAACTGCAAGATGCTATCCTATCAATATGGGCCAACATTTCTAAAGAATGCTTTCAGCACCTTGTTGAATCAATGCCACGTAGAATTAAGGCAGTTCTGAAGGCGAAAGGGGGTCAAACACAGTATTAGTATGGTGTTCCTAATAATCCTTTAGGTGAGTGTATATACACACACACACACACTATATTTATACACACACTCTGTTATTTCATGCTGTGTTTTGACGTTGCAGGTAAGTGTGTTGTGTGTTGGAGGAGATATCTGAGTGTGTGTGAGACTCATCATGTGATCTGAGTCACTGCCGTTCGTTCGGTTCATTCTCTGATATACATACACAGACACACACTCACCCTCACACACACACACACACACACACACACAAACACTAAGGCTATGTTCACACTGTCAGTCCAAATCCGATTATTTGTGTATCCGATTGGAATCTAATCTAAATTATTGACGTCCACACTGTGTATTGCTACTGTTCAGATCTGATTTGTGTGTCCATGCAGCTCTTTCGTTTTCCAGAATATCTGCATTGGTTTCTGTGGCAATGACGTTGCGTTGGTAGGCATAAGCCAAAAACAACAACCGCAACATGGAGGGGTTTTCAATACAGATGTTGTCTTATTTACAACATGACATTGTGTATCCGCCGCGCTGGACGACTGCGTCTTCTGAGGCAGCGGAGGAACCGTAGGAGGCTGGTATGAGCTGCTTTATTCCCTGCTGTCGTCTCTGTCGGTTTCAAAACATGTCTCCGTTACAGTATATTGTCATTTTCTGCTCGACCGGCACTTTGCAACAGCACAACCTTATTTCTGCAGCGTCTTTCAGCATGTTTCCTATAACAGTGTCTGACGTTTACGCTTTACATGGCGTGAGAAAGTCACATAAACCACGCAAAATCCGATCAGAGCGGTCAGACTGAAACAGATTTCCAGAAATGCGATTTGAATAGGATTTCAAACTATATACACTATATTGCCAAAAGTATTGGGACGCCCCTCCAAAGGTGTTCAATCACTTCATGGCCACAGGTGTATAAATCAAGCTCTAGGCATGCAGACGCTTCTACAAACATTTGTGAAAGAATGGCTCGCTCTCAGGAGCTCAGTGAACTCAAGCGTGGTACCGTGATAGGTTGCCACCTGTGCAATAAGTCCATTCCTGAAATCTCCTCACTACTAAATATTCCATGCTCAACTGTTAGTGGTATTATAACAAAGTGGAAGCAATTGGGAACAACAGCAACTCAGCCATGAAGTGATAGGCCACGTAAAATCACAGAGCGGGGTCAGCGCATGCTGAGGGTCACAGTGCGCAGAAGTCGCCAACTTTCTGCAGAGTCAACAGCTACAGACCTCCAAACTTCTGTGGCCTTCAGATGAGCTCAAGAACAGTGTGTAGAGAGCTTCATGGAATGGGTTTCCATGGCCGAGCAGCTCATCCAAGCCTTACATCACCAAGTGCAATGCAAAGCGTGGGATGCAGTGGAGTAAAGCACGCCGCCATTGGACTCTAGAGCAGTGGAGACGTGTTCTCTGGAGTGACCAATCACGCTTCTCTGTCTGGCAATCCCATGGACGAGTCTGGGTTTGGCGGTTGCCAGGAGAACGGGACTTGCCTGACTGCATTGTGCCAAGTGTAAAGTTTGGTGGAGGGGGGATTATGGGGTGGGGTTGTTTTTCAGGGGTTGGGCTTGGCCCTTTAGTTCCAGTGAAAGGAACTCTTAATGCTTCAGCATACCAAGACATTTTGGACAATTTCATGTTCCATTTGGGGACGGCCCCTTCCTGTCCCAACATGACTGCGCACCAGTGCACAAAGCAAGGTCCATAAAGACATGGATGAGCGAGTTTGGGGGTGGGCCAACTCCATAGTAAACCCTACGGATTAAGAATGGGATGTCATTAAAGTTCATGTGCATGTAAAGGCAGGCGTCACAAAACTTTTGGCAAAATAGTGTATGAATGTAGCTTGAATTGCATTTCATGTGATTTTAGGCCATTCAGACTTCTAAATCTGATTGGATTTCAATCAAATATGCACAAAAATTGGATTTGGACTGACAGTCTGAACGTAGCCTAATAAGTGCAGGATGGATTTGATGTTTTAGTCTGTTTCAGAATGATACTTTCATCTACATTCATCTCAATAAAATCAACATGACAAAGTTTTCAATTAATTTTATTTTGTTCAGATACTCAGATGGTGTTTGCCAGCATTTATCCAGCAGTATTCTTCCCCGGGTTTCTCTGTTTTACTGTATATGTAAACACACAGTATTTCAGCCGACTGCATGACGCTGTTGGTTTTCTGTGTGTTTCAGAAGAGCGTGCAGCGATTCATGAACTCTCTGAAGATCTGCGCGCTCCGCGAGTGCTTTGAGTTAGCCGTGATCCGTCGAGCGCAGCCGCTCTTCACGCGGGTTTCTGTCACAATGATGTGGCGTGTGCTGTCGTCGGCTCTCCACTGCCGTTTAGTTTCCCGTTCACTCCGAATCTGATCTGCTCGTGACCTTGGGCGCCGTTGCGATTTAGCCGCAGCCAATTACCCAGAATGCCCTGTCAGGAAGTGTTGCAGTAGATTTGAGATGACTGCGAGTTTCAGCAGGCCTCTCTTCTCTTTCTACAGGTGTATCTGCTCACATCCAAACACTTGTGTAAATCCCAAACAGATTAAATCATCAACTTAAGCCTCAGAGAGAATGACAACAGAGTCTTTGTTTGGGTCTCTTCAAGGTTCTATTAAGTTCTTATCATAAATAATGGAAACGGCATAAAACCGAGTCATAAATATGCAGCAGCTCTCTTCAGGTCACAATAAACCCTGAGATTCTCACAACGGCCTTGAGTTTCAGCCGGCCGCTACAGTCATTATACTGATTCTGCATTCTTCTGCCTTTAGTTCACATTAAAATTCCTCCCAATACAAAATATATTTAACTTCATATAACAGCTTTCTAAAGCTTTAACCATCGCCAGAGTTTAACTAATGACCATGAGTCAGTGATATGGCTAAATTACTCTTTCTCTGTCTGTCTGTTTTCAGCTTTAAAGGAGACCTATTATGCAAAATTCCCTTTTACATGGTGTTTGAACATAAATGTGCGTCAGCAGTGTGTGTACACAACCACCTTATGATGGTAAAAATCCACCCACTCCTCTTTTTTAATCCCCATAAATCATAAGCAGTGTCTCAGAACAAGCTTTTTGCGGATTCTAGCAGTGTAATGTCACATATGCTTAGGCCCCGCCCATGACTGCTGACAGACTCCGCCCTATTAGCATAGGCCCGCCCATGACTGCTGACAGACTCCGCCCTATTAGCATAGGCCCGCCCATGACTGCTGACAGACTCCGACTTTGATTCATATTAACAGCAGATATAGCAGTAGGTACTGCATATTACACTGCTGTCACTTTAATACACAGATCTAATACACACATGTGATTTCTTTACGTTCACAGACATAACCGACTGTGTTTATGTGAACGCTGTGAGTTTTTGTCATAACCTTGTGTGTATTTGACAGTTTAACCGCATTAAGACGTGAAAGAGAACTTAGTTTAATACTCACGGGACGCTCCATCTGACATCCAGCTTTCTGTGCACGTGCTTCGGGTGTGTGGCTCAGAAAACCATATATCAGAAGTTTAGACTGATACGGATGCATTAACTCTCATGATGATGAAGAACTGCAATGTCACGTGAGTGTGAGCGCGATAGAGATGATCATCAAAACCAAACAGATGTTTTAGTGTTTGGCAGAGTATCCGAGGCACGAGCTGTACAGGCCCCGCCCTCTTCTTAAAAGTGGGCGGGGAGTAGGAGCTCATTTGCATTTAAAGATACATGCACAAAAACAGCATGTTTTTCCTTCCACTCAAAAATGGGCATTTACAAGATGGTATTATAAATGATATGTGGGGTATTTTGAGCTGAAATGCCACATACACATTCAGGGACACCTGAGACTTATATTACATCTTGTAAAAAGAGGCATAATAGATCCCCTTTAACACAGGCGAGAGCTTTGAATGCATATCCAGGCGAATCTAGTGAATGACAGTTGGAGATTAGAAACTGAAGCACATCCAGGTGAAACGAAGATGTGTGAATGTTCTTGTTCTGTCTGCCAGTGTTTATGCAGAGTAGCAGATGTGCGTGTGTATGTATGTGTGTGTGCAGATATCTCCTAACAGTGTGTGCGTGTGTGTGTGTGTGTATGAGAGTGTGTGTATCTGATGCACTCTTCTGCTGTAGGTAAAGGTCCAGAGATCCTGACGGCCGGTCAGAAACTCAACGATAATGAGTGGCACTCGGTCAAAGTGATCCGGCGCGGGAGAAACCTGCACCTGTCCGTGGACAACGTCACTGTGGAAGGTAAGAGCTCCATCCTTCATGAAGCTTCACTCTCAGATCAAGCACTGAGGCGGTGTATTTTAATGCAAACATTCAAGACTCAGAACACAAAACTCATCACACTGTAGAAACGTCAGCCAATCTCAACGCACAAATACAGAGAGCATTTCTGATTAGCTACTCTTCTGATTGGCTAAAAAAACAACCATTTGTAGTTTTTTGTTTGTTTTTTACTATTTACAGAGCCCTTATGTACTAAATACTAGTTTACTATTTACTGAATAATGCATATGAATGTATATAGTCTGTACTGTCTACTACTTTTTAAGGCAAACACTACAGGTGTTAATCTGGTCAGTTTTGAGATTTTGGTCAGTTTTGCTTCCATAACATGTCTTATTTCATCCAAAATACACATTTAAGTGTTTATTTTATTACACTTTATCTATTTGCATCTGTAGATTTCAATTACAATTGAGTTTTTCCTTCACTTCAGTAACATTTATATACACCAAAACTTACAGTTTTATTCATATCTATATTCTGAAGGTTTTTAGTGAGGGGTTTGTTCATATATCATTCAACATGATTTATAGAACATTTTATTCCTAAAAACATGGTGAAAATGTTTTGTTTTTTTCCTGGCTGTTGACAGTATTTCAACTGTCGAGCTGACACTAGCGAAAAGACACTAGACATTAGACACCACCAAAAAGTTCTAGTGTAAAATCACAAACCTGACTCTCAATCTCTCCCATACCAGGCAGGGGCGCCCAGAATTTAGTGATTCAGGACTTTTATTTCTTATGCATATTTTGTGATTGTTTTATCATTATTTTAATACCTTTTCTATGTAAAGCAGTTTGAATTACCATTGTGTATGAAATGTGCTATATAAATAAACTTGCCTTGGCTATTTTCCAAAATCCCTTCTGTAAAACCTTTAACTCTAACATGTCAACACAATCAAATTTTGAAGCTGGCTTTATCCAATATTCAGATTTATGTTCTGCAATGTGTGCAAATTAGAGCACATTTACTTATTTAATTTGCATATTTAAACCATTTTAGTAAAGTTGTAATATAAAACAATTGTCTTAGATTTCATTTGCAAAACATAACTTTAAATGAGTTTTTCCTCCACTTCAGTAACACTTACATACACCAAAACTTACAGTTTTATTCATATCTATATTCTGAAGGTTTTTAGTGAGGGGTTTGTTCATATATCATTCAACATGATTTATAGAACATTTTATTCCTAAAAACATGGTGAAAATGTGTTTTTTTTTCCTGGCTGTTGACAGTATTTTCCAAAATCCCCTCTGTAAAACCTTTAACTCTAACATGCCAACACAATCAAACACACATTTTGAAGCTGGCTTTATCCAATGTTCAGATTTATGTTCTGCAATGTGTGCAAATTAGAGCACATTTACTTATTTAATTTGCATATTTAAACCATTTTAGTAAAGTTGTAATATAAAACATTTGTCTTAGATTTCATTTGCAATACATAACTTTAAATTAGTGTTTTCTCCACTTCAGTAACACTTACATACACCAAAACTTACAGTTTTATTCATATCTATATTCTGAAGGTTTTTACTGAGGGGTTTGTTCATATATCATTCAACATGATTTATAGAACATTTTGTTCCTAAAAACATGGTGAAAATGAAAATTCTGTTAACAGTATTTTCTGATTTATAGAGTGATAAAAATAGATATCAAAAATCCCCTCTGTAAAAACTCTAATATGCCATCAAAATCAAACAATAATTTTTAGCTTGACTTTATCCAATGTTCAGATTTATGTTCTAGAAATGTATGCAAATTGGTGATAAGATAATGCCTCATTTGTATATTTAAACAAAACATTCTAGAAAACTTGTAATGCAAAACAGTTGTCTTAATGTACTATGATGAATCAACTAGATAAGTATGGTGATATATATCAGTTTAAAGTTTTACTCTTGCTTTGAAAAAAAGTATCTGAATCAGTGGCTTGTATTGCAATATTTTTAGTGACGCTGTGACTCGTTGTGCCACAGGTCAGATGACGGGTGACCACACTCGCCTGGAGTTCCACAACATCGAGACAGGCATCATGACGGAGCGCAGATTTATCTCTGTTGTGCCATCAAACTTCATTGGACACCTGCAGGGCCTGATGGTCAATGGTGTGCCGTATCTGGACCAGTGCAAGAACGGCGATATCTCGTACTGTGAGCTGAATGCCCGCTTCGGCATGCGCCACATCATCGCTGACCCCGTGACCTTCCGGAATAAAGGAAGCTACCTGGCGCTGGCGACGCTGCAGGCGTACGCGTCCATGCACCTGTTCTTCCAGTTCAAGACCACATCCACGGACGGCCTGCTGCTCTTCAACAGCGGCGATGGCAGCGACTTCATCGTGGTGGAGCTGGTGAAGGGGTCAGTCGCAAACTCTCCTTTATGTCTCATTTCAGAGGTGGTGTGTTTTATAAAAATTCATAGGTTAATGTTCAGGCTTCAGGAAACCTGTTTGAAAACGTCTCAGGTTACGCATGTAACCATGGTGCCCTGAGAAGGGGAACGGGACACTGTGTCCCCTAGAGGACACTTTGGGGAATGCCTCCGGCATGACTGGTGTCTGAAGCACCTGATCACGTTTTCTCTGGGCTTTATTTGCTAAAAAAACTTTGCTAACAAAGTTACCTTAAAAACCACACTGTTAAAGAAAAAAGAAAGAAAAAAAAACATATTAAATTTTTGGAGGTTTGTCAGTTTGTAAATGCATTAACACCATAGACCTAGGCTCCCTGTGTTCTACTACCGATCACATTTGTGACCAGACATAAACCCATTTTTTCAATTCTTCTTCTTTGTTTCTTTTTTTTTTACATAATTGAGATTAATTGTTTAATATCCTTACAAATACCATACAAATTCATATACAGTGGGGAGAACAAGTATTTGATACACTGCCAATTTTGCAAGTTTTCCTACTTACAAAGCATGTAGAGGTCTGTAATTTTTATCATAGGTACTCTTCAGCTGTGAGAGACGGAATCTAAAACAAAAATCCAGAAAATCAGATTTTTCCAGAAAAAACATTGTATGATTTTTAAATAATTAATTTGCATTTTATTGCATGACATAAGTATTTGATCACATACCAACCAGTAAGAATTCCGGCTCTCACAGACCTGTTAGTTTTTCTTTAAGAAGCCCTCCTGTTCTCCACTCATTACCTGTATTAACTGCACCTGTTTGAACTCGTTACCTGTATAAAAGACACCTGTCCACACACTCAATCAAACAGACTCCAACCTCTCCACAATGGCCAAGACCAGAGAGCTGTGTAAGGACATCAGGGATAAAATTGTAGACCTGCACAAGGCTGGGATGGGCTACAGGACAATAGGCAAGCAGCTTGGTGAGAAGGCAACAACTGTTGGTGCAATTATTAGAAAATGGAAGAAGTTCAAGATGACGGTCAATCTCCCTCGGTCTGGGGCACCATGCAAGATCTCACCTCGTGGGGCATCAATGATCATGAGGAAGGTGAGGGATCAGCCCAGAACTACACGGCAGGACCTGGCCAATGACCTGAAGAGAGCTGGGACCACAGTCTCAAAGAAAACCATTAGTAACACACTACGCCGTCATGGATTAAAATCCTGCAGCGCACGCAAGGTCCCCCTGCTCAAGCCAGCGCATGTCCAGGCCCGTCTGAAATTTGCCAATGACCATCTGGATGATCCAGAGGAGGAATGGGAGAAGGTCATGTGGTCTGATGAGACAAAAATAGAGCTTTTTGGTCTAAACTCCACTCGCCGTGTTTGGAGGAAGAAGAAGGATGAGTACAACCCCAAGAACACCATCCCAACCGTGAAGCATGGAGGTGGAAACATCATTCTTTGGGGATGCTTTTCTGCAAAGTGGACAGGACGACTGCACTGTATTGAGGGGAGAATGGATGGGGCCATGTATCGCGAGATCTTGGCCAACAACCTCCTTCCCTCAGTAAGAGCATTGAAGATGGGTCGTGGCTGGGTCTTCCAGCATGACAACAACCCGAAACATACAGCCAGGGCAACTAAGGAGTGGCTCCGTAAGAAGCATCTCAAGGTCCTGGAGTGGCCTAGCCAGTCTCCAGACCTGAACACAATAGAAAATCTTTGGAGGGAGCTGAAAGTCCGTATTGCCCAGCGACAGCCCCGAAACCTGAAGGATCTGGAGAAGGTCTGTATGGAGGAGTGGGCCAAAATCCCTGCTGCAGTGTGTGTAAACCTGGTCAAGAACTACAGGAAACGTATGATCTCTGTAATTGCAAACAAAGGTTTCTGTAACAAATATTAAGTTCTGCTATTCTGATGTATCAAATACTTATGTCATGCAATAAAATGCAAATTAATTACTTAAAAGTCATACAATATGATTTTCTGGATTTTTGTTTTAGATTCCGTCACTCACAGTTGAAGAGTACCTATGATAAAAATTACAGACTTCTACATGCTTTGTAAGTGGGCAAACCTGCAAAATCGGCAGTGTATCAAATACTTGTTCTCCCCACTGTATGTCATCTCTGGGAAAAATGTGGGATTAAATGGGTTAAAAAGTCTAGGGTCAAGAGCCCAACTAAAGCAAACACTAATCACCATAATGGTGACTTAAAAATTGTGACTCTTTCCTTCAGTGATTCTGCTTGTTATCATCAGGTGCTCATTATTAATGGTCCATTATCACTCAATTAATCACTTAATTATCTCATTAACTTTAACACTCTTGACTCAGAGCAGAATTAATTTAACACTGGGGTTTTTGCTGTGTAGAAACTTCCAGGCAAGTGTTTTGGAGGTAAACTCTGCAGGACTCCAGGAGCAGGATTGGGCACCCCTGTCTTGGAGTATGCTAATGAGCTGATGATCTGAATCAGGTGTGTTTGTTTAAGGAGACATGCAAAACGTGCAGTGTTGGGGAGGCTCCAGGAGTGTGGTTGGGATCCCCTGCCCTAGAGGACACTTTGGGGAATGAATGCCCACTCCGCCATGCTGAATGGATGAGTGCCTCATCGGCTGACATTAAAGTCTAAGACTCTAAGGAGTCCCCATCCCTGAGGTACTGTCACAAACGCGTCGTTTGTGCAGCTCAGTCGTTTGACCAGCATGACGGAGGAACTGGTTAAGGCGGTACAGAGCCTTCATCTCCCACCGTCAGCAGCAAGTGCACCAGTGCTTCAACCAAGCCGGGAATCGCAACCCACACCTGTCACTGCGCTTACAAGCAACCCACGCTTGGCGTTTCCCGAGAAGTTTGACGGCACTCCGGCCAAGTGCAAGGGTTTTCTTATGCAGTGTTCCGTCTTTCTGGCTCAACAACCTACCCTGTACTCGACTGACACTGGTAAAATCTCCCTGGTCTGTTCTCTTCTCACTGGCAAGGCACTCGAATGGGCAACGGCGGTCTGGGACAACCAAACCCTTGAGAGGACCACTTATACGAACTTTATCCAACGTCTACGCACAGTGTTCGATAATGCTGAAGGAGGGCGAAATGCTGGTGAACGACTGCTCGATCTACAATCTGAACTCGCCTGCCGAGACGAAGATAAGGATCTAGACCAATTTACTGAACTGGCTATTCGCATCGACAATCTCATCCGCTTTCGAAGATGTCAGAGAAACAATAGTAACCTTCCTCTCCCCTATTCACTCAACAGTAGCGAAGAACCCATACAAATTGGACGCACACACATCTCCTCGGAGGAATGGGAGCGTCGTGTAAAGAACCATCTGTGTCTCTACTGTGGTCTCGCTGGACATCTTAGAGCTGAGTGCTCGATCCGATCTCCGCAAACACAGCCATGCAGAGTGAGTTTACTAGTTTCAACTATCACTCACAACAGCTGCCTTGATTTACCTGTCACGTTAATTCACCAATCCAAAGTAATCACGACCAAGGCATTAATTGATTCTGGGGCCGCAGGCAACTTCATTGATGAAGGACTGGTCCGGCAATATGAAATAGCACTAACCCCATCCAACTCTCCTTTGGCAGTGGCTGCGCTAGACGGACGCCCCCTGGGGACCGGACAAGTGCAATAAATGACCACCGAACTTAACCTGCAAGTGGGCATTCTGCACACCGAGTCTATTCGTCTGTACATCATTCATTCTCCTCATAATCCAGTCATTCTGGGTTTTCCCTGGCTGCAGAACCACAACCCACAAATTTCCTGGCAGGACAAACAGATTACTCAATGGGGCTCCACGTGCCATTCCCAATGCCTCCGCTCCAAACTTCTGCCCATTAGACCCACCGTCATGAACAGCACCATCAACACCACACCTGGGGTACCTCTTGAGTATTCAGACCTCATTGAAGCGTTCAGTAAAACCAAGGCATCACAATTACCACCACATCGCAGCAACGACTGTGCCATAGACCTCCTACCAGGTACCACGCCACCTAGAGGCCGCATCTTCCCACTGTCTGAACCCGAAGATCAAGCAATGAAAGCATACATCAAAGAGGAGCTGACTAAGGGGTTTATTCAACCATCCACTTCGCCTGCAGCAGCGGGGTTTTTCTTCGTAGGGAAGAAAGATGGAGGTCTTCGTCCTTGCATTGATTATCGTGGTCTAAACAACATCACCGTTAAGTTCAGATATCCACTACCTCTGGTTCCTGCTGCCCTAGAACAACTTCGGACTGCTAAGATATTTACCAAGCTCGACCTCCGATCTGCCTATAACCTCATTCACATTCGGGAAGGGGATGAATGGAAGACTGCTTTCTCCACAAACAACGGGCACTATGAATATCTTGTCATGCCCTTCGGGCTATCCAACAGTCCATCCGTATTCCGATCATTCATCAATGACATCTTCAGAGACCTGCTAAATCAGTGTCTGGTGGTATACACCGGCGATATCCTTATTTATTCAGACACCATGGAAGAACATATCCAATAGGTCCGCACGGTCTTGCAACGTCTCATTGACCACCAATTATACGCCAAAGCAGAAAAATGTGAGTTTCATCAACCATCAGTTTCATTTCTTGGATATGTCATCAGTCCCGAGGGAGTGGCTATGGACGAAAAGAAGGTCCAGGCTGTTTTGGATTGGCCTCAATCTACCACCTTAAAAGAGCTGCAAAGATTCTTGGGGTTCGCCAACTTCTACAGGAGATTCATTAGAAACTTCAGTTCGGTCACTGCACTTCACCGCTATGACAAGGGGAGGAAACAGCAAGCCACGGTGGTCCACCGATGCCATACAAGCATTCACCGACCTGAAAAAACAATTCACGTCCGCTCCCATCCTGCATCACCCTGACCCTCAAGTGCCTTTTGTGGTGGAAGTGGATGCCTCCAACACGGGGATTGGTGCCATCCTTTCTCAACGGCAAGGTAACCCGCCTAAATTATTTCCTTGTGCCTTCTACTCCAGAAAGCTCTCCGCAACTGAGCAGAACTATGACGTGGGTAATCACGAACTGCTAGCGATGAAGGCGGCATTCGAAGAGTGGCGACACTGGCTAGAGGGAGCGAGACATCCGTTCATGGTTCTGACCGATCATCGCAACCTCGAGTATCTACGCTCAGCCAAGAGATTGAACCCCAGGCAAGCCAGATGGGCATTATTTTTCACTCGGTTTAACATTTCTATCACATACATTCCAGGCTCCAAGAACATCAAAGCAGATGCGTTGTCACGACAATACGACACCACACCACAGAATTCCAATCAAGATCCCATCATTTCACCCACCCTTATCCTGGCTCCGGTTCAATGGGACATCATGTCAGAAATCACACAGGCACACATCCAAAACCCACCTCCTGCAGCATGCCCAATCGACCAAACATTTGTTCCTCCAGAGCTCAGAGAGAAGGTAATTCGTTGGGTACACTCTGCCACAAGCTCCGGTCACCCGGGAATCACAACCACAACTCGGCTGATAAGAAACCGATTCTGGTGGGACACATTACAGGCTGACATCACCGACTTTGTGAACGCATGCCACACATGTGCTGCAGCAAAGACTCCGAAGCAGCTTCCAGAAGGACTGTTACAACCACTACCCATTCCACAACGTCCATGGTCCCACATAGCCATCGACTTCGTCACTGATCTGCCAGTATCACAAGGTAACACCACCATATTAACTGTGATTGATCGATTCTCTAAAGGATGTCGACTAATTCCTCTACCTAAGCTTCCCACAGCCTTCGAAACCGCCGAACACCTGCTTCACTACGTATTCCGATATTATGGGCTACCGGAGGACATCGTCTCTGATCGAGGATCTCAGTTCACGTCGAGGGTATGGTCAGCTTTCTTCCGATTATTAAATGTGAACATAAGCCTCACCGCTGGTTATCATCCACAGTCTAATGGACAAACTGAATGCTTAAATCAAGAAATATCTAAGTTCCTCAGGATGTACTGCCAGCAGAATCAAGCGGACTGGAGTCGCTTTCTTCCCTGGGCAGAGTATGCACAGAACTCCATTCTCAAACCATCCACCAAATTGACTCCCTTCCAGTGTATACTGGGCTTTCAACCTCCATTGTTCCCATGGTCCGGGGAACCATCCGAAGTTCCTGCAGTAAATGACTGGTTCCAACGCAGCGAGACCATCTGGAACCAAACCCATGTACACCTCCAACGAGCAATTAACAGGGTCAAGGAACAGGCTGATCGTCATCGTCGGCCCCATCCAAACTACACACCAAGGCAGTGGGTGTGGTTGTCTACCAGGGATATACGTCTGAAACTACCATGCAAGAAACTCAGTCCCAGGTATGTGGGTCCATTCAAGATCATCAAACAGATTAATACAGTTTCATACCGTTTGGAATTACCTGCCACTTATTGCATTTCTCCCACTTTCCATGTGTCTCTGTTGAAACCGGCCGGTGGTCCGAGGGTGGAGCAGGAGATCTCTGTCACAAAGATCCCACCATCGGCCACCAGAGGTCTCACTCACCAGAGTACTAACTTTCAGTCGGACTCCATTTCCCATGTACCTTCACTCTGGGATTGATTACTGCACACCTGATCATCATCACTCTGCTTATTTATACCCTGAACACACACACACTCATTGCGAAGTCTTGTTTGCCACGGCTACATTTCTGAGCGTTTATCCCCTGTTATTGATCTGCCTGTGTTTTGACTCTGCCTTGGACTACCTTTTCTGATTCTGTGCTGCCTGCCCTTTGATCTGTGTTTGCCTGGACTTTGTACATTCGACTGTTTGCTGCCTGCCCCGACCTTTGCCTGTTATGACCAAGTTTTCTGCTCTGCCTCTGATATTGCTGTTTGCCCCGGTTCACCGATCCACGCCTGTTTATACTGTGAGTTTGAGTCATCTTAATAAACTGCAAATGGATCCTAATCCACCTGAGTCCGTGTTACAGGTACACACCAGCGGCTGTCATGACTAATTCCCTACGGCCAGAGCCCAAGCTGTATACCCTATCAGAGAAAGTCCCGGCTTGCACCCTTCCTCCCTTCCCTCCAGGGTTGAGTCAAAAAAGAAACTCAGCCCACGGGCAGAGCTCAAGGGTTTGGTATTCTTGAGAGTACCTTTAAGGGAATATCGTCACTGAATGGAGCTCAGAGAACGGAGGCCTCAGCATGATGCCTTTCTAAAGCTAGGGGAGGCTTAACAAGTCAGTTTCGACGAATGCATCATAGCTAGCGCATCCAGCCTCTTCGAAAAGTCGACAGCATTCCACCCAAATGCACGTCCCACATCCCTCGAGAATAAGGATGGGGCAAACGGAGCTTTACATTGAGAAATCCTCACAATGCGCACAAGAACTGAACACACAAATCCTCACCCATGCCCAAGAACACACAGTCGTGGGTGTCCTCAGATGTCAGGGATTTCTAACACGGAGGCACACGCTTCCTGAAATGTTTGGCAGAGTGTTTCTTCATGATATCCGACCTTCACACGTACGCAAACAAACAGATCCTGAAGACAAAGAAGTGGATGAGGTGTTCTACAGGTGCCTCTTTTATACTCACGGTCGCACCAGTGATGATGTCATAGGCTGTTGCCGACCAATGTCAAATTCTGGGTGCGTTCCATTCTACCGTAAGTGGACTGCGAAGAGGACTTCACAGGGTATTCCGCCATCTTAAGTGAGATTCCAATCCAAAGGGAGCGAACATGTTCAGTTCAAAGGGCACTGTGAACGGCGTAGGGAATAAGGGTACATCGATACATCACTTCACAGGAAGTGGAGAGCGAAAATCACCCAACTGTCACTGCGTGTCGCGTCACCACTCTGAACTAACGATGGAGCAGAGCCGTTAGTCGAGTTTTTTTATTTTTATACGGCTTTGCGATGGAGTTTACGTATGCATTTGAGTATTCATAAATATTGTTATTATTATTATACAAACTAGAGTATTTATGAATGGTTATGGCAATGAATGTTACATTTGCATATTGTATGAATATGTAAAAAAAGTAAAAGTGTTGAGAAGCAGCTGAGGCGCTGTCAATTTTTTTTATTTTACTTTATTTACCTCAGGAATGTTTACTATGCAGCTGCGCGTGCTATGAGACCACTACAATTATTAAGACCATTATTAAGAACACATTTATACCAAATCAAAATGTATTTTCATATTGAATGACAGTTACAGTACAGCTTCAAATCTGTTAATAGTCAATTAAATATACAGTAGTCTATGTAGTAAACAATAGTAATAATAGTAAATAAACTATTAATATTAAAACTAATAGACTAATACAATGTTTTGATTATATTTATTAGATCGATACATACTGTGTGTTTTGTATAGGACTATTGTATGGTTTTAAATTTGAAAGTAAAGTAAATTACGATATTTGTTTGCGTTATGTCATAATCTGCGTGACCCTGTCGTTGCCTTTCTTTGATGGCGTTGCAGGGCATTCCAAATGAGCGATTATTGTCAGCGAAGTCCACTTCAGCTGATATACCGTGCTCAGGGAGTAGGGAGCAGTGAATACTGAGCAGGGACCCTGTCGAATGGAACGCACCTTCAGTGTTGTGTTTTCACACATGCTTCAGACACCGGTCATGCCCGAGGCGTTCCCCATAGCGCCCTCTAGGGGACACAGTGTTCCGTTCCCATTCGTTTTGCAATTTCAAAAACGACACGTCACTTTCTTCAGATACAGACACAATAAAACTTCAGAGCAATAAAATGAACATGGTGAAATGTTCATATTGAGATCTCTGTCTTTCGATCTTGAGACATTGCTGAGAATCTCTTCTGAAACCCTAGAGAGATTCTCAGGAGAAACATCCGAGAAACAGCAAAAGTCTCCACTTGCATCTTGTTATTTTACTTGAGAAACAGTTGAGATATTAAAGGGATCTTTCTGTCTACAGCTAGATTTAGTTTACTAAGTTAATAGTTTGCTTAAGTGTTATTTTAGCTTTATTAATATAATATTATAATATTTATTTTTTTAATTGGCTGTTATTTTTATACTTTCATTTATTTTAAAATATTTTTTTTTTAATATTTGTATAGAGTTTTGATTTTTAATTTTTTTATTATAAAAATTAATTGTATACATTTAAGTCATTTTAGTACCTAAACTTAAACATATTTATTTAATTTAGGCTTTTATAATTTTTATTAGTAGTTTTAGTTTATTTTTATTTCAGTGCTTTCATCATGTATTTCGCTACAGAACTGGTGAATGTAGTAAATGACAGAGATATGTATGGAGATTATAAACTGAAGCACGTATGAAGACGCTTGAACGTTTTCCCAGCAGATTGTTTTTGTCACCCCACATGGGAAAAATGCTAGTCCAGGAAGTTTTGATGGCGAGTTAAAACAGAATCATTTTACGCACAAACATTGTTTAGATTCCACAAAACTCATTGTTCTGAATAACTGTGTTTCTAAGCAACCAGATATGTCGTGTGGGTGATGTTGTTCATCGTCTTTATTGGAAAGTCTTCAGCTGTTGTGTTGGCTTTAATGTGGTTTACTGCCGTAATTGTTCACGCTGCCAACAGAAGCGCTTATGACCAGTCAAAGGAACGAGGCTCCTTTTTCACAGCTTTTATATGTGATGAACAGAATATATGTGGTGTTTTATAATCAATATTTGGAGGGAAATGTAGCGAAAACACCACAGAGCAACATTTACTACGGTATTAGAACAGAACAGAGGAAATGGGGTTCATTCATTGAAAAGTAACACTGTGAAAATAAGGAAATAGTCTGATCAAAACTTAATTTACTCACCCAAAAACCTCTTTCATCTGTGTAATCAAAATGTTTCGTTAATGTTCAGCTTCATTGTCCAGTTTAGAACTATATATATATAAAAAAAATCTAAGTGTTGTAAATGTCAATGTGTGCTTTATTTAGTTTATGTTTAGACTAAAAAAAAAAACATTTTCCGCCAGCTGTGATAGAGCCAGAGATGAGCTGAATCCCAGCATGTTTGATATAGGATGTGTTTGCGTGTGTGTTCAGGTACATTCACTACGTGTTTGACCTCGGGAATGGGCCGTCTCTCATGAAGGGAAACTCTGAGAAGCCGCTCAATGACAACCAGTGGCACAACGTGGTGGTTTCCCGAGACACCAATAATGTGCACACGCTGAAGATCGACTCTCGCACCGTGACGCAGCACTCTAATGGCGCCAGGAACCTGGACCTCAAAGGTACTGAACACACACAACACTCCATCTACAGTCCTTCACAAATCAGAGTCACTCATATTTCATTCTGTTTGTGTTCATGTCAAGTCAAGTCACCTTCATTTATATAGCGCTTTTTACAATATAGATTGTTTCAAAGCAGCTTCACAGTGATAATCGGAAATTAATGGAAGAGAGATTGTTTTGGCTGTACGTCAGCTCTAGAAAAAAGTTAAGTATGTTTTGATTGATTTATTTCCGTTGTAAAAAAACAAACAAAAAAAAAACAATTTAAACAATGCTAGGAAGACTGTTCCAGAGTTTAGGTGCTAAATAGGAAAAGGATCGACCGCCTGCAGTTGATTTTGATATTCTAGGTATTATCAACTGGCCAGAGTTTTGAGACCGCAATAGACGTGATGGAGTATAATGTGTTAAGAGCTCGCTCAAGTACTGGGGAGCTAAACCATTTAGTGCTTTGTAAGTAATCAGCAAGATTTTAAAATGTATGCGATGTTTAATAGGGAGCCAGTGCAGTGTTGACAGAACCGGGCTAATATGGTCATACTTCCTGGTTCTAGTAAGAACTCGAGCTGCTGCGTTTTGGACCAGCTGGAGTTTGTTTATTGAGCGTGCAGGGCAACCACCCAGTAGAGCATTACAATAATCTAGCCTTGAGGTCATGAACGTATGAACTAACTGTTCAGCATTTTGAGAGCATATGTCATAGTTTAGATATATTTTCATATATATATGTGTTCATGTGCCAAAGACAAACACTCAGTTCACTGTGGAACCCGTACAAAACATTTACTACGGTAAACACAGTTTCTGCCAGAATAACATTGGAATAACTTTGTCATGTAAATAAAATTTAAGAAATGAACTCCAATACCAGTAAAACGTTACAATTCTTAATTCCAGAAACCATGGAAGCCCGTTTCTACCACATAAGAAAAAAAATCATGCTTTGGTAAAAAATAAGTCATAACTATGACATAAAAACTATGACGTACACTTTTTAAAAAGTTAAAAAGATTAAAAAGTTGGACAGGTTTGACGGACAGGTAAAGTGACCAACCACAGGTTGTTTTGTGCGGTTTATCTGAAATAGTCGGTTCACAAGCCATTAGTTCGTTTCTCAGACCACGTCCCTTGAACATGAATGAGAAAATGATTTAATGTACACCAGAAGTTTGAAATAATTATGATGTCTCTTCTCCTCACTGCATTTATTTGATCATAAATACAGTAAAACAGTGAAATATTACTCCAGTGTAAATCAGCTGTTCTCTATGTGAATATATAGTAAAGTGTAATTTATTCCTGTGATCAAAGCTGAATTTATCATCATTACTCCAGTCTTCAGTGTCACATGATCCTTCACAAATCATTCTCATATGAGGATTTGATGCTCAACAAACATTTATGATTATTATCAGTGTTGAAAAAACTTCATATTTTTGAGGAAACTGATACATTTGATTTTTCAGGATTCTTTGATGAATAGAAAGTTCTAAAGAACAGCATTTTTTTGTAACATTATAAATGTCTTTACTGTCACTTTTGATCAGTTTAATGTGTACTTGATGAAGGAAACTACAGGGTTTCCGCGGGTCTTAAAAAAAGTCTTAATTTGACCTTCCACAATTTAAGGACTTAAAAATGTCTTGAATTGGAGCAGAAAGTCTTAAATCAAATATCATGTCATTAAATTAGGGCCCTATGATTTCCATAATGCAAGAATTGCAGAATCCATTCATAAAAATGTAATTTACTGTATAATGCGGAATTTCACAGAATTTGTCAAATTTTGGATGAATAAATCAGAAGTAGGTCAGTCACTTAAAGTGATAGTTCACACAAAAATTTAAATTCTGTCCTCATTTACTCACCCTAATGTCGTTCCAAACCCGTAAGATTTTCCTTCATCATATAAAGCCATCGAGTCTCTTCAGAAAATTTGGACTAAACCGCTTGATCCATATGGATAAGTTTTACAATCTCTTTGTGAACTTTTGAACTTTTTAGTGTCAGTTGTGTGGCTGTCAATGGAGAGACAGAATCTTTCCCATTTCATCAAAAATATCTTTATTTGTGTTCTGAAGATGAACAAAAGTTTCACAGGTTTGGAATGACATGAGGGAGAGTGAATGATGACAGAATTTTCAATTTGGGGTGAACTATCCTCTTTTTAAATATGAATCCTGCATGTTCTTCATGTCTTTGTGTGAATGAATGGCGTGGATTCGTCTTCTACACACACACCACACTCCGCTCTGAGAGTCACTTCATCAGCATTTTACTGTTTAACTTGAGAAAAACTATCATCATAATATCATAAACACGCAGAACCTCAAAGGTCTTCACGGCAACCCGTCAAAATAAAAGTTCGGTTTAACTTTAAGAAATAGTGACAGAAATATATGACTATTGTACAGTAGAATGTACAGCTCCATGTAATAATACTACTAATAATAATACAATTATTATTAAAACAAAAAAAAATCCTTTTTAAGGAATAATCACAATTTTATTTAATTTTCATTTGATTAAAAGATAAATTAAATTAATGTTTTATGTCTTCATTTGATTACCAGAAAAATTAAACACAGAATTTCTGAAAAAACATTTCACAGGGCCCTAAAAATTTTTTTTTTTTTCTCTCGTTCATGATTTCATGATTTTAATACAATTTAATTTAACCATTAAAACGGAGTCCAGAAAAATTAAAACAGAATAAAGCATAAAAAAACACACACAAAAAAACTGAATTCATAGTGCCCTAAATTTAATTGCCAAAGTGCATGCACAAAAAAAGTGAAGTATTCCTCAGGACTTTTGTTTTCCAGTACAAATATCTAAACATTCAAATATCATTTGAATTGGGTTGATTTTTATGAACCCTTTGGCAGGTATTTGTTCTTGTTTTAATCATAAAATCACTGTCGCAAGATCACAAGATTTCTTATCTCAAACTTTAAGCTATTTTTTTGTAAAATGAATTAAAAAGTAATGGAGATCTGTTGGAAATAGAAACTTTGAAGTGTTGCTAATACAACTTATTGAGTGCTTCAGACATTTACATTCCCTTCAATTTATTCCTTTAATTTTCTTTAATAAGGTCTTAAATTTACCTTCATAAAACCTGCAGAAACCCTGAAGTATTATTTCAATTTTTTTTTTTTTTTTAAAGATCTTACTGACCCCAAAGTTTTGAATGGTAGTGTAAATCTGTAAATTCTGCAGGACGTTACAGTAAAAAAAATGGTTTACTGTATGAAATCAAATGAAGACGCTGAGGAGAAATGTGTGTTTTATGAAAGAGTTTCTTCTGCGTTTTTTTCATTCCCTGAGCTTGCCTCAAACAAACAGCCAGTTTCATCTCGTCTTGATTCTGAAAACAGAGACAGGCAGGTTTCAGGAGTACAGTGTGTTCGATTATATAACAGAACTCATTTGACAGACGCTTTCATTCGGTGCTTGGTCTCATTCACACTGAGAACTGACTCTTCCAGCAGTTTTCCGTTCAGATCTGGAGTTCAGTCACCGGAGGAATGTCCTCATATTTCCTGTTGACTTATAACATCAGAGTGTCTCGTGACGCCGCTTAAGATGCGATAAAAACAACTCGAGGTCAGAGCAGTTTAAGACAGGAAGAAGATTCCCAGCGCAGGTAAACAGATGAATAAAACATGAAGTGTTGCAGGACAAAAGCATCTTTTCAGCAGTTTCATAACTGCAATCACGGATGAACGGCGCTCATGTGAGACCCCAGTAAACACGGCATGAGTTCCCTCAACAGGGTGCAGAGCATAACAACCCTAGTGCTGCACGTCTGATGCCAGTTTGTTTACAGGCGTCAAGATCGATCCTTAATTAATATCAGCGGCCACATTCACAAAGTCTCAAAGTTATGAACAAACGTTCTTTCAGTAACGTTAATAGAACGTTTGTTCAACGTCATCTAGTCTTTAACCCTCTATGGTACAGCGTTGCCATATGGCAACAATTAATTTCTACTAATTTTCTTGTTATTCAGAAAAAAATACAATAAATTGCACTATGGGAATTAAAAGGGCAGGCCTTAAGGTAGCCAATGATGTGCTGTTTTTACGTCACATCCAAAGCTCTCTTTCCCCCTGTCACCTGATGAAGTGCTCCAGATATCGCTCTATTAACCTCATTTCTAAACATCTCTTCTCGAGGGGGATTTTTTTGCAACATCTTTGATAAGTAAATTAGATATTTCTACTTTGTCTAACATAGTTTTCAAACATTCAGAAGTAACGCTCAGAGAACATTCAAGAGAAACGCTCAGAGAACATTCAAAAGTTACGCTCAGAGAACATTCAAGAGTGACGCTCAGAGAACATTCAAAAGTTACGCTCAGAGAACATTCAAGAGTGACGCTCAGAGAACATTCAAAAGTTACGCTCAGAGAACATTCAAGAGTGATGCTCAGAGAACATTCAAGAGTGACGCTCAGAGAACATTCAAAAGTAACGCTCAGAGAACATTCAAAAGTAACGCTCAGAGAACATTCAAGAGTAACGTTCAGAGAGCGTTAAAAAGTAACGCTCAGTAACGTTCAGAGAACATTCAAGAGTAACGCTCAGAGAACATTCAAAAGTAACGCTCAGAGAACATTCAAAAGAAACGCTCAGAGAACATTCAAGAGTAACGTTCAGAGAGCGTTAAAAAGTAACGCTCAGTAACGTTCAGAGAACATTCAAGAGTGACGTTTAGAGAACATTCTAAAGTAACGCTCAGAGAACATTCAAAAGAAACGCTCAGAGAACATTCAAAAGAAACGCTCAGAGAACATTCAAGAGTAACGTTCAGAGAGCGTTAAAAAGTAACGCTCAGAGAACATTCAAAAGTAATGCTCAGAGAACATTCAAGAGTGACGCTCAGAGAACATTCAAGAGTGACGCTCAGAGAACATTCAAAAGTTACGCTCAGAGAACATTCAAGAGTGACGCTCAGAGAACATTCAAGAGTGACGCTCAGAGAACATTCAAAAGTTACGCTCAGAGAACATTCAAGAGTGACGCTCAGAGAACATTCAAGAGTGACGCTCAGAGAACATTCAAAAGTAACGCTCAGAGAACATTCAAAAGTAACGCTCAGAGAACATTCAAAAGTAACGCTCAGAGAACATTCAAAAGTAACGCTCAGAGAACATTCAAGAGTAACTTTCAGAGAGCGTTAAAAAGTAACGCTCAGTAACGTTCAGAGAACATTCAAGAGTGACGTTCAGAGAACATTCTAAAGTAACGCTCAGAGAACATTCAAAAGTAACGCTCAGAGAACATTCAAGAGTGACGCTCAGAGAACATTCAAAAGTAACGCTCAGAGAACATTCAAAAGTAACGCTCAGAGAACATTCAAAAGTAACTCTCAGAGAACATTCAAAAGTAACGCTCAGAGAACATTCAAGAGTAACGTTCAGAGAGCGTTAAAAAGTAACGCTCAGTAACGTTCAGAGAACATTCAAGAGTGACGTTCAGAGAACATTCTAAAGTAACGCTCAGAGAACATTCAAAAGTAACATTCAGAGAACATTCTAAAGTAACGCTCATTCAAAAGAAACGCTCAGAGAACATTCAAGAGTAACGTTCAGAGAGCGTTAAGTAACGTTCAGAGAACATTCAAAAGTGACGCTCAGAGAACATTCAAAAGTGACGCTCAGAGAACATTCAAAAGTAACGCTCAGAGAACATTCAAGAGTAACGCTCAGAGAACATTCAAAAGTAACGCTCAGAGAACATTCAAAAGTAACGCTCAGAGAACATTCAAAAGTAACGCTCAGAGAACATTCAAGAGTAACGTTCAGAGAGCGTTAAAAAGTAACGCTCAGTAACGTTCAGAGAACATTCAAGAGTGACGTTCAGAGAACATTCTAAAGTAACGCTCAGAGAACATTCAAGAGTAACGCTCAGAGAACATTCAAAAGTAACGCTCAGAGAACATTCAAAAGTAATGCTCAGAGAACATTCAAAAGTAACGCTCAGAGAACATTCAAGAGTAACGTTCAGAGAGCGTTAAAAAGTAACGCTCAGTAACGTTCAGAGAACATTCAAGAGTGACGTTCAGAGAACATTCAAAAGTGACGCTCAGAGAACATTCAAAAGTAACGCTCAGAGAACATTCAAGAGTAACGCTCAGAGAACATTCAAAAGTAACGCTCAGAGAACATTCAAAAGTAACGCTCAGAGAACATTCAAAAGTAACGCTCAGAGAACATTCAAAAGTAACGCTCATAGAACATTCAAAAGTAACGCTCAGAGAACATTCAAGAGTAACGTTCAGAGAGCGTTAAAAAGTAACGCTCAGTAACGTTCAGAGAACATTCAAGAGTGACGTTCAGAGAACATTCTAAAGTAACGCTCAGAGAACATTCAAAAGTAACATTCAGAGAACATTCTAAAGTAACGCTCATTCAAAAGAAACGCTCAGAGAACATTCAAGAGTAACGTTCAGAGAGCGTTAAGTAACGTTCAGAGAACGTTCAAAAGTGACGCTCAGAGAACATTCAAAAGTGACGCTCAGAGAACATTCAAAAGTGACGCTCAGAGAACATTCAAAAGTGACGCTCAGAGAACATTCAAAAGTGACGCTCAGAGAACATTCAAGAGTGACGCTCAGAGAACATTCAAAAGTGATGCTCAGAGAACATTCAAGAGTGACGCTCAGAGAACGTTCAAGAGTGACGTTCAGAGAACATTCAAAAGTGACGCTCAGAGAACATTCAAAAGTGACGCTCAGAGAACATTCAAAAGCGACGCTCAGAGAACATTCAAAAGTAACGTTCAGAGAACATTCAAAAGTAACGCTCAGAGAACATTCAAGAATAACGCTCAGAGAACATTCAAAAGTAACGTTTAGTAACGTTCAGAGAACATTCAAAAGTAACGTTCAGAGAACATTCAAAAGTAACGTTCAGAGAACTTTCAAAAGTAACGTTCAGAGAACGTTCAAGAGTAATGTTCAGAGAAATTTCAAAAGTAACGTTCAGAGAACATTCAAGAGTAACGCTCAGAGAACATTCAAGAGTAACGCTCAGAGAACATTCAAGAGTAACGTTAAGAGAACATTCAAGAGTAACGTTCAGAGAACATTCTAAAGTAACGTCAGAGAACATTCAAAAGTAACGTTCAGAGAACATTCAAAAGTAACGTTTAGTAACGTTCAGAGAACATTCAAAAGTAACGTTCAGTAACGTTCAGAGAACTTTCAAAAGTAACGTTCAGTAACGTTCAGAGAAGATTCAAAAGTGACGCTCAGAGAAGATTCAAAAGTGACGCTCAGAGAACATTCAAAAGTGACGCTCAGAGAACTTTCAAAAGTAACGCTCAGAGAACGTTCAAAAGTAACGCTCAGAGAACATTCAAAAGTAACGTTTAGTAACGTTCAGAGAACATTCAAAAGTAACGTTCAGAGAACTTTCAAAAGTAACGTTCAGAGAACGTTCAAGAGTAACGTTCAGAGAACTTTCAAAAGTAACGTTCAGAGAACATTCAAAAGTAACGCTCAGAGAACATTCAAGAGTAACGCTCAGAGAACATTCAAAAGTAACGTTCAGAGAACATTCAAAAGTAACGCTCAGAGAACATTCAAAAGTAACGTCAGTAACGTTCAGAGAACATTCAAAAGTAACGTTCAGAGAACATTCAAGAGTAACGCTCAGAGAACATTCAAAAGTAACGTTCAGTAACGTTCAGAGAACATTCAAAAGTAACGTTCAGAGAACTTTCAAAAGTAACGCTCAGTAACGTTCAGAGAACATTCAAAAGTAACGCTCAGAGAACATTCAAAAGTAACGCTCAGAGAACATTCTAAAGTAACGTTCAGTAACGTTCAGAGAACATTCAAAAGTAACGTTCAGAGAACATTCAAAAGTAACGTTCAGAGAACTTTCAAAAGTAACGTTCAGAGAACGTTCAAGAGTAATGTTCAGAGAAATTTCAAAAGTAACGTTCAGAGAACATTCAAGAGTAACGCTCAGAGAACATTCAAGAGTAACGCTCAGAGAACATTCAAGAGTAACGTTAAGAGAACATTCAAGAGTAACGTTCAGAGAACATTCTAAAGTAACGTCAGAGAACATTCAAAAGTAACGTTCAGAGAACATTCAAAAGTAACGTTTAGTAACGTTCAGAGAACATTCAAAAGTAACGTTCAGTAACGTTCAGAGAACTTTCAAAAGTAACGTTCAGTAACGTTCAGAGAAGATTCAAAAGTGACGCTCAGAGAAGATTCAAAAGTGACGCTCAGAGAACATTCAAAAGTGACGCTCAGAGAACTTTCAAAAGTAACGCTCAGAGAACGTTCAAAAGTAACGCTCAGAGAACATTCAAAAGTAACGTTTAGTAACGTTCAGAGAACATTCAAAAGTAACGTTCAGAGAACTTTCAAAAGTAACGTTCAGAGAACGTTCAAGAGTAACGTTCAGAGAACTTTCAAAAGTAACGTTCAGAGAACATTCAAAAGTAACGCTCAGAGAACATTCAAGAGTAACGCTCAGAGAACATTCAAAAGTAACGTTCAGAGAACATTCAAAAGTAACGCTCAGAGAACATTCAAAAGTAACGTCAGTAACGTTCAGAGAACATTCAAAAGTAACGTTCAGAGAACATTCAAGAGTAACGCTCAGAGAACATTCAAAAGTAACGTTCAGTAACGTTCAGAGAACATTCAAAAGTAACGTTCAGAGAACTTTCAAAAGTAACGCTCAGTAACGTTCAGAGAACATTCAAAAGTAACGCTCAGAGAACATTCAAAAGTAACGCTCAGAGAACATTCTAAAGTAACGTTCAGTAACGTTCAGAGAACATTCAAAAGTAACGTTCAGAGAACATTCAAAAGTAACGTTCAGTAACGTTCAGAGAACATTCAAGAGTAACGTTCAGAGAACATTCAAAAGTAACGCTCAGAGAACATTCTAAAGTAACGTTCAGTAACGTTCAGAGAACATTCAAGAGTGACGTTCAGAGAACTTTCAAAAGTAACGCTCAGAGAACATTCAAAAGTAACGTCAGTAACGTTCAGAGAACATTCAAAAGTAACGTTCAGAGAACATTCAAGAGTAACGCTCAGAGAACATTCAAAAGTAACGTTCAGTAACGTTCAGAGAACATTCAAGAGTAACGTTCAGAGAACATTCAAAAGTAACGCTCAGAGAACATTCAAAAGTAACGCTCAGAGAACATTCAAAAGTAACGTTCAGTAACGTTCAGAGAACATTCAAGAGTAACGTTCAGAGAACTTTCAAAAGTAACGCTCAGAGAACATTCAAAAGTAACGTTCAGAGAACATTCAAAAGTAACGTTCAGAGAACTTTCAAAAGTAACGTTCAGAGAACATTCAAAAGTAACGCTCAGAGAACATTCAAAAGTAACGTTCAGAGAACATTCAAAAGTAACGCTCAGAGAACATTCAAAAGTAACGTTCAGAGAACATTCAAAAGTAACGTTCAGTAACGTTCAGAGAACATTCAAGAGAAACGTTCAGAGAACATTCAAAAGTAACGCTCAGAGAACATTCAAAAGTAACGGTCAGAGAATATTCAAAAGTAACGCTCAGAGAACATTCAAAAGTAACGTTCAGTAACGTTCAGAGAACATTCAAGAGTAACGTTCAGAGAACTTTCAAAAGTAACGCTCAGAGAACATTCAAAAGTAACGTTCAGAGAACATTCAAAAGTAACGTTCAGAGAACTTTCAAAAGTAACGCTCAGAGAACATTCAAAAGTAACGTTCAGTAACGTTCAGAGAACTTTCAAAAGTAACGTTCAGTAACGTTCAGAGAAGATTCAAAAGTGACGCTCAGAGAAGATTCAAAAGTGACGCTCAGAGAACATTCAAAAGTAACGCTCAGAGAACTTTCAAAAGTAACGCTCAGAGAACATTCAAAAGTAACGCTCAGAGAACATTCAAAAGTAACGCTCAGAGAACATTCTAAAGTAACGTTCAGTAACGTTCAGAGAACATTCAAAAGTAACGTTCAGAGAACATTCAAAAGTAACGTTCAGTAACGTTCAGAGAACATTCAAGAGTAACGTTCAGAGAACATTCAAAAGTAACGCTCAGAGAACATTCTAAAGTAACGCTCAGAGAACATTCTAAAGTAACGTTCAGTAACGTTCAGAGAACATTCAAGAGTAACGTTCAGAGAACTTTCAAAAGTAACGCTTAGAGAACATTCAAAAGTAACGTCAGTAACGTTCAGAGAACATTCAAAAGTAACGTTCAGAGAACATTCAAGAGTAACGCTCAGAGAACATTCAAAAGTAACGTTCAGTAACGTTCAGAGAACATTCAAGAGTAACGTTCAGAGAACATTCAAAAGCAACGCTCAGAGAACATTCAAAAGTAACGTTCAGAGAACATTCAAAAGTAACGTTCAGTAACGTTCAGAGAACATTCAAGAGTAACGTTCAGAGAACATTCAAAAGTAACGCTCAGAGAACATTCAAAAGTAACGCTCAGAGAACATTCAAAAGTAACGCTCAGAGAACATTCAAAAGTAACGTTCAGTAACGTTCAGAGAACATTCAAGAGTAACGTTCAGAGAACTTTCAAAAGTAACGCTCAGAGAACATTCAAAAGTAACGTTCAGAGAACATTCAAAAGTAACGTTCAGAGAACTTTCAAAAGTAACGTTCAGAGAACATTCAAAAGTAACGCTCAGAGAACATTCAAAAGTAACGTTCAGAGAACATTCAAAAGTAACGCTCAGAGAACATTCAAAAGTAACGTTCAGAGAACATTCAAAAGTAACGTTCAGTAACGTTCAGAGAACATTCAAGAGAAACGTTCAGAGAACATTCAAAAGTAACGCTCAGAGAACATTCAAAAGTAACGGTCAGAAAATATTCAAAAGTAACGCTCAGAGAACATTCAAAAGTAACGTTCAGTAACGTTCAGAGAACATTCAAGAGTAACGTTCAGAGAACTTTCAAAAGTAACGCTCAGAGAACATTCAAAAGTAACGTTCAGAGAACATTCAAAAGTAACGTTCAGAGAACTTTCAAAAGTAACGCTCAGAGAACATTCAAAAGTAACGTTCAGAGAACATTCAAAAGTAACGCTCAGAGAACATTCAAAAGTAACGTTCAGAGAACATTCAAGAGTAACGTTCAGTAACGCTCAGAGAACATTCAAAAGTAACGTTCAGAGAACATTCAAAAGTAACGTTCAGAGAACATTCAAAAGTAACGTTCAGAGAACATTCTAAAGTAACGCTCAGAGAACATTCTAAAGTAACGCTCAGAGAACATTCTAAAGTAACGCTCAGAGAACATTCAAAAGTAACGCTCAGAGAACATTCAAAAGTAACGTTCAGAGAACATTCAAAAGTAACGTTCAGAGAACATTCAAAAGTAACGTTCAGTAACGTTCAGAGAACTTTCAAAAGTAACGTTCAGTAACGTTCAGAGAACTTTCAAAAGTAACGCTCAGAGAACATTCAAAAGTAACGCTCAGAGAACATTCAAAAGTAACGTTCAGAGAACTTTCAAAAGTAACGTTCAGAGAACATTCAAAAGTAACGTTCAGTAATGTTCAGAGAACATTCAAAAGTAACGTTCAGAGAACTTTCAAAAGTAACGTTCAGAGAACATTCAAAAGTAACATTCAGAGAACATTCTAAAGTAACGTTCAGAGAACATTCTAAAGTAACGTTCAGAGAACATTCAAAAGTAACGCTTAGAGAACATTCAAAAGTAACGCTCAGAGAACATTCTAAAGTAACGTTCAGAGAACATTCTAAAGTAACGTTCAGAGAACATTCAAAAGTAACGTTCAGTAACGTTCAGAGAACATTCAAGAGAAACGTTCAGAGAACATTCAAAAGTAACGTTCAGAGAACATTCAAAAGTAACGTTCAGAGAACTTTCAAAAGTAACGTTCAGAGAACATTCAAAAGTAACATTCAGAGAACATTCTAAAGTAACGTTCAGAGAACATTCTAAAGTAACGTTCAGAGAACATTCAAAAGTAACATTCAGAGAACATTCTAAAGTAACGTTCAGAGAACATTCTAAAGTAACGTTCAGAGAACATTCAAAAGTAACGCTTAGAGAACGTTCAAAAGTAACATTCAGAGAACATTCAAAAGTAACGCTCAGAGAACATTCTAAAGTAACAATCAGAGAACATTCTAAAGTAACGTTCAGAGAACATTCTAAAGTAACGTTCAGAGAACATTCTAAAGTAACGTTCAGAGAACATTCAAAAGTAACGCTTAGAGAACATTCAAAAGTAACGTTCCCATAATGTTTGAAGAATAGAATGTTCCTTTAACGTTGACATAACCAAGAACAAAACGTTTTTGGACGTTTTGAACATTCAGAGAACTTTCAGAAAATGCAATTCTGGAAAAAAAAAACTTAAGTTCTCAAATAACTTAATTGTTTTTCTTAAGAATAAAATTACTCCAAAAGAATTTTGCCGATTTAAGACCAGCTGGAGGTTATCCTGACTGATTCACGGTTATTTTAAGGATATTCGCTTCAAGAATTTTAAGTTTTGTCTTTAAAACAATGGTAAGAAATAAAAAATGTTTTAGTATTTTTGGGACATTCTAAGTTATAAAAGAAGAAGTAAATGTGTGTTCAAGGTAATTTTATTCTTCACGGTCATGAGTCTGATTCCCAGGGAATGCATGAACCTACATAATGTCTGCTTTGAATAAAAGCTCCTGCCATAAATGTAAATGTAAAGACTGTAAACCCTGAGGTCACTGAAGCGTGGCGTCTCTATAGACTGTGATGGCGTGGGTCTGACCTGAACCTCCGGTTTCCTCTCCGCTGATTAGCATGAAATGAACACGTCCCACGTCTGATAGGCTTAAGCTCGCCACACGCTTGACATTTTACGTTTAGAATCCGTCCCCCTTTTCTACATCTCAGCAAAGAGAATTAGCCGCGTATCAAGCTTTGCAAAAACAAATTGGCCTTTTGTCTGGGAGAGTAATGTGTGTAGAATTGATGCAGTGGGAGAGTTTAATCCCGTCTCGCTGATGGAGCCGTTTTATCCTCTTTGTATCGCGACACACACACACACTGACGCTCGCATTCGCCATCCATGAGACGTCTTTATGCTTTTATCAAACGCGCTTATATTAATTATCAGGTTCAGCCCTTTTCAATTAATCAGTGTGATAACGAGTTGATGTTTAAGACTTTAGTGAAGCGCAGATGGGTTTGGCTTGTGTTTGTCCGATCATTCACACACACACACACACACACACACACACACTGAACTGCTCACGGTTTTATTTTCTGGATCTGCAGGAACTCGTTTAATTTTCTGTTGCTCACTGTGATTGACTGAATGTTAATGAACTGTGATCGTCTCACTGGACATCAAGTGCTGCTCTGTTGCTCTTTTACACTGATAAAAAAATCTTCCTCAGTATTTCTCTCTTGTTTTCCAGCACAAATATCTAAACATTCTTAAATCAAGACACATTTACTGGAGAAGCAAAATGACTGAAGATATGAAGTGCTCTATTATGTGATTTTAAAGGCTCCTGATGTTGTTCTGCGTCTCCTACAGCAGGTTCACATGCATTCAAGCTCAAAAACACATTAATGTTCTCATAATCTCCACTGCAGCTTCAGCTCTTTTCTCTCAGTGTCTGAAACGCTTCGTTCAGAGATTGAGTCTCTCTAAACCCCGCCTCTCTGAGACCCGCTCTGCTGTAATTGGTCAGAAAGCAAACGCTCATTATCATATCTGAATCTCAGCTCTTGACACACAGTGATACGAACAGTAATGATGGCGTGGGTTTGACCGTCTCAGTCTCAGCAGAAAACAGCGTCTTCTCCACATGAACAACACCAACCAAACTCTTCCAGTCTCAGAACTACAGTGTGTGAGGGCGGGGCTAAGAGACGCTGTTCAGCCAATCACGACCAGAGGCGGGCATTATGCTAATTAGTTACAAACATATACATACATTGCATTTTAATTTTACACAATATATAATATATGGGAGTGCTGATAATGGGATATATGTTGCTGGTGTTACCCATTACCCATGATGCCGCGGGATCATCCACACCCTTCAGAGATGTAGAAGTGAAAGATGATTGATGGACAGGCTGATGATGTGGATGAGTGTGATTGGACAGGTCAGGACTAACCGCTGGCTTCAACTCGCTGCGTACACCTCCATCGCTCACACATCGACCGGCCGGCGCGAGGAGAGTCCGTATCGATCATTGCCCGTTCCACACAAGAGCATCTCAGAAACAAACTCCTGAAAACTTTATATGACTCCCTCCTCATTCTCCTGATCGACTGATGTTGTTATAAACATAGAGGCAGCAGAAGAATCAGTGTGTGTGTGTGTGTGTGTGTGTGTGAGTGTGTGAGTGAGTGAGTGTGTGTATGTGTGTGTTGTGTGTTGTGTGAGTGTGTGTGCGTGAGTGTGTGAGTGAGTTTGTGTGAGTGAGCGAGTGTGTGTGTGTGTGTGAGTGTGTGTGAGTGAGTGAGAGAGTGTGTGTGTGTGTGTGTTGCTCTACATTATGAGGACAATATGTCCCCACAAAAGATGGCAATATCCAAAATCCTTGTCCTCGTGGGGACATTTTTTAAATCATACTAAGTGATGTTTTTTGATGTATATTTCTTCACGCCCTGACGAAACTTACCAATTCACAAGATTAACGGAATGCATAGCTGATATAAAAAATTGGATGACTAGTAGTTTCCTGCAACTTAATTCAGAAAAAACTGAATTTTTAATCATTGGACAAAAAAACTCCACAAGTAGTAACCTAGAATACTGTCTAACACTTGATGGCTGCTCTGTCAAGTCCTCGTCGTCAGTTAGGAACCTGGGTGTGCTCTTTGATACCAATCTCTCATTTGAAAGCCACGTTTCTAGCATCTGTAAAACTGCATTCTACCATCTTAAAAATATATCTAAATTACGGCACATGCTTTCAATGCAAAATGCTGAACAGTTAGTTCATGCGTTCATGACCTCAAGGCTAGATTATTGTAATGCTCTACTGGGTGGTTGCCCTGCTCGCTTAATAAATAAACTGCAGCTGGTCCAAAACGCAGCAGCTCGAGTTCTTACTAGAACCAGGAAGTATGACCATATTAGCCCGGTTCTGGCAACACTGCACTGCCTCCCTATTAAACATCGCATACATTTTAAAATCTTGCTGATTACTTACAAAGCACTAAATGGTTTAGCTCCCCAGTACTTGAGCGAGCTCTTAACGCATTATACTCCATCACGTCTATTGCGGTCTCAAAACTCTGGCCAGTTGATAATACCTAGAATATCAAAATCAACTGCAGGCGGTCGATCCTTTTCCTATTTAGCACCTAAACTCTGGAACAGTCTTCCTAGCATTGTTCGGGAAGCAGACACACTCTGTCAGTTTAAATCTAGACTAAAAACACATCTCTTTACTATGGCATACACATAAAACATTTTTAATTTCTTTTATTCAAATCAGTTAAATGATTGTTTTAGGCTGCATTAACTAGGTCAGCCGGAACCGGGAACACTTCCCATAACACCTGATGTACTCGTTACATCATAAGAAGAATGGCATCTACGCTAATGTTAGTCTCTCTGTTTATCCCGAGGTTTACTGCAGTCGGCCAGATCCGGGCCAGATGGTGGACCTTAGCCTGGACATGACGACCATATCCCTGAAGTGTCTGTAGAGACCGTGTCAATTAAACTCTCCTCTGTAAATGCCGCATCGACACGACTTCCTCATTAAACCCGTCCCCGGCGTGATGACTCCAATCTTTCGAATAATCCTACGAATATCTATTGATCTAATATGACTTCTGACCTGTAATGTTGCCAGAATCATAATCATACACTATTTGTTCGTCGGCCAGAGGAGAACTGGCACCCCGACTGAGCCTGATTTCTCCCAAGGTTTTTTTCTCCATTCTGGCCCTGAAGGAGTTTTGGTTCCTTGCCACCGTCGCCTTTGGCTTTTGGCTTGCTCAGTTGGGGACACTTAAATTTCAACTATATTACTGATCTGCCTGCATTGACACTATATGATAATTGAAATGAGCTGGATGACATCACCGTTTTCACCAGAGCGGCTGTACAGCCGAATCAAATTCCGTTGCATTATTTTCCTGTTACCACTGTGAAGCTGCTTTGAAACAATTGCCATTGTAAAAAGCGCTATATAAATAAAGGTGATTTGATTTTATGTTTTTTGAAAATACAACCACCCAGAACACCCTAGCAACCGCCTAGCAAAAACATAGCAACCACCCAGAACACCCTAGCAACTGCCTAGCAACGGCATAACAACCACCCAGAATACCTTAGGAACCGCCTAGCAACTGCCCAGAACACCTTAACAACCACCTAGCAACCACCCAGAACATCTTAGCAACCGCCTAGAAACACCCTAGTAATCGTGTGCCGAGTTTTGCCACTGCAAGCACCACTCATATTTTCTTCAGGAAATGTACATTCTGTGTGTGTGTGTGTGTGTGTGTGTGTGTGTGTGTGTGTGTGTGTGTGTGTGTCTAGTCACTATAGTACTGTTCGGTGTATTATGTATTTCTATATATTCATTTATTTTTATTGTAACATTCATAATTACTTTGAATCTGTTTTATTAATTTATTAATAGCTAATTTTAATTTATTTTCTATTATTTGTTATTTATTTTATATGAAATTTTGATATATTTTCTATTTATTTTAATCTTATTATTTATTAATTTTTCATGTTTTTCTTTAAACATTTCTAGCACTTCCTGGTGGCTCAGAACAAATCAAGCAAAAACACTTTAAATTCAACATGAAATCAGTATTTTATGTGTTTTATCACTTATCCTTAAAATGACTCTCTGTGATCTGCAGTGAATTAAAGGGATAGTTCACTCAAAATGACCTTTCTGTCATTATTTACTTTCCAAACATGTATGACTTGCTTTCTTCTGTGGACTTTCATTGTATGGACAAGAAAAAAGAGACATTCTTCAGAACATCTTGTGTTCCACTGAAGAACGGAAGTCATACAGGGCTGAACGACAAGAGTAAGTGATGACAGAATGATTTAGAGGAATGAGTTATTCCTTTAAGAAAAAGTAGTCGACTGATAGGTTGATCTTTTGAACAGTAGGTGGTGCTGTAACCACATCAATTCTTCAGTTTCTCTCATCTGATCTCTTCAAATCTTCAAAAACGTCCTCTCTTTCCGCAGGAGAGCTGTATATCGGTGGAGTCGCCAAAAGCATGTACAACAGCCTGCCGAAGCTGATCGCGTCCCGGGACGGGTACCAGGGCTGCCTGGCCTCCTTGGACCTGAACGGCCGCTTACCAGACCTGCTCGCAGACGCCCTCCACAGGGTCGGCCAGGTGGATCGAGGATGCGACGGTCAGTTGTTCATACACACACCTAAACTCAAATCAAGAACTGGTTCCACTTTACGATCAGGTTCCATGTGTTAAAGTCGACATGAATGTTACACTCGTTTTTCTTCTCTATTGTGCCGTATATCGAGTGAAACGCTTCTCAAACAAGAACAAATGTAGGGCGGGGCTTGATTTTGATTAAATTGATTGGATGGTTGTGGTTTGCTATTGGTGGATCTCATGTGAGTGACAGGTTGGCCCCGCCCTCCTCATCAGTGTGTGTGTGTGTGTATGTGGTGTAATGGGTGGTTCAAGCATGTGTTCATGTACACTGGGTTTGAGAAGGTCATCCGCGTTCAACCTGTTTTAACTTAATGCAAAAACATCTTTAATATTTATACTTGCAGAATTGTTGAATATATTTATAAACATATTAGCATAAAACTTGCATAATAACATAACGATATGAAATGCTCACACCTGAAAGTTAGTTTGCACAGACACTGAATGCTTAAGATTTTAAGTTTTCCCGTCGGAGAGTCACAAACACTGAGGAAAGAGCTCGACCTCCGTTTGAAACTCTATCTTCAACCGTAATGAGTCTGATGATGGAAGACACTGAGGACGGAGAACATTTGCTGACAAATTAGAAGTGTTCCGTTTCATAATTTATGAAAGATGATCATAATAATCATAATACGGCTTGATAAAACCATCATATAGATCAGATAGTCGTGTTGGAAAGGTCTCAGCTTATATAAAAATAAACCCCCAAAAAATAAAGAGGTTAAAGCGGCACAATTAATTGGAAAAAATAACAATATCTAAATACATACATGGCTGTCATGAAACTGCTCTGAAGCACGGGCTGAGAATCCAAATGCAGCTTTTATTGGGGCAATCCAGAATCGAAATTCATAAAAATAGGTCAAAACATAGGGCAGATAATCCAGAAAGACAACAGAGCAGAAAAACTGGGAAAACCACGAAACCAGGCAGAAGATAAAACATAAACCAGACACGGGAAACCAGAGAAACGCAGTGTGACACATAAACTCAGCAAAAAAAGAAACGTCCTCTGACTTTCAACTGTTTTTACTTTCAGTAAACTTAATGTGTGTAAATATTTGTATGAACACTAAAAGAGTCAACACCATAAGACATAAACTAAAAATGTTTCACAGACATGTGACTAACAGAAATAGAATAATGTGTCCCTGAATGAAGGGAGGCTCAAAATCAAAAGTACCAGTCAGTATCTGGTGTGGCCACCAGCTGCTTGAAGTACTGCAGTGCATCTCCTCCTCATGGACTGGACCAAATTTGTCAGTTCTTGCTGTGAGATGTTACCCCACTCTTCCACCAAGGCACTTGCAAGTTCCTGGACATTTCTGGGGGGAATGGCCCTAGCCCTCACCCTGCGATCCAACAGGTCCCAGACGTGCTCAATGGGATTGAGATCCGGGCTCTTCGCTGGCCATGGCAGAACACTGACATTGCTGTCATGCAGAAACTCACGCACAGAACGAGCAGTATGGCTGGTGGCATTGTCCTGCTGGAGGATCATGTCCGGATGAGCATGCATAAAGGGTACCACATGAGGGAGGAGGATGTCTTCCCTGTACCGCAAGGCATTGAGATTGCCTGCAATGACAACAAGCTCAGTCCGATGGTGATGTGATATACCGCCCCAGACCATGACGGACCCCCCACCTCCAAATCGATCCCGCTCCAGGGTACAGGCCTCGGTGTAACGCTCATTCCTTCGACGATAAACACGAATCCGTCCATCACCCCTGGTGAGACAAAACCGTGACTCATCAGTGAAGAGCACTTTTTGCCACTCCTGTCTGGTCCAGCGAAGGTGGGTTTGTGCCCATAGGCGGCGTTGTTGCTGGTGATGTCTGGTAAGGACCTGCCTTACAACAGGCCTACAAGCCCTCAGTCCAGCCTCTCTCAGCCTATTGCGGACAGTCTGAGCACTGATGGAGGGATTGTGTGTTCCTGGTGTGACTCGGGCAGTTGTTGTGGCCATCCTGTACCTGTCACGCAGGCGTGATATTCGGATGTACCGATCCTGTGCAGGTGTTGTTACACATGGTCTTCCACTGCGAGGATGATCAGCTGTCCTTCCTGTCTCCCTGTAGCGCTGTCTTAGGCGTCTCACAGTGGGGACATGGCAATTTATTGCCCTAGCCACATCAGCAGTCCTCATGCCTCCCTGCAGCATGCCTAATGCACGTTCACGCAGATGAGCAGAGACCCTGGGCATCTTTCTTTGGGTGTTTTTCACAGTCGGTAGACAAGTCTCTTTAGTGTCCTGCGTTTTTAGAACTGTGACCTTAAATGCCTACTCTCTGTAAGCTGTTAAGGTCTTAACGACCATTCCACAGGTGCATGTTAATTAATTGATTATGGTTAATTGAACATGCATGGAAAACATTGTTTAAACCCTTTACAATGAAGATCTGTAAAGTTATTTGGATTTTTACAACATTATTGTTGAAATACACAGTCCTGAAAAAGGGACGTTTCTTTTTTTGTTGAGTTTACAAGACTTCACAATGAATGACTGAAAACAGGGCTCATAAAGGCGGAGTTAATGAGGTAAATGAGACACATCTGAGAGTAATGAAGCACAACGAGTCCAGGCAAAGGCTTATGGGAAATGCAGTTCATGCAATGGACTAGTGAGGAGTGCCCTCTGGTGGAGATCAAGGGCATTCCAGCTGGTAGATGTGACAGTGACTAACTTTACTTTTTAAATTTCATAATGCCGTTAGATAAATGGTGCAATGGGATTAGATTCATTTATGTCTATGATTAGATCTAATGAAACGTTTCTAGTATTTACAACGTTGAGGATTTTAACCAATCACAGACAACAACAGTCAAGAACCAATCAGAACCGTTTTGAATCAGTCCTGACCACGCCCCCAAGCCCAGCTAAATACTTTATTTAATAATTTTTTTTACATTGGAATAATATTTTTGATCACATAAATGCAGCCATGCTGATCGACCCCAGTATAGGTCTATATAATATACAGTGGGGAGAACAAGTATTTGATACACTGCCGATTTTGCAGGTTTTCCTACTTACAAAGCATGTAGAAGTCTGTGATTTTTATCATAGGTACTCTTCAACTGTGAGAGACGGAATCTAAAACAGAAATCCAGAAAATCACATTGTATGATTTTTAAATAATTAATTTGCATTTTATTGCATGACATATTGCATGACAAGTATTTGATCACCTACCAACCAGTAAGAATTCCGGCTCTCACAGACCTGTTAGTTTTTCTTTAAGAAGCCCTCCTGTTCTCCACTCATTACCTGTATTAACTGCACCTGTTTGAACTCGTTACCTGTATAAAAGACACCTGTCCACACACTCAATCAAACAGACTCCAACCTCTCCACAATGGCCAAGACCAGAGAGCTGTGTAAGGACATCAGGGATAAAATTGTAGACATGCACAAGGCTGGGATGGGCTACAGGACAATAGGCAAGCAGCTTGGTGAGAAGGCAACAACTGTTGGCGCAATTATTAGAAAATGGAAGAAGTTCAAGATGACGGTCAATCTCCCTCGGTCTGGGGCACCATGCAAGATCTCACCTTGTGGGGCATCAATGATCATGAGGAAAGTGAGGGATCAGCCCAGAACTACATGGCAGGACCTGGTCAATGACCTGAAGAGAGCTGGGACCACAGTCTCAAAGAAAACCATTAGTAACACACTACGCCATCATGGATTAAAATCCTGCAGTGCACGCAAGGTCCCCCTGCTCAAGCCAGCGCATGTCCAGGCCCGTCTGAAGTTTGCCAGTGACCATCTGGATGATCCAGAGGAGGAATGGGAGAAGGTCATGTGGTCTGATGAGACAAAAATAGAGCTTTTTGGTCTAAACTCCACTCGCCGTGTTTGGAGGAAGAAGAAGGATGAGTACAACCCCAAGAACACCATCCCAACCGTGAAGCATGGAGGTGGAAACATCATTCTTTGGGGATGCTTTTCTGCAAAGGGGACAGGACGACTGCACCGTATTGAGGGGAGGATGGATGGGGCCATGTATCACGAGATCTTGGCCAACAACCTCCTTCCCTCAGTAAGAGCATTGAAGATGGGTCGTGGCTGGGTCTTCCAGCATGACAACGACCCGAAACACACAGCCAGGGCAACTAAGGAGTGGCTCCGTAAGAAGCATCTCAAGGTCCTGGAGTGGCCTAGCCAGTCTCCAGACCTGAACCCAATAGAAAATCTTTGGAGGGAGCTGAAAGTCCGTATTGCTCAGCGACAGCCCCGAAACCTGAAGGATCTGGAGAAGGTCTGTATGGAGGAGTGGGCCAAAATCCCTGCTGCAGTGTGTGCAAACCTGGTCAAGAACTACAGGAAACGTATGATCTCTGTAATTGCAAACAAAGGTTTCTGTACCAAATATTAAGTTCTGCTTTTCTGATGTATCAAATACTTATGTCATGCAATAAAATGCAAATTAATTACTTAAAAATCATACAATGTGATTTTCTGGATTTTTGTTTTAGATTCCGTCTCTCACAGTTGAAGTGTACCTATGATAAAAAATTACAGACTTCTACATGCTTTGTAAGTGGGCAAACCTGCAAAATCGGCAGTGTATCAAATACTTGTTCTCCCCACTGTATATGATAGATAAATAAATAAATAGTTATTTTAAATTGTAATACTGTTTTATTACTGTTTTTAATGTATCGTTAATCAAATAAATGAAAAACGCAGCCTTGGTGATCGATACAGGCCAATACAATATAATATACACCGATGAGGCATAACATTATGACTGGTGAAGTAAATAACACTGATGATCTCTTCATCATGGCACCTGTTAGTGGGTGGGATATATTAGGCAGCAAGTGAACATTTTGTCCTCAAAGTTGATGTGTTAGAAGCAGGAAAAATGGGCAAGCGTAAGGATTTGAGCGAGTTTGACTAGGGCCAAATTGTGATGGCTAGACGACTGGGTCAGAGCATCTCCAAAACTGCAGCTCTTGTGGGGTGTTCCCGGTCTGCAGTGGTCAGTATCTATCAAAAGTGCTCCAAGGAAGGAACAGTGGTGAACCGGCGACAGGGTCATGGGCGGCCAAGGCTCATTGATTCACGTGGGGAGCGAAGGCTGGCCCGTGTGGTCCGATCAAACAGACGAGCTACTGGAGCTCAAATTGCTCAAGAAGTTAATGGTTCTGATAGAAAGGTGTCAGAATACACAGTGCATCGCAGTTTGTTGCGTATGGGGCTGCATAGCCGCAGACCAGTCAGGGTGTCCATGCTGACCCCTGTCCACCACCGAAAGCACCAACAGTGGCACATGAGCATCAGAACTGGACCACGGAGCAATGGAAGAAGGTGGCCTGGTCTGATGAATCACGTGTTCTTTTACATCACGTGGATGGCCGGGTGTGTGTGCGTGGCTTACCTGGGGAACACATGGCACCAGGATGCACTATGGGAAGAAGGCAAGCCGGCGGAGGCAGTGTGATGCTTTGGGCAATGTTCTGCTGGGAAACCTTGGGTCATGCCATCCATGTGGATGTTACTTTGACACGTACCACCTACCTAAGCATTGTTGCAGACCATGTACACCCTTAATGGAAATGGTATTCCCTGGTGGCTGTGGCTCTTTCAGCTGGATAATGCTCCTGCCACAAAGCAAAAATGGTTCAGGAATGGTTTGAGGAGCACAACAACGAGTTTGAGGTGTTGACTTGGCCTCCAAATTCCCCGGATCTCAATCCAGTCGAGCATCTGTGGGATGTGCTAAACAAACAAGTCCGATCCATGAAGGCCCCACCTCGCAACTTACAGGACTTAAAGGATCTGCTGCTAACATCTTGGTGCCAGATACCACAGCACACCTTCAGTTTTGGCAGCAAAAGGGGGACCAACACAATATTAGGAAGGTGCTCATAATGTTATGCCTGATCGGTGTATATATATACACTATCAGTCAAAAGTTTGGAAACTGTACTGTATTTTGGTTGTTTTTGAAAGAGTCTCTTCTGCTCATCAAGGCTGCATTTATTTGATCCAAAATACAGCAAAAACAGTATTACTGTGAAATATTTTTACAATTTAAAATAACTTTTTTCTATTTGAATATATTTTAAAATGCAATTTATTTCTATGATTCAAAGCTGAATTTATCATCATTACTCCAGTCTTCAGTGTCACATGATCCTTCAGAAATCATTCTCATATGATGATTTGCTGCTCAAGAAACATTTATTATTATTATCAATGTTGAAAAAGTTTTTTTCAGGATTATTTAATGAATAGAAAGTTCAAAAGAACAGCATTTATCTGAAATATAAAGCTTTTGTAACATTATAAATGTCTATACTGTCACTTGATCAATTTAATGCATCCTTGATGAATAAATTTATTAATTTCTTTAAGTTCTTTCCCCAAAAGAAAACAAAAAACAATTCTTACTGACCCAAAACTTTTGAACGGTAGTACAATGATACAAAAGCTTTCTATTTCAGATAAATACTGTTCTTTTGAACTTTCTATTCATCAAAGAAAAATGTTTTACACAACTGCTTTCAACACTGATAATAATCATAAATGTCTCTTGAGCATCATATCCTCATATTAGAATGATTTCTGAAGGATCATGTGACACTGAAGACTGGAGTAATGATGATAAATTCAGCTTTGATCACAGGAATAAATTACACTTTACTATATATTCACATAGAGAACAGTTATTTTACATTTTAATAATATTTCACAATATTACAGCTTTTTTTTTGTATTTTTAATAACATAAATGCAGCCTTGGTGAGCAGAAGAGACTCTTTCAAAAACAATCAAAATAGTACAGTTTCCAAACTTTTGACTGGTAGTGTATGTATATATATATATATCAACCATCTAAGGAACTTACCAAGCTTTTTATCAGCCACAAAATCATGATGAATTTTATTTTTCAGGATTCTTTGATGAATAGAAAGTTCAAAAGAACAGCATTTATTTGAAATAGAATCTTTTGTAATTTTTGAATGTCTTTACTGTCACTTTTGATCAGTTTAATGTGTTCTTGATGAATGAAAGTATTAGTTTCTTTTTGAAAAATATGACGTAGCCTAAAGTTTGAAATGGAATATGAATATGTTGATGTTTTGACTATAATGAAGTGGATGTTCAGATGTGATGTTGTTAATTGTTGGAGACAACTGAGAAGTTTTTATGCTAATTTCATGTTAGATAATAGCTCTCACACCAACAGAAACCATGTGATTTATGTCTCTAATGCTTTCTGAAAGTCCTGGTGTTGGTGTTGATATTCTGTGCTGATTTCCCAGCGGACTCCGTCTCATTTCACTCCCGTGTCTCTCGCTCTCTGTGCAAAAACAACATTATTACGAGCTCGATCAGCCTGTCATCTGTGCTGCCAGAAACACATTCAGACTTCATCACACGCTAATGTTATTCCACATGCACTGCCTCTCAAAGCTTGACATTGTTCGCTTTTAAATAGATGGAATCGTCTGCGTCATTTAAAGGAACGAGAGGATCGTTGGGCTTTATTTCAGCTTTGCTTTTCAAACACAAACATGACAGTGCAATATCCATCGGTGTAAATGAGACGCGGGAGAGGCAGGGACGGGATCGGTTCGCTTCGGCCTGTGAGCTCAGATCCACCAATACTGTACAATATTAAAGCATCAGTTCAGACAGAGATCGTTTTCTTCCAAACCTCAATCCAACGCAAAATCATAATTATTTTCTATAGCTGCGAAGAGGATAAAAGCACCATTAAATGATTATACATGAACATTTTGATAAATATATGCACTGTATTAAATATTCATTATATTTTTACTTAAACTGTTCTTCATTATTTAATACATGTTTGAATAAATCTGTCATGGTTATATTTCAAAAAATAAATTGAATTAAAAAACGCAATTATGTCATTAAGAAGTTATTATAATGTTATTATTATAAAAACTGTCTTATGTGCAATTTTATATTGATTCATTCGGACATATATATATATACTCCTCACTCACTCACACACACTCACACAAACACACACACACACTCACAGACAAACACACACATACACACTCTCTCTCACACACACACTTCACAGCCATAAATATTGAATAAAGGCCAGTAATGAAGGTGAGCTGAGTTGAATTCATCTTCACACACGAGTCATTAGTATGTGATTACAACGCAATCAACTCAACAGTCAATTAGAATAATATCCAATCACGCTTCAGAGGTTCTGTTTAATTTGGCCATCGAGCCCCGAGGAAATAATGGCGAAGCCTTTTCTGTCTTAACACTTAAAGTTGCACATTTATTATAATTATTGCCACATAGCTGCAGACACATACAGGACTGTGAATCTGTGTGTGATTCATACAGTATTTGGATGCACTGAATCCACAGCGGCTGTGTGTCTCTGATAAATGAACGAAGCTTGGCTCAGGTTTATTTTGGTGTGTGTGGGTAAATCAGCTCCTCCCGGTTTGCGGTGTTAATGTTAATTTTCTCAGATCTCAGCAGGACGATCATTAAACTGAAGATGTGCTGAAAATAACAAGAAGCAGTGTCTTAAAGAAACAGCGGATCTCACCGCCGCGAAGCGTCACGTCAAGCTCTCGCTGAGCTCACGGCTGACAGTCTGCTCATGTGTTTTTATTTATTTTGCCTTAGCATTGACATGAACCACATGAAAAAGCCTTTTCTTCGGCGTCCTGCTGCGATCTGATTTGTTGAAATGAAAAATAAGCATCATGTGGTCTGTGCCTCCTGTGAAGATAATGACTGACCGCAGATCTCTCATCTTAAAGTCCATTATCAGCTGCTGCGTTTTGCATTATAACCTCCAGCAGAGTTATTCCACATCTTTCCTCTCTTTCTGTAAGCAGAACAGAAACCTGAAGCACAAAACCAGCTTAAATGATTCTCCTATTCTATTATATATATATATATATCTTCAATGTAAAATGTCTCAGGTTAAGTATGTAACCATGGTTCCCTGAGAATAGGGAACGAGACGCTGTGTTCCCTAGAGGGCACTATGGGGAACGCCTCCGGTCTGAAGCACGTGTGAAAACACGGCAATGGACTTGACATTGGCCGGCGACAGCCTATGACGACACCACTGGTGCGACCGTGAGTATAAAAGGTCTTGTCTGAAGGAGACGTGTGCAGGAATACTGAAAGCATGGCAAAGGGACGCAGCGTCTCGTTCCCTATTCTCAGGGAGCCATGGTTACATGCTTAACTTGAGACGTTTTACATTGTAATACTATTTCACATTTTCGATCTGTAATTTATTCCTGTAATCAAACCTGAATTCTCAGCATCATTACTCCAGTCTTAAAGGGACAGTTCACCCTAAAATCAAATTTGAGTCGTCATTTCCTCACCCTGGTGTTGTTCTTTCTTTTTTGGACCACAAAAGGAGAATTTTTAAAAACTGAATAGTGACCAGCATTTAAAAAAAGACACAAAATTCTCACTTTATTCTCTATTATAAGTGTTCTGGGGGTTTATGATAGAGTTTGGTGAAAAACAAACCGAGATTTAATGTATTATTTAATGAAGTTCTGGACCTCGGCCATTGATCTTCTGTGCAGTTCACTCCGACTCACCCAGATAAACACACAAGTTGTGCGAAATCAAGATTAATAAAAACACGGCATACGGCAGGGTCAGAAAATGATGACTTGAGCTTCCTTTGAGGGTGAGCTATCCCTTTAAGTGCCACATGATCCTTCAGAAATCATAATAAACAGAACGAGAACGCTGATATAGTTATCGATATAGTTATGGTTCTTGAACAGGCCTTGACAGGTGTTGATGTGTGTGTGTGTGTGTGTGTGCAGGACCCAGCACCACCTGTACGGAGGACTCGTGTCATCATCAGGGGGTGTGTCTGCAGCAGTGGGAGGGCTTCTCGTGCGACTGCACCATGACGTCCTACGGGGGCTCGTTCTGCAGCGATCGTGAGTACATGAGAGATCATTTCAGCTCTAGTTCTGCTTGTGTTCCTGTGTGACGGATGGACCTTTCCACAGACTGTGATGGTGCATTTCCACAATGATTAACACATGGTTTCAAAGCATCTTTACTGTTAATGTTTATAATACCATAGTCATCCGATTAGAGCTGGACGACAGTATAGATCTTAAAAACAATCACTCAGTTGAGATTTGCAGTATAGTATATTCCTACTGAAGCTGACGTCTGTTTCTCTTCTGATAATCCATTTCTTTATATTGAGGTTGTGGAAATGCTGTGTGTGTGTGGAGCAGATGGGAATGTGAAGGTTTATCCTATGTGGAAAGGGTCCATTGAGCTGTTTAACCCTTTAGTGTGTGTGTTTATTCATGATGTGTAAATGAATCACGGTAGGGGTTTGTGTCTTTTCTTTGAGCCGCCGTGTGCCGAGCGGTTTGTTCATCATGATGTTGTTTGAGATCTGAGGACACGGCGCCTTCATTATCTGTTACTGCGTGTAATTTGATGTTAATTTCATTGCGTCTCTTAATTGCCTGATTTATTGTGGTGATTAATTGGTTTTTCGAGGTCTCCCTGTTGGTTTCGTTGGATTAATTGGTCGCTAAATGAAATCATTAGCATGTGACTGTGAGTCTGTGTACTTCCTGTTTCCTGTAGATGCTGATGACTAACAAAACATATCTCAGACAGAAACCAAACCCTGATATTAGAAACAAACCCGTCTGAGGTCAAAACGCTTCATTTTTGTGATTAA